>NW_018921624.1:251985-284064 GCF_002207925.1 Prunus avium | reverse complement strand
GATGAGATTGATTCCAACCACATTAACATAGACAAGATGAAGTGTGAGTTATGGGTTGTATTAAAAGAGGAATGGTGGTGTTGGATTTCATTATGTTGTTCCTCCCTCTTAGCCCTATAAATAGAGAAGTCTTCAAGCTTCATAAATCACACCCCAAAGGGGGGAGGTCTCAAACACTTCTCTAGAGCTCCCTTCCCTTCTCTCCCCCAAGTTCTCTTAGTTTCATTTTCTAGTTTTCAATTGTTGTAATGAAATCTTTGTGCTGAAATTCTCCTTTAAGTTTTTCTTAGTTCCACTTTACTTTTCATTATGTAAATTTTTTTCTTTAGTTTTTCAAGTTTGATTAGTTTCCAAGTTTCAATTATGGTTCATGTTCTTATTTATTATGCTTATAAGTTAATATGCTAGTTTGAATGATTGATCACGATTTAGGCTTGCATGTTAGCTATCTTGGTTTGAATTAATAGTATACACCATGCTTTAATTCGAATTGAACTATGAATAGGAAGAGTATGTATGGACATTCGACAACAGGGATTAGATACATGCTTGGTTGTTTAAATTGTTCTTCTATGCTTAATGGGTTCCTAATGCTTAATTTTAGGTTAGACAACAAATGATCAAATTAGGGAATTAGGAACACAAGGTTATGACCACACACCATGGCTTAATCATACTTTAGCTAGAATCAATCCATTAATCTAATTGAACTTGGGAACTTATCTGCTTGAGTTAGTTATTTCTTTCTTCCTTGTTTTATTTATTTCCTTTCTTTTTCATTTCTGTTTTGTGTAGGAAAAATGAATTGGATCATTCAATCACCAATCCTCGTGGGATCGACCTCGCACTTACATATGCTATACTACCAAACGGCTCGTGCACTTGCGAGTATCACAAGTTGAGGATGCAACTGAATCCATTTTGGTGCAGCTGTATCTACACAACATGGAGCTTACATCCTAAGGTTGTTAGCAGGTATAAAAGTTGGGCTTCACAGCTATTGAATTAATTTGTGCACTTCAACAGAGACAATAAATGTGGAGTAATTTGAGCATCGGAGTACGTTTTGCAGGTGCCTCCCTCCTCATACTTATAGAATATTGACATCAAAGGTGAATTTGTAGTGAGTTTTTAGAAGAGTACGAATTACTATCGAGAACATGGGGAATAGTTTTCTTGTTGTAAGAATTCATGCTCCAACATTTGTCGTGAACAACATCTTTGACATGAGTGCAGCGCCATGTTTTTTTCCCTTGTTTTCCTAGCTAGTTCTTTTGTTGTTGTATCTTGCTCTCTTCAGTTTAATGGAATCCCACGTTAAATAATAATAAAAATACTCCAAGCTTCATTTAATGGAAATAACATAATAGTATGTAGGGTTTAATCCTCTATCATACCTCTATTTTTCTTAGTGAAAAATTAGCACGAAAGGGTGAGAATGAGTGGGCTACAAATCAGTAATTTTGATTTCTTTTATAACCATATCAAACATTCACAACCTAAAGTAAAAACAACAAACTTGTTATTGTTTTAAAACTTTTTCTATCATATAGTAAGGCTTTCCTATGACGGCAAACCATTTACAACCCAAAACCATTGATAAATTTTCGTTAACGATATATTAATAGAAGTGCATCCATATATGAGGTCACATAGGTAGGTTCTTTGTCTTTTATGTAATTATCACTCGAGCATCATCTCAATTCGATACAATATATGTAGGTAGAGTTGACTATATGAGATAAAGTGAGACACAAAAAGTCAATTTAAGAAGTAAGTTGTGGTAAAGTGACTTCCGAGGACATATCTAATATCTTCCGGAGGAGAGAAACTCTCATGCAATGGGAATAACACTTTTTTCTATCCCCCACCAATAACGCAATGACATGTATGATAACTTTTTCATGTGTCATTGTGTTATTGGCCAGAGATAGCAAAACAGTGTTATCCCCGCTATAGGTAAGTTTTTATGCTTCTGAAGGGACCATGGAGTAATTAAGCAAAATACTACTAAAAACTTTTAAAATCTGATATAGATTATGTATACTGACGTTCAAGGATGAATCCAGCTATTGGGTTGTATGGGCCCAAATAGAATTTTTTAAAATTTTTATATGTGATGTAGTCTTGACAAAAAAAATTCTATGTAGTCAAATAGAAATAACCATAGTCCAGCCCAGTCCACCCAAGTTTTAACTGTGATGTAGTCCAAAGCCTCCAAGGGTGGAATCCAATTTTCCTATTTCCCTTTTTCTTGTGCCCTTCTTGTTACCTATCTAATTTTTTGACAATTATCCCTACACACTTCTAACATAACAGTGTTAACCATTTTAATAAAATTAAAACTAAAACTAAAACCAATTATTAAATAAAAAAGAAAAACCCAAAAGCCACCACAGCCCTACCCCCACCCACCCATCCAACCTGGTTAGCCACCCCATCTCGTCGGCGGCAACCCCGACTCTCTAAGCAGCTTGTTCTAAAGCCTCAGGACCATCCCAACCCTCTGAGCTCTTCACCTTCAAGCTTCGATTTCGCATTAGGGCTCTGGTCCATTAGTGCAGCGAAAGGAGAAAAAGATGAAAATATGGATTAAAACGGAAGGGAGAGTCGGTGTAGGTGCAATCAGAGAGCGCGGACATGGAAGCCGCATCGATAACCACCATTGCTATGCACGAAGATATCTTCGAGGCAGCCATGGATATTTGGATAAAAGTTCGAGCTTTGCTTTAATCGGATTTCTAAGTTCGAGAATTCATGGGCATAAACTCAAATGTCTCAAATGTCTATGCGAGCATGAACCTCTTCGGCGGCAACCACTCTCCTCCGACGAGGTGGGGTGGCTGCCAAGTTGGATGAGTGAGTTGGCTGACCAGGTTGGGTGGGGCTATGGTGGCTATTGGTTTTTGTTTTTATTTTTTTTATAATTGGTTTTTGTTTTTGTTTTTATTTTATTAAAATGGTTAACAATGTTATGTTAGAAGTTAAGTGTAGGGACAGATGTCAAGAAAGTAGATAGGTAACACGGAGGTACAAGGAAAATTGGAAAATTGGAAAATTGGACTCCTAAGGGTGCAATTCAAATTTTTTTTTTGTTTTTTTTTTGGGTATTTGTAATACATATTTATTTATTGTTGTCTATTTTTTTACTAGTTTATATTTTATGTAATAGATGCATTTTGAGAGCTACGACTCATTATGTCCCCTTGACTAGGTATATCATTTTTTGTTAACACTTAAATTCACTCGTGCCGTCGAATTTTTTTGTAAGATAAACCAGTTCATTTTGAAATCCTAAATTTGTCCACGTTAACGTTGGACATAAAATGTTCTTAAACTAGGGGTTAATCTGAAGGTTAAAATCTAGTTTTCTTTTTCTTTCCTCTGCGGTGAAAGAGGGCAAAGGTGTGTGGGAGAAATAATTCTAAAAGGAGAGAAGATTTCGTCCACCAAGCGGGAGAGAGTGCGCTCTACGAACGAATGGATCGGATCGAATTGGAAAATGGAAAGATTTGTACAAGTTATACCTTTCGTCACCATTTTGTGGAAAATCGTTAGGTATGAATATGTTAGACACCTGTAACTCGATTGGTTTACTTTTCCTGATAAGAGTGAAGCTCACTACCTAATTTTTTTTTTTTGGTTTCCCAAGGTATCCCTAGGCATAGTCCAGGCCTAATCCTCCGAAGTACTGTTGGTCGCATATGCTGGGACCACTCCTAAGAAAGCTTTCTGCATCCACAAGGGCTCGAACCCGAGACCACTTGCTTAAGTGACCAGAGCCCCTTCCACTCTGACCAACCTTCATTGGTGCTCACTACTTGATTTAACTTGTCATTGACGGGCGTTACTCTCCTAGTAGGGTACTATCAAATAATCATTTGGCTGGAGAGGAAAAATAAAAAAAACAGCATCATTCAAACCAAACCATCAAATCAATAAGGCCAAACCAAAACGTGTTTTGGCTTATTTTTCATTCTAGTCCTTTTATCATTTTAAATTTTGCAAATCAATAAGGCCAAACGATGACGTGTTAGCATCAAATTTTACAGTCTACAACAGTTTTGGGTTCTTTCGGATTTTATAATCTTTTGCAATGACAGGCTGCCACGCACATCACAGCCAGTCATTGTGCTTTCACTTAAGATGCCTTAATAGCCATTAGATTACAACTTAGGATGACCCCACCCAAGCCTAACGATTATACAAGTCTAGTCTACCAGAAATTTATAAATCTTGAGATCTATGTGAGCAAAAAGTGATAAATCCATTATACTTTTGTGTGTAGATTAGAACGCAAAAATGAGGATGGAAGAGTGCTGTTATCCGACTTGAATGTTCCTAGAGAACTCAATTTAGTGACTCATAGATTATCTCGTTATGCTTTAACTTAAGTGATGCATGCATCTTCGTAGTATGAGACTCCTCCTGATATCATTCAACGTTCTTTGGTTGAGGATCTCATGTAATGTCTCCATGATTTCATATAATTTCACAGATTTGTGACCAATTTCTTTCATAATTTTCATAGCGAAGTTACAAAATTGAATCAACAGAAAATAAAACAAAGCCAACACAACTAAAAGTATTGTGGGCTCAAGATCATTAGGTTACTAGAGCCTAAGATATATAGACATTAGGATCGTCCTAATGTATTAAATAAATAATTGCTTGCTGCCATGCACCATTGTCACATAAATATAGAATCAATCAATGGCAGGCTTCTTAATACTAATTAATATAATTTGAAAATGATGGAAGATTTTCAAATATATATTTTTTTTCAAGGGCATTTGGGTCGTCCTTCTTGGGTCTTCCAGTTGTTGTAGCAAGGGCAAACTTGTTTGTTGCCATAAACGCCTGGAGGAACACATAGGCATGTGGCGCAGCATTTTTGGCAGAAGAACATGCATGGCTTCTTGTGCGATGTGGCCGAGCAACGATAAGTACATCTCGGTTTGCACTCTGCAAAATTAACAATCAATTTTCAAGATTTTAGATGTTTCATGCTTTATCATAATGATAATGGATTTTTCATGAAATTTTAGTTAAATAAGTTCATTTTATGTACCTGAAGGACGAAGCTTGTTGTAACCCTGTTCATGAATTACAAAAACAAAAACAAATTTAGATTAAACTTTTTTATGACCAAAATTCAAACCGTTTACGTTACTTTTTTGAATGTGAACCGTTGAATTTGATCCAACGGTTACAGTTAGCGACCGACTTTGGATTTTTAGGGTCGATATCAAGGTACCCAAGAGATCAAAAACTTGGACAATGTATAAATAGATGATGGTGTATGATATGAACGTACCTCAGCTACATCAGAGAATGTGAGTAGAAGAAGCAGAGAAACAAGCAGCAAAAGGGAGGTGTACGGACGTCCTGCCATTTCTCTGAGTGAGCACTAACTGGTACTGTAAACACAAAGCACAAGAAGGAGAGATGGATTAGATTTTTATGGTTTCAAGGAATGAGGATTAGTGGGGTTATTTATAGGAATATAAATGTAGGCATGGCCAATCCAAAATGATTATGAGAAGGAATAGAATGGAAGAAGAAGAGGATTGCGTGGTTTAAGGCGTGAAATGGGCGACTGCGCACCAAAAAGTCCATGTGGGCTTTTCATGTGGGCGTTGAAGGCGCCGTGTCTATGGTTTATTTTTGGATTTTGCTTTTTTTTTTGTGTCAACTTTTTCACTTTTTTCCTAATAAATCCAAATCTTCATTTTGTAATTTTTTTTTTTTTGTCTTTTCAAATCAACTGAAATAGCCACTCCGGATTTCCTTCATAGTAATACCCCGTGAATGTTATCAAGCAACGCATCTTTCTGTAAAGAATATGTTTTCGTTTCTGATTATAATGCACTCTGATTATCGATCGTATTCGTTTTCAATATATAGATTGTTTGAAGTAACCAAGTTTTTTTTTTCTTTTCGAATCAAAGAAATATATAGACACTCAAGAAATTAATATAAAAATGAAAACAATAATGAAAACTAGGTTATGTATCTCCATTATATATATATATATAATCGGCACATGGATATTTTGTTCTTAGTTTTGTTAGACATATAGATGAGATCTGGTTCATCTCATGTGAGGTGGTCCTTTTGGCAGTACGGTTTGCATGTTGCATGTGAGAGAACATGCATAAATGGTTTTTGATTACTTGCTCTGATCTAATTCAAGCCACCGACTAAAATAGTTGGTACATTTTGTTATTTTAGTGCCAAGAGGTCCTCTTTGAGACGTCACCCAACATGGCAACATTAGTAAGCATAATTATGAGTTGATTATTTAAAGAAAGACTCGACATGAGTATCAAAATAAATATAAATAATATTAAAAAAAGGAAGGAGAAAAGTGGTTCGCATCATCATTTTGTAATCGTGGGTGATGCACCACAAGAAGAGGTATCCAATTCGCTGCTTTTTTTTTTCTTTTTTTTTTAATAAGTTCCTTGCAGATATATGACATTAGTATTAAGCAAATGTTAATTACAACTTGCATTTAAGCGATGATATGAAAGAAGAATTAATCAAGTATATTAAAGAAGATATCAAGATCAAGAACAAAGGCGAAATCAAAGATAATCAATAATGAATAAAGGCATAACTGCATATATGGGCTTAGCCAAGTTAGCTAGAGCGGATATACTCACCACCACTCTGCATAGAGTTTGAATTCCTCTTGCCGTAGTTTAAATTAATTTAAGGGAGCTTTAGTAATATACCCAAAATAGGGGCTGAAATTATAAAAAAAACCCCACATAGAATGTACTTTAGAAACATACCCAAAAACTATTTAATACATAAAAAATGAGTGTTGAAGTTCCTATAAATTACATATCTACCATTGATTAACTTAAAACAAGCCTAACACAAAAAACTCAAAAAACACCCAAAACAAGCCCAGCCCAATTTTTTTTTTAAAAACCCAAACTTAAAAAAAAAAAAAGAAAATCAAGGAGCTGTCCTTACGACCCTTCTCCACCGAACCTTCGTACACTGTTAATACTATGTCATAGAAGTACATTGTTAATACCATTTCATAGAAGTACACTATTAATACCATGTCATAGAAGTACACTATTAATACCATGGCATAGAAGTACATTGTTAATACCATTTCATATAAGTACATTGTTAATATCATTTCATACAAAAATTTTAAAAAAAACCCAGCAAGACATCCGATATCTTTTGCAAAAACCACCTCCAATTATCCATAGTTTCACCACATACAATTGCAAAGGCAAAAGGGAATACCTCTACGTACACTGTTAATACTATGTCATAGAAGATGTCGTGAGTACTAAATTCTCCACAAGCTCTGATTACAATCCAATGAAACAACATCCAAACTTACACAACTACAGAGAGAAATCTTATGAGAAGGATAACTAGCAAATGGTAAGGATAACTGGCAAATGGTACAAAGAGAGATCTCATCCTTCAAAAACCTTCACCTACAAAAATTAAAAGTGTCAATTATCAGGCCTGAAATAGATTAAACTTCAAATGTCCAGTATGTGTCAATTGGCAAAACAGGCAGCTTCAAAAGTCCAATACTCCATGAATAACAATAAACCAAGACTGAAATAGATTAAAGTTTCATATCAAGATTTGCTGCATAATTGAAATACAGGATTGAAGGAAAACCTGGAAAACAAAAATCAATTAAGGCATGACGATCATCTTCGTCTTTTTGTTGCTTGACCTTCACCTTTGGCTACACTTCAAGATTCCCAAGAGAAACAAGAAAATCCATTTCGGAATCATTTTAATTTTTACTTTTTAATAACATAATACAAAAGAATAACCTAAAAGACAAAGAAAGATAAATAAATGAAAAATGAACACAAACCTTTCCATTTTCGTCTTCTTCTCTCTTCTGAGAGCTTCTTCAGTTGTTGGTGTTTAGGACCATGAATTGAATGGCTCTGAATTAGTACTCTCACCCTAAACTAGTACTCTCACCGAGATGCGCGTCCTCCTCCCTAATTCTCAAGATCTGGCTACGCACGGACCCCTCCCTCTTCGCCCTCCGCCTCCATCGCCCAATCGACCTCGGCGACTCCATCTCCTTCGACGATCCCCCGCTGTCCTGCTCCATCTCTTCGTGCTCCGTACACGCCTTGGGCTTCGACACGAAAAGCAAGCTCCGCTGAACCTCCTCCATCATCTCCCAATGGTCGTCGTTCTCCTTCTGGTTTGGGCGCCTAGAGATTTGAACCCGGACACCAAGGTCCAGGGTCTTAAACACACTAAAGGGTAAAGCAGGTGAGTAATAATTCAATTTTGAATTTTTTTATATGAATTTCACACTGAAGGGTAAACCAGGAAATCTGTATATTAAGTAAACTAGAAAAAAGAACAGCTGGCAATAGTAGGGTGTGTTTATAAAGTCTGTTTAATGTAAGATAGGGTGTGTTTATGAAGTCAATTTCATGTAGGGTATTTTTATGATTCTATAGCTAGAAATGGGTTTCTTTATAGTTATCTAAAGTTCTTAATCAACCTTTAACTTCAAAATTATTATTAAAGAAGCTCCCTACAAGCATGATAACAGTTCCTAGCTTAACTTTAGCAAATGAAGTTTTTAGCATTAAATATTCAAGTCTTTTTTTCAGAAATATTTGGTTATTCTTTGGTTTTGGTAATCAAAATATTCAGTAAATCAGTTATCCTAAAAAAAACAAAAAAACAGTAAATCAGGCTCAGCTATATAGAAAGCCCAATGCCCCCATTAATGATTTGATCGCTTTTAACCTAATAGCCCCCAGAAGGGCCCAAACCCAAAGAGAGAGCCCACAAAAAAAGGGAGGGAGGCCTGGGTGTGGGGAAGTGATCAGTCGTTTCTTGCCTCTTGTCATGGGGAAACCAGCGGAGGAGCACCCAACCAAGAGGCAGTGGTTGCAGCAAAAACACAACAGAACATACCCTCCTCTGATACCATATCAAGTAAGTAAGAAGCTTTGAATTTCCTTTTGATGACTTGTTCCATCTATATATAATATAAATGCACTCCACCATAAATAGTCAAAAATCAAAACGAAACGGCATGGCTTCCTCTACATTGTCTGAATTAAACACTGAAATTGAATCAAATCAAAGACTCATTAATTAAAGCGCCGCTGAACACGAGAACGATTTAGCAACACACCTCCCCCTGTAGCAGTGTCCTTCTTTCATACTTATCCTCTCTTCTGGTAATTCTGCACAGCAAGCAAGAGCTAATCTCATAATGGATCATAAGCAATCCCTTTTGGCCTCAAAATCATGATGTTCCTACTGCGTCTCAAGTAAATTGGCATCCACAACTTCAACTATCATTGCATCTGGTGATACTGTCATTGCATTTTAAATTCATTTAAATAGCTTAGATGGAAAATGAATAGATAAATTAATATATAATGTGTCATGCTTGGTGGGACCCTTGGAATTATACTTTTCTTTTTTTGGAGTAGAGTGCAATTAATCAAGCTTAGTTATTGCTCTGCAGTCTGCAATTCTGCATCAAATAAATTCCAATGGATTTGAGTCCACGTGGTCAAATTTACCTGCCCTGGCCACATGATCTTTGGCTCAGTTTAGCTGGGTGTTTTCTAATTTGTGTGAATAAAATACATTAAATTTGAATCAATTTGGAGGTTTAGTTTAACATATGCACACAAGGCATCACCTAATCCACAAAATTCCAAACCAAACCCTCCATGGAATGACAACGCATTTGGATTGGAACTATGAAAAAAACCCCACAACATTTGGGAATATTCTAAACATAATTTAAGCTAACAAACCCTCTCCAACCAATTTTTTCTTTCTTTATTCATAATTCTATGAAAATCTTTGGCGACTCCTGAGAGCAGATGGTTGGTTTGTCTACGCAAATTCAATTAAGTATTTTGCTTTGTTGGGCTTAGGCCCGTCATGTGTGTATGATTTGAGCTCTTAGTCTAATAGCTCCCAAAAGGGCCCAAACCCAACTGGTTTGTTTACACACAACAACTCTAGGGTGGGAGGCCTGGCTGCCGTAATCAGCCCTTTTTTTGCCTCTTGGCATGGCGAAAGCAGCGGTGGAGCTCCCAAGAGGTCGTGGTTGCAGCCACAACACAACAGAACAAACCCTCCTATAATACTGATACCATAACAACTACCAAGACTAGTATATTATACAATAAGTCTTCACACTCCACCATAAAATCAGTCCGAAATAAAACAGTATGCCTTCCTCTACATTGTCTAAATAAAATACTGAAATTGAATCAAATCAATGTGCATGAAATATATGTCATAGGATAGTACCCATTAATTGAAGCGCTGCTGAACAAGAGGACGGTCAGCATCCTTCAAAAACTTTGTCTTGATTTTGTTGAGTGTGGCTACAGCTTCTTTCATACTTATCCTCTCTTCTGGTGATTCCGCACAGCAAGTAAGAGCTAATCTCATAATGGCTGATATGCAATCCCTCTTCCTCACATGATCATCGTCTTCCTGCTGTGTCACAATCCCAAGCAAATTGGCATCCACAACTTCATCTATCTTTGCATATGGTAATACTAGTGAGTTTGCAATCCATTGCTTTATATTCATTTCCCCATCAAACATCTCATCTGTTGGCTTCCTTCCAGTGAATGTTTCCATCACTACAATTCCGAAACTGTACACATCCCCTCTTGTTGAAACCATTCCTTCCAATCCGTACTCTACATTATGAATTATACTTATATATTCATGTGTATGAATATATATTAAATGAAAATTATGCATAATTAAGGACAACATGTATAGAATTGAAAGATATTAAATTAGCAAGTACATCACCTGGAGCCATATACCCAACAGTGGCTAGAGTCATGGTTTGGGTAATAGAATCTCCTCCACCTAAGAGTTTTGCAATTCCAAAATCAGCAACATATGCAACCATATCATCATCCAGTAGTATATTGCTTGGCTTCATATCACAGTGCACAATAGGTATTGAATAACCATGGTGTAGGTATTCCAGTGCAGATGCAGCATCTATCATTATGTTCAACCTCTGTAAGATATTCAAAGAATTTTGAGAGTACAACCACTTCTCGAGGCTCCCATTAGGCATGTATTTGAGTACCAAGGCTTTGAAATCAATTTCACTGCAACAACTGATGATTTTGATAAGGTTTCGATGACGAATATTGCTTAGCATTTCACATTCCTTATCAAAACTCTTGAAAGCCCCTTCTAGCTGTAAACTAAAAACCTTTACTGCAACATCTATTCCATCTGAAAGTGTCCCTTTATATACTGAACCAAAACCCCCACTTCCAAGTAGGTTGTTTTCATTAAATCCATTTGTGCCCCTTAGAAGTTCTAGATGTGAAACTCTTCTCCAAAGAAGTTGAGGCAACGAGGTAGCCTCTCCTGCAACTTCCACATTCCTTTTCCTGCGTAGTACAAAGATAGATACAGAGGCCACAAAGAGAATTACTGATATGATCCCTGGGATGATATATTTAGCTTTCCTCCAATTTGGTTCAACTGTACCATTTTTGCATGGTGGAACATGAAGTCGGGCTGCACCACAGAGTGCTTTGTTTGAGACAAATGATTGAGCGGAGAAGTTTTGGAACGGTCCACCAGTTGGAATTTCTCCCTGGAGCCTGTTGAAAGACAAATCCATATACTTGAGAAGTGACAGAGCCTCTAAAGACTTGGGAATCACTCCAGACAGATTGTTTCTGGACAAATCCAAGAATTGTAGGTTTAGCAACCCGTCAAATGAACTTGGAATAGGGCCTTCCAAATTATTATTTGCCAAGGATAGATTACCCAAATCCCGAAGACCCCCAAAAGTGCTTGGTAGGATACCAGATAAATTGTTATTTGATATATCTACCTGTGTCACAACTTTCAAGTTTCCAATATCTTGTGAGAGATGTCCAATTAGATAATTGGATGATAATTCTACAGACAAGATATAGGCAAGTCTCCAAAAGTTAGATGGTATTGTGGAACTCAACGAATTGGATCCCAATGATAGATATCTTAGAGATGCGGTTAGATTTCCCAAGCAAGAAGGTATAGAACCATAGAGCTGATTACTACTCAAATATAAGTAAGCTAGGTTATCTAATTGACATAGTTGATATGGGATGTACCCTCGCAACTTGTTATCATTCAAGAACAAAGCTTGGAGATTCCCTAGTCTTCCCAGTGAAGTTGGAATTGATCCACTCAATTGATTGTATCCCAGATTTAATTCTATCAAGCTGCTCAAGTTGCCAATACCAATGGGAATGTTACCCCTCATGCTGCAATTGAATAAATAAAGATATTGAAGCGACGATGTAGAGCAATTCCGAAAGGAATCATCAAGTCTGGCATTTAACGGATTAGCTGTCAAGGATAATAATCGCAAATTTCCAAGATTAGCCAAACAAGAGAGAGTGTTTGCTTCTGGAGTCGAAGTATCAATCATCAAACTATTATTGTGTAACTTAAGCGACTGAAGGTTTGTTAAGGCACATAGCGTGCTAGGAATAAACCCTGTAAATGAGCTTTTGCCCAATTCAAGCTTCGTGAGCATAGAAGCATTGGAGAAGTCAGGGATTACTCCGCTGAGGCCAGCTTCTGTAAGATAGAGGATTTGTAGGTTTGGAAGTCCAAGACCTATGTTCGCTGGGAGGCTACCCGATAGCTGATTCCGACTAAGCGACAGTACTCTTATGGTGGAGATATTGAATATTGAGGACCATGGAATAGTGCCTGCCAGTGCCACAAATGTCACAACCTTATCTACAACAATTTCACTATATGTGGATTTGTGTAATCTAATCTAACCCTATCTACTCCTTCATGACTTTTAGTATAAAATGTCACACTCATAATAATCAAAATTAAATTCAATAGGGCCAGCTGTCATTTTTTGGGTTTCTTTATAAAAATTTAATGGTGTAGGGTTTATCTATATTATTAGTGCTAAAAATGGGTATATGACTAAATATCTCTATTAATTAATAAAACAATTTTTAAACAGAAATCTCTAAAAATAAAATAAAAGTCCTGAAACAAAACACGTTGGAGTTTGCATGTCTTTATACAATTCTTTGGTTAACCTTAGATGTGAACATATTGACTTAGATAGAACGTTTATTAGGCAAGTCAATCTGTTATATTCGTGATTAACTATCTCCCTCATTTATTAAAATATGAAATAGTTAAATAATGATAAATTATGCAACATAGTTGGAACAACATAATTAATGAAACAATTACCTGTGAAATTGTTGGTGTCAAGCGAAATCATGGTTAACTGGGTTAAGTTCCCAATATTTTTTGGAATGCTTCCACTGAAACTGTTTATTGCCAAATTAAACATCTGAAGCTTTGTGCATTGCCATAATTTGGATGGAAGTGGACCATCAAACTTGTTTCTAGACAAAGAAACCATTTGAAGATTAGGAAGATGTTGGCATATATTGTCTGGAAGACCACCACTCAAGCTGTTGTCATATAGAGTCAACACAGTCAAAGAAGACATGTTGAAAACAACCACAGGAACAGGGCCTTTTAGGGCATTAAGCTGCACATACAATTTCTCCAGCTGATGTAAAAAGCCGATCTCTTTTGGAATTTCTGAAAAATCATTAAGATATATGCACATTTATATGTTAAACTCATGATTTATGCACATATAATGCACTGCAACAAAAAACGAGTCATATTATATATAACTGGATCACATCAAGGCAAGGCAATGCAACAAATATACCGTTGAAATTGTTGGAGTCAAGGTATATCCCCTTCAGCATTGTTAAATTCCCAATAGTTTTGGGTATGCTTCCACTAAAATTGTTCTCCACCAATGATAGATTAAGAAGCTTTGTGCATTGCCATAATTTGGATGGAAGTGGACCAGCAAACTGATTGTCACCCAAATTAACCTTCTCAAGACTCGGATGATGCTGGCATATATTGTCTGGAAGACCGCCACTCAAGCTATTTCCGTATAGAGTCAACGTAGTCAAAGAAGACATGTTGAAAACAACCATAGGAACATGGCCTTTTAGGGCATTAAACTCAATATACAACTTCTCTAGCTGATGTAAAAAGCCGATCTCTTGTGGAATTTCTGAAAAATTGTTAAGATATATGCACATATATATATGTTAAACTCATGATTTATGCACATATAATGCACTGCAACAAAAAACGAGTCATATTATATATAACTGGATCACATCAAGGCAAGGCAATGCAACAAATATACCGTTGAAATTGTTGGAGTCAAGGTATATCCCCTTCAGCATTGTTAAATTCCCAATAGTTTTGGGTATGCTTCCACTGAAATTGTTCTCCACCAATGATAGATTAAGAAGCTTTGTGCATTGCCATAATTTGGATGGAAGTGGACCAGCAAACTGATTGTCACCCAAATTAACCTTCTCAAGACTCGGATGATGCTGGCATATATTGTCTGGAAGACCGCCACTCAAGCTATTTCCGTATAGAGTCAACGTAGTCAAAGAAGACATGTTGAAAACAACCATAGGAACATGGCCTTTTAGGGCATTAAACTCAATATACAACTTCTCTAGCTGATGTAAAAAGCCGATCTCTTGTGGAATTTCTGAAAAATTGTTAAGATATATGCACATATATATATGTTAAACTCATGATTTATGCACATATAATGCACTGCAACAAAAACCAAGTCATATTATATATAACTAGATTGCATCAAGGCAGGGCAATGCCACAAATTTACCGTTGAAATTGTTGTGGTCAAGGTATATCTCATTCAGCATTGTTAAGTTCCCAATTTCTCTTGGTATGCCACCTGTTATGTATGCCAAACAAAAACTCAAAATACATTTAAAAAAAAAAAAAAAAAAAAAAAAAAAAACATCATTACAACTACATAATTTATAGAAAAAAAACTCTCTCAACTAGCCACTTG
The DNA here is from genome assembly GCF_002207925.1 of Prunus avium. Next base: position 269,114 of record NW_018921624.1, on the reverse strand, counting down.
TCACTTTCTAATTTTTTCTTAGTATATATTACAATTTTTTCACTTGAAGGTACAATATGGAGTTTTTCTTTAGTATTGGATTTTTAAGGGTGTTTTAAAAAAAATTATAAAATGTCATGTTATTAATTTTTTTTGTGAGAAAATGTCATGTTATAATGGGCCTATACGTGAAAAGCCCTTAAATATTCCCCTATATCATTCATTATCCCTAGTGCCCAACAAGTTTTTATCATTTGTAGTCTACAGGTAGTCTCTAATTTCATAAATGTATGTTTTGTAAAAACTTTCGAGTATAACAAAAAACAAACATGAATCAACCAAACTTAAAAATCAAATACATATTCTATTCAAGTGAGAATTTTTTTAGTATTGCATGACCTGAAAGTAAGAAGAAATGAGTCTAATTTTCTAAACAAAAAAGAACAAACCGAGCTTATAGATTAATAACAAAAGGTTAAAATGTAACGTTGACATATACGTACCTGATAGTTGATTACCGCTCAAAACAATCACTCGCAATGTAGATAAGTTGAAGATAGTCGTGGGTATGGAACCTGAAAATTGATTGCCATACAAATAGAAGCCTTGAAGTTTGGGGAAGGCCCCAAACCATGATGGAATGGATCCCACAAAGTTGTTGTATCCGAAGCTAACCAACTTCAGGCGATGCAAATAAGACAATTCATAGGGCAAAGTACCATGGAAGCTGTTATTGTTGAAGCTTAGTGCAACAAGGAATGAGAGGTTGCCTAAGTGTGGTGGAATTGTGCCAGTGAAACCCATGTACGAGAGATTCAATGATGCTACTCTGAGGTGGCGAGCACCACAAGTAATGCCAACCCAGTTGCAGACGGAGGTGGTGGTTGACCAGTTGACCAAGATGTTGTGAGGGTCACTAGTGATATGGGATTTGAGAGCAAGAAGAGCAGACTGGTCTGTGGTGATGTTTATTTGTGCTGCACCTACTGTGCCTTGAGTTAATTTAGCCATATATAGAGAAGTGTACTGCAGCACAAGCAAGAACGTGATTGACAAGAGGAAATGACTTCTCTCCTCCATGAGCACCGAAAACAGAGAAGTTCCTTCCAACTTCAAAGTGTTTTTCCTTTTTTTTTCCTTTCCGATTGAAAACTTCAAATGATTGAATAATTTGTTGCAGTGCCAATCTATGAAGACAAAACAAGTTGCCAAAGAGTAGGGCACATGATTGCACCCTTGTGGAAGAAATTCGCAAGTAGTCAAATGCAACGACTTAGACTTGTAAGAAAGGAAGAATGGACAATTGGGCATCTATTTTCACAAATGTACAAGAACTTGCAATACTGTACGTATATGTCTCTATATGTCTCTATGTATACTGTACAAGAACTTACTATCAGATATGGATGGGCAATCCAGTCTCCTTCGCATAATAAGTGCCCTTCACTCTGATATTTTTTTCTTCATTTTTTTTAATAGGAATATATAATTATTCAGGTACAACGGGACTTAAATTCATTGCATCAGGTTATGGTAAGTTCATAATCCGTTGCTTTAAATTCATATACCCAATAAATATGGAATTATTGGTGTACCTCAACTACCATTATATATGTACGTATGTATGTATATAATACAAGTATTATATGGAAAAATTGATGTACTTACGTATGTGTATAATATATAATGGGGAAAATGCTAACTAGGATTTATATATGCATCAATACAAAACAAAGAATATTGTGCCAAAGAGTGGGGCTTGTTGACGCCAAAAAGTGGTTCTTTGACTTAGAGGGTCAACTTAGTAATTTTATGCCTTCGGTATCCTTGATGCCTCGGTAGCCTGCGCAATCTGCAAAAGAGAGTATGCTCGGTAAGACCTAAGGCACCGGTGTGGTACCGGCCGAAGGCTCACCGATGCTTAAGTAAGTTCGGGAATAGAAAGTTCAACTGACAGATCAATAGGCTTGTATGCCGTAAGTTCTGATTACCTCTATTTTGGTATAGTTGGCCTCCTTTTATAGGTCTTGGGAGGTGTGCATTTTGTTGAATATTTCGATGTGGGACTGTGGGCGTCGCTTGGGAGCGTGCCACGTGTCCCAGGAGAGGGTGTTGCCCTAATGGAGAGATCGGTAGGTAGAGTGCCGAGGGCGCCTCTGACCAAGCCCAGTTTTCTCCACGTGTCTTGCCCTTATTGGCTGTTTATTTAGGGTGTAAACAGGGCTCATGATAGCAAGCTCGTGGACTAAATTTGCAAGCAATTAATTGCAGTTTCGTGCAAGGCATCCTTAGCCTCATTTGGGACCGGGACATGCCTGACTTGACTTGAATTGTGGTATAATGAGGGGGATATGGGTGAGGGGGTTGAATGAGGGGTTTAATCCAACCATTTAATCATTAAAAAGTTTAAATATTATTCTTGCATCTAACTATTGATGCCCATCATCTCATTTGGCATATTTGGGGCAAATTTTGGTTCTTCATTCTCAATTTCTGAAAACTATATGAAGTTAGCTAGTTTTTTACAATAACTAATACTTGCAAATATTATTCTGTGCACTATTTAAAACGTAGGAAAGGAACGTTTGCTTTCCTGTTAACTTGCCGCAAGGTGTAAACAAGGCTGGAAAGTTCTTAATCAACCTTTAACTTCAAAATTATTATTGGAGAAGCTCCCTACAAGCATAAAAACAGTTCCTAGCTTAACTTTAGCAAATGAAGTTTTTAGCATTAAATATTTAAGTCAAGGAAAAAATGGCGGCCACCTCCACCACCATGGCCATCAATAATCCCTCTTATCTCTTAGCTTTTGAGTTTTTATTTCTTCATGTCTTTTTCAGAAATACTCAGTTATTCTTTGTTTTTGGTAATCAAAATATTCAGTTATTCAGGCTCAAGTATAACCAAAACGGCATGGCTTCCTCTACATTGTCTGAATTGAGATCCATTAATTGAAGCGCTGAACAAGAGGAGAGGACGGTTTGTTGCAGTGCCAATCTATGAAGTTGCCAAAGAGTGGGACACATGATTGCACCATGGGGGGAAGAAATTTGCGAGTAGCCAAATGTAACTGGTCCATGGCATCCTTTGGCCTCATCCCCACCACTCCAAATCCGTGACAGCATGGCGTTTCGCGTATGCAACGAGTTAGACTTGTAATCTCGTAATATAGGAAGAATGGACAATTTGGCATCTGTTTCCACACGCATCTGTCTTCACAAATGTACAACAGCTTGCTATACATATATGTCTCTATATATTCCGTCAATCAGATATGGATGGTCAATCCAGTCTCCTTCGTATAATCAGAGTCCTTCACTTTTGAATTTTTTTTTCTTGATTTTTAATTATAGAAATATCTTATTATTTCTCTTGTTCAAACTATTCCTTCCTTCCATCCCAAACCCTGCAAATGTGGAATTCTTGACGGATGTAGCGGGCTCGTCAACTCAACTACCATCATATATCAATAGAAAATGGCTTAATTGTTGATTTACTCTGAATCTGTACCAAATTTTCATTTTACTCCTTATACTTTTTTAAAGAAAATTAAGGACACGAACATCTTTTTTTCTCCAATTCCTCCCATGCCATCTAAATCCTCAATATTTCATCCAATTTTATGTTAAATCATTAAAAATAAATTTTGGAAAAATTTGAAGAAAAAGAGGAAAATTGACACACACAAAAAGAGAAAAAGAGGAAGAAAAAAAATCATGCTACCCACTGAACCAAACCTATGGCCAACCCCACTGAACCAAACATTTCCTCGACCCAACCCCAATCCCGCCTTCCCCGACTCACTTCCTCCCTCTCACCCTCTGTTTTTCTCTCTACATACAACCACCCATGAAATCCACCATACAACCACCCCATCCCTACCGTGAAATCCACCCGAGCCCCAGCTGAGACCCATACCCCAGCCCTTGCCCTCGCCCCCAAACGCAAACCCATCCCATCCCTAGCCGTTGCCCCCTTAGATCCACCCCTAGACTCGGACCCATCCATTCCCTCCCCCCCAGTCGGCGTCAACAAATCTCTGCTCCCACCCCCATTGGCGGACCCAAATTTTTTTTAGCAGAGGTGCAATATTGACTAAGTATGAAAAATGGTTTTTCGGAATAATCAATTTCTCAAGATAATTTTTGGCGGCTTTTGTTCCTTACACATCAAATAAAAAAACTTGATTTTATGGAATTTTAGTATGAAGTATATATTGACTTAATGAGCCATCATTTTTAGCATAAATCGTATTTTGCACTAAAACCGAATTTTCATATTTTGATTTGGTGGGAATTTGATTTTCTAGTATTTTTATTTGAATCCAAATGGGGGTACTTCCTTATTTACATTGTAAACTTAAGTAAATGGAGTAATATAAAAATAAATAAAAGTAAAAGGACAAAGACATTTACTTAAATGTTGAGAATGAAAATAAGGTAATCTGTGCACCAGTTGAGCAAAGGGGCAATTTCAAGCACCTACAATGGTTTTTTCGGCAAGGGGAGGTCTGCACCTCCTTGCGCCTTAATAGGTCCGCCTCTGCCCACCCACCCACAGAATCCAGCTTGCAACCCACCTGCAAAGAGAGAGAGAGAGAGAGAGAGAGAGAGAGAGAGAGATAGAGAGAATACTATTTCAAATTTTAAAAATAATTTAATTTAATTTTTCAGTTTTTATTTATTTTTTAACGTACAAAATGACCATTTTGCTTTCATATTTAACAGTAAATTAGATGAAATGTTGCATATTTGGACAGCGGGGGGAAATTAGAGGAAAAAAAGAAGTTTATATCTTTAATTTTCTAAAAAAAATTTATAGGGGTAAATCGCAAACTATATACAAGTTTACGGGGCAAATCAATAGTTAAGCCATAGAAAACAAAGCATGATGTGCTAAATAGTGGGACACATGATAGCAAGCAGCTGGACTAAATTGGCAAGCAGTTAAATGCAATGCAGGGGAAGGTGTCCTCAGCCTCATCCGGGACTTGACTTGTAATAAAGGAACAATGGAGAAGAATGGAGCAAAGGACTTGACTTGGAATAAAGGAAGGGGTCGCTTGTCTTGTAATAAAGGAACAATGGAAAAGAATGGAGCAAAGGACTTGACTTGGAATAAAGGAAGAGGTCGCGTGCGTGCCTCCCCAACATTTAAATGGTGCACCTGTGACAGGTTCAACTGTAGAAAGCACTCCGTTGAACAAGGGGACTTATGGCTATTAGTCATCAACCAAAATATTATAGGATTCAAATATCAATAGATAATCTTTCATTCCCAAAACTACTAATCTATAGCAAAAATACGTAACCTTGAGAAAAAAAATGATAAAACGATTGTTTCAAACATTTGGTGAAAAACAGATGTGTATATTAGAAAAACAAAAAATAAAATTTGTATTTTTTTTATGGGAGCTTTAGTAATATACCCAAAATAGAGGCTGAAATTATAAAAAAAAACCCCACATAGAATGCACTTTAGAAACATACCCAAAAACTATTTAATACATAAGAAATGAGTGTTGAAGTTCCTATAAATTACATATCTACCATTGATTAACTTAAAACATGCCCAACACAAAAAAAAACTCAAAAATCACCCAAAACAAGCCTAGCCCAATTTTTTTTTTTTAAAAACCCAAACTTAAAAAAAAATATATACGAAAATCAAGGAGCTGTCCTTACGACCCTTCTGCACCGAACCTTCGTACACTGTTAATACCATGTCATAGAAGTACATTGTTAATACCATTTCATAGAAGTACACTATTAATACCATGTCATAGAAGTACATTATTAATACCATGGCATAGAAGTACATTGTTAATATCATTTTATAGAAATACATTGTTAATACCATTTCATAGAAGTACATTGTTAATACCATTTCATACAAAAATTTAAAAAAAAACCTTTACACAACCAAATCTCCAACCCTCAAGTGCCCAACAGAAGACCCGTGCAAGATGTAGCAAGTGGTCCAAATAATCCTCGTAGGAAGGTAAGTGCTTTGAATGAAATGTCTAACAAATTTGGACTTATGGCTGAAGCTGTAGTAGGAATGGCACCTCAGCTTGCAGGCTTGGTTAATGTTCTTTCAACAGAGAAGGATCTTGTTGATATGCAAGCTAAACTTGGTGGTGAATTAAGGAAAATAGAATTCCTATCTCCTTTGCAAGTATTTCGTATCACCAACGTTTTAGCCAAAGAGCACGATTTGCTGAGGGTCTTCTTTACCATGACTGATGAAGAAAAAAAAAGATTATGTATTTAATCTTATGGAGCATGGCTTACAGTCATTGTGATTGATGAGTAATGGGTGAATGACTTTTGTGGAGATTATATATCTCTTCTTTTGGTAGTATGACGATTATGTATTTAATCGTGTGAAGATTATGCAGGTTATTATTATTTGATTGTTTACTAGTTACCTAGGTGAAAGATAAATATTTATTGGAGTTTATTTTTTTGTTTGAGAGTAAGCATTTTTCTGAAATTTTGTATTCATGCAAATATGATTCTTGCATGAGAAGTAGAATATTTCCTTAGAATCAGAAAATTTTGTATTCATGCAAATATGGTTCTTGCATGAGAAATAGAATATTTTCTTAGAATTCTTGGCCTTATCTTCTCTTGGCCTTGAAAATGCAAATGTTGCCCTTGAGCAAATTTCCCAACTCGCCTTTGCTGATGGTGATACCATGCAGCAACGCTGCATACTTCACCAAGGCTATGCTGCTGCTTCCCCTTACTTCACTTGTGCAAATCATGTTTACACCGCCTTACTAATTTGTTGCATGATTAGTTTGATCTCTTTAGCCAATTTGAGAATTATATATGTATTGTGGTGAAAATGTGCAGGGCATTTTAGTAATCAAATGAATTTGGATTCTGATTCAAGAAAATTAGTAAACAATAACAATGGGAATCAACCCCATTCCTTTATTAATTCTGTATGTTTAGTAAACAGCTTAATGGGAATAATTCTTCCCATACCGATTCAGTAGTTCCCCGATTCCTAAATTCTCTGATTCCTTACTTTCTCCATTACTGATACGTAAACATGCCCTTAAGGGCAAAGCAAGTGAGTAATAATTCAGTTTTGAGTTTTTTTATATGAATTTCACACTGAAGGGTAAACCAGGAAATCTGTATATTAAGTAAACTAGAAAAAAGAACAACTGGCAATAGTAGGGTGTGTTTATAAAGTCTGTTTAATGTAAGATAGGGTGTGTTTATGAAGTCAATTTCATGTAGGGTATTTTTATGATTCTATAGCTAGAAATGGGTTTCTTTATAGTTATCTATTAATTTAAAGTAGAATATCGCTTGTATAAAATAAATATTCAAAGTATGTTTTTTTTTTTGTCTTGGGTCTATCAACGTTTCACTATAGTTTAAACATAATTTAATGACATGTTGTAGGGTTCCTTTTCAGCAGCTAATCTGTAATTAGTTTTCGAACCCTAATTTTGTATTGGTACTAGAATTTAAACATATGTTATTCTGGTTTCTAACTTCAACTGCTAACATGGTTCCTGGTTAACGTGAAAGGAACCGCTTAAATTCAGCCGAAACTAAGCACCAATAATATGAAAATAACAAAACTTATTTCTTGTGACCCTTACCATCACGTTATATGCGACCCTGCCAAACCAAAATTATCAATCAGGACAGACAAGGAATCGTAACGTTAGGAACTCGAGAGAAGATTCTTTGTCACCCAGAAAGTGATTTGGTAAGGGTCAAAAGTTAAAATACAATGATTTAAAAATTTTAAAAAAAAAAGATGCACTTTTTCTTTCAAGCACTTATTCCATCATTCATTTCCACCTTATGACCATTTTCCATGTCCACATTTTAACAGACTTATTAGAGACTATGAGAAAATATAACAAGAAAACCCGAAAACACAAGCCACTATAACTTAGTCCCTTGCAAAGGAAAACAACCCACTCAACACATTGACACTGAAAACTAGATAAGCCAAACACCCTGTGAAATAGCAACCCGGACATGGGCTTCGCGGCTGCTTATACCTTAACTTCCACTTGAAACCTGTTACAAGTCGGTCAAACGCTGAACTTCAACTCATCCTCTGCCTATACTGTTATGGGCCACCCTTTTTTAGCTGACCTATGCCAGGCATAATTTAAACACTATGCCATAAAATACCGGTGAGTAACTCCATTTACAGAGTTGGGGGAAAGTTGAACATGGCTGCAAGTTTCTTGAGGTCCTCAGGTTGTACGTTTTGTGACATGATAGCAGCGCCCACAGCCAGGGCAACAGACACAAGCACCATGCTTTTCATGCATCCGTGCCCTTGAGATAATCGTCCCAAAATCAGCTTGCAATATTTGTCTGCATCCTTCAACAGTGAATGGCGGGCAAAATCATCTCCTGCTGCCAATGCTTTATCATTCTACACCCAAAACGGAAATCAAGTTCATTATAGTAGAGTTGATAGTTAAAGAAGGCATGCAAGGCAGGATTAATAAATGAAATCACAAGACAAAGTTAATCACTTCAATATCTGGATATGATTACCTTTTCCCTGAAACTCTTTAAGGTTTCCCTCAAGGGGTCAAGAGAAGTATGTTTACTGGCGTGCTCCTTCCACTCGTCAGATAGCTTTTTCAGCACAACAACACTTGCATCAAGATTCTCCAGATAAAACATGTCCTGTTCCAAATATTCACAGTGAAGTGACAAGTTGATGAAAAAAAAAAATTTGTACAATGCCTTTAATGAACATTTGCAAAAGTAAAAGAACAATAATCCAAATGCTTACCCATTGCCTGTAACATTCAGGGTTTTGTGTCAAACACCAAATAAAAATGTCACTTGCTTCCTTAGACAGATCAGGGATGCCTGCAAAATGCTCCATGCATCAAGCTCCAATAGAGAATAGGCCAAAATTCATACTATTTTTACTTCCAAACACAATTTGAAAGGGGAAATACTTGTAAAGGAAAATCAGTTTCTTTGTGCTTGGCTTTACCTTCTTTAACAGCTTTAACTGAATATTTCAATATCTGCTGTGTGACCTGCCTCATTGTTTTGCTACCCGGGGAACCAGCAAGGGAAATCTCTTTCAAGGTTGGATAAACAGCTTCAAACCTCTCAGTTGCCTTAGCAAAGCCAAAATGTTTCAGACATTAATCTTTTGGTTTAGGGGAGTAAGAGGGGGGGTGGGGGTTATGCTTGATTAGCATGTTTAAATGGAAAATTTTGCAATTCTGCAAATGCTCCTAAAAGAGGCACACCTTAACTCGGGCAGAAGGTGCAGGAAAAGAAGCTCTCATCAACAGATCAAGGGCTGATGGTGGCACTATGTGCTCCCCCTTTCTGACAGCACCATTTAATAGAATAGGACGAGCTTTCGGAGAAGACAAAATTCTGAGATAATTCACCCGGAGGAAGAAAAAAAAAAGGAATTACTACCAGAAGAAAAAAAAAAAGAAGATAGTTCTCTCTCTGTGACAAGGAAGCCAGACGTGTACATACGTAAGATCAAGGAATAGAGCTTAAGTTAATCTAAATGGTGTCCAACCTTTCCACCGATTGCAAAATCAAGTCTCTAGACAGCGGATTACTACTTGACTTGCTACTCAATATAGGCAAGAGAAAATGAACCCATGTGTACAACCCCACAACCAGATCTCCTTGAGAAGCCTGTATAAACATAGTTTTTCCTAGTTAAAATTCATATTTTAGAAAAGAACAAACCACTGTTTTAGGAACATTAGGTAAAAACAATTACCTGTGCAATCAACCACACTGTGATTGGAAGCTTATCTTGGCCTTGATATTTTGGACTTTCCTTCATCACTGGAAGTAAGTTAATCAATACATCAGGTTTTCGCCGCAACACCATTGCTAAAACCATGAATATGGCAACCTGCAGTTCCAAGGTTACATCTAATTACTCACTCTGTTTGAGGATGTATAATCTAAACTGTGAGAATTTTGACCAATGTAATGTAAGGGAAAAAAAATGAAGCTTATGGAAAGGTGTGGAGCTTTAAAAACTATTCACTGTTGCATACATAATTCAGTAGGCAGTTGTTATGAACTGAAATCCCATTGGTGCTATTTTAAAAGACTCTTGTCTTCCTATGACTATTTCCAATATTAGATATCAAATTTTCCATATTGAAAGTTGAGTCAGCCTTCAAAACATGATAGAGGAAAGATAGAACTATACCAAATGTATACAATGTTCCATCTTCAAGTTCAACTAAATTTAGTAGAACATGATGAATTATCAAGGGCGCTGGGCACAGGAAGATAAAAGTGGGAGGAAATGTAGTCACATACAAAGGTCTGGAAGCCCTATCAAACAAACCTCAGAGGATCATAAAACACTGTCATGATAACGTCGATGGATGCTCCAAATCAAAGCATTGACAAAACTAGGCAAACATACAGCCAATCATGGCATCAGATGATATATGCCACAAAGTTGGATGAGCCATAGAAATGGGATTATATGATAACTAAAGAAGGTTCATTAATACTTGTAGCCCATAGAAGACTCCTCTGGGATGCAGCCACTGAACAAGGAACTTACTTGAAAAGAAAACAAGAATGAAAATGAAGAAAACAAAGAATAGTCATAATTACACAGACTAATAGCAAATTCAAATAAAATCAATTCTAGAAACAAGGGGTTAAAAAAATTGAATCATGCCGGCAGACATAGCACTAACAATACCACACTATGTTTTGCTATATATACAATTACGCAATTTCTACAAAATATTCACTTGACATGATATTCTGGTAAAGTCCTATCCTACGAAGGGTGGTGTAGTATGTATCTCTCAAAAATATGGATTGAAAAGTTTAGAGCAAATCTGCTCCTATAGTTTTCAATAAGAAAGATGGCCAAGGTCATTTTTCTTTAATATTGTATGTCTTTCCTAAGATGTGCCACTAGAGTCCATCTATGCTAAAATCAATGGCTCAAACTGTTTACAGTAGTAATTAGTTTATCCACCTTATAAATATTTCCACAGACCACCAAGGCATAGAAAACAGGCACAAATAAGTTTTAACAACACCTGACACTTTAATGGGAATTTGATACATGCTACAATCCAAAGTTACCTGAGACTTTGAAGGTGCTTGCTGGGCCACCTTTTTGGATCCCTTGGCTGCTCCTTGATGATTTGCAAGGTCAGCAAGAATGCTGTCCAATGACCATAGCACGAAGGATCCAAGTGCTTCAGTAGAGCAGTGGCCGATCCAGTCAACTGATGTCTTATAAACATTTTCAGATACATGAGAAAGAGGGATCTGCTTAGGCAAATAATATAGTCATTAGAAATTAGGAGACCCAGTGAAAAATATTTATAAATTCCACCAACCAGAAATAAACAAAACAAAAAGGAAGATATAATTTACTGATTATCAGCCATTAAAGGTGAAATCATATGCCTACAGACCCAATGGTGTAACCATATCCATCAAGAGACATGACATGCATGTAGTCACAATCATCAATCATGAGACATGACATGCATCTAATCTCAAACATAGCGTCCATAATATCCATATGAAAGAAAATGGGGGTTTGGAAATCAGCAGAGAGTATGAACCAGATAATGTGAAGCTACCCTCACATTGTATCCAAAACCCACATGCATGTAAAATTCAATACACAGAATAAGCAGATAAACACCAGGATGCGATCAAAAGCCCTTCTTTTCTTCAATATCTCCAAAGTTTGATGCTTTATTAAAGCCCTTTTTTCATTTTCTTTTTTTCAGACAAAAATTCAAAATCGAATATATGAACCAAACACAAGCAAAAACTCACATCAACCAACTTTGCCACAGTGGATTCCTTGAACGTCTTCAACCATGGAAATTGAGCCGAACTGACCGACGCAAATGCTCGACCGAAATAATCCGCCAAACGCATAAGCTGTATGTCTTGTTGCTTTTCATACGAAGCCTATCCAACACCCAAAATAAAATCAGAAACAATACAGAAAAACAAAAAAGAAGCCACATTTCCATTTTCCATAACAACATTTTACAAAATTGAATCCCCAATTTACCAAAAGAAAAAACAACAGAAGCAATCAGCATCTCACAGTAATATCAGCGAGAAAAGCGCCAAGATGATCTGCGTCGATCTTCGAAGCCGCCTCAGCCACAGTCACCTTCGGCTTCTTCGGCTTCTTAGTCTTCACCTTCTTCACCTCGCCATTTTCCACAGTCCCAGACACCTCAGCATCGCTATCCTCATCGTCGTCATCGGAATTCCGCTTCGATCCGCCGGTGGCGGAATCTCCGGCAGCGGCGGCCGCCTGAGCCTCCAGAGCTTTCCGACGGCGCTCCTCGGAATGCAGCTCGATCGGCCGGAACACGTCGGAGGCGGAGGAAGCTCCGATGTGGAGATCACCGTTAGAGTCCACCGGAAGTGCCTTGGACGAGGCTTTTCGGTTTCGCTTCTGATACGACACCGTTTGCCAGCCGTAAGCGTCGCCGTTTTGGGTCCGCTCATTGTTCACCTTCTTACCATATCTTTCTGCCTCCTCCTCCTCTTGCTCTCTGAGAATTGATTCGATTAGTGCTGAATTCTCGTCCATGCTTCAGGAATTGCTCTCCCTCTCGTTCTCTAGCTTCGCTCTCTCTCTCTCTCTCTCTCTCTGCTGCGAAACTCTTGACTGAGAGAGAGTTAAGAAGTACTGTCGAGATCACACAGGGAGGAAACGAAAGGGACTTGGTGTCAAAGGACACGTGGGTTTTATTTTTATTTATGGTGTTGACGGGTTTGGCCTTATTTCACTCTCAATATAACGTAAATGCCATTATGCGTTTCGGATAAAAGAGTTGTTTTAGGATTACAATGGCATCAATGATCTTTATCTCCTAAAATTATTGAATGTCTTAACGCAAAAAAGATTTTATATATATCTCTAATTAAAGTGTCAATTTGATACAAGTGCAATATTCAAACAGAAAAATATATATATTTTTGCTCATCTCTTTAACTCAATGTGTATCATTACCATCCTTCTTAAATTTGACACATATTTATGAGCATAATCATAGTTCCACAAATACAAAGTAAAAAGTTAATTATGATTAGGCACATAGACACGTGTCAAATATTGAGAAAAGTGATAATGGTACACTAAAGTGGTAAGTAAAAATATTTCTAAAAAAAAATAAAAATGCAATGCACAAGTTCAGCCACCTTTAAGCCCAACATGAGTGCAAAATCCAATCCAAACCGATCAAACTGACCAAATCAATTTAATTCAATTTCAATTGGATTGGATGCTAATTTTAGAGTGTTCAAAACAGATTAAAATCGAATTAATCGAATTGTGTTTTTTTTACAATAGATTTGGTTTTTAGGTAACTTATTTATCCAATAGCCTTTTATCCGACAACTTCTTTATCTAAAATGTTGCTTTCCGTTCTCATTTCTAGATGTGTCCAATTGTATCCAATTTGGATATTTTTTGCTTTCGAAATTGTGGGTTTTTATTGTTAGCTATCTTGCAAGAATGTTTTATATATAAATCTTATATGGACATTAAGTATTTGGACTTGAGAACAACATGAATTTCATTATTTAGTTTCTTTTCTCTGATATTCTTTTTATTATTATTATTATTTCCTTCATGCTGATCCAAGGTGGTCCTTCTCACTTTCTAAATTAAAATGGCATTGGCTACCCAACTATTAATGTCTTGATAAATAATAAAAGGTATACAAAATGTATTGTATAATAAGTTTGTGTGGTTAGAAAGATATACTTTCAAGCATTTCAATCTTCACGTTTTCTTTCTACAACCGTTATTACATTGCACACGCATCACATATGCGACTCAACCATAGCGTATGGGATTAGATATATTGTTTTGACTTTTAGCCCTCATCAACCATAGTGTATAGTTTTTGAAGATTGGGCATTGTTTGACTTCACACCCCAAATCATAATGTGTGATTTGAACAAGGTTGGACATATTGGTTGACTCATCAATAACCTCAACCAATACCTACTACCATTATTGTTTTGTGATATGATTTGATGAATTTTTTCAAAATAAGCGGAATAATGGAAAACAATGTGCAAACCACCAAGTTGTAAATAGGTAGCAACTTTACCAACCCTTTGATTCATGGCAGCTTTGTAATTGCAGTAAGACCTCAGGGGCAAAAAGGGGAATAAAACCGGATCCCACATGAACGAACGAGGATATCGTTTTTATATATATATGTACAAAATGTATTGTTGGTTTTGAGGTGGGGCCCTCCGCCCACAGCAAAGAGGGCCAACTTTTTGAGTTGGCAAATTACGCTAATCGCCAATCGCTGTCCCAAATCCCCAATGACAACATCCTTCGTCGTCCTCCTCATCCTCTTCTTCTTCACAGTGAGCAGAGCATCACAAATTAATACGCGGGCCCCACATAAACTTTGTCTCTAATCTAATGTGTGATCAAAATCATCAATCTTTTTGCTTTCCCCGATCGGACGGCGAAGAAGTGGTGGTGGGTGCAAACTTGATCACATTATTACGAAAGAAAGGTGCAGGGGGTAGCTTTGCATTGCATGTTATGGATAAGTGTTGTCTTCTACTTTGGGCAGGCAGTCGCAAACAACTTTTTCAAAGTTTGGATGGTATCTTGTCTTCTGCTTGTGGTGTCTGCTTGGAGCAGAAGCAGAAGCTATTTTGGGGACACTTGTTAAATGTGCAGTTTCAAGCTTGGTGCATGTCAAACAAGTAGCAAAAAGAAGAAAAAAGAAAAGAAAAGAAAAGTAGCAAAGGTTAAAGCACTAGAGAAGGAAGGGACCATGCTGGCCCAAGTGAGAATCAAATGTGTTCTGTAGTCATTTCTATTTCGTTTTTCACAGTTTGCTGCTTATTAATACTCTCGTTTTGTGTTTGGAATTTGAACGTACCTCTATATGTTATGATTGAATAAGTTACCTTATGTAAACGGGATCTAGTCCAGTGATAAAAGGACCTTGACTTACAAATCGGTAATCACAGATTTGAACATTGGAACTAAATGTTTGAGTGTGAGAAACTCTATAATCTTGTAGTTTAGACTATGACTAGTATTAAAAATAAAAAATAAAAAGCTATGTTAGTAGAACGTAAAGTCGCGTATAAATTGAATTAATGAGTAATCTCTAACAAGAATGTCTGGGTGGTGTAGTCGGTTATCACGCTAGTCTCACACACTAGAGGTCCCCGGTTCGAACCCGGGCTCAGACTATTTGCTTCTGCTATAATAATAGTATCTTTTTTGACTGGCTTAGCCAAGCTTGGTCGCCATCCGCCAACTAGCTTCACTCCCCACATATATACCCCACCGAGATGCTCTTTCTTGTCCTAAAAGTTGTCGATTGTTCTGCTAGCTCCTCTTTGGACGCACATATTTTCCCCTTTTTTTAAAACTCCAATGTCCTACTATTTCAAAAGATTCTCATACTCTCAATTCACCTCTTATTCTTTCATTTTGATTTTATCTCTCTCTCTCTCTCTCAACCCTCTTTGTAAATGTAACCTACTTATCTATACTATATATTCATCGTGAAATTTGTGCAGAAATGTCGCGCATGTAAAGAAGAAAAAGTGAGTCTGATTATAGGAACAATAGAGAATCTGTACTGAAAAGATATAATTATTTGTGCCAATGCCATTTTTTTGCACACCCAAATTGCACTTCATCATTTGAACATTTTGTTATTGTGGTCTCCCAAACAATAGCATCGGCGCAACAAAAAAGCACAGTAAAATTGGTCCTGCTCAAAAGCATAACAGTAATCTCAATGGCTCACCCATGTTTTCAGAGGCATGCATCATTGAATTGGAATGCAAGAAACTAGGGCAGGAGAAAGAAAAAAAAGTTGATGGTATGAATAGAAACTAATTTGGTTTCGTAAACTTCCTACTCTAATTTTTCTGATGGAGTTCTGTAAGTGATTTTGTGGCAATGATATTGTCCCATCTTGTTTCATGCACAAATTAGAACACATGAGCCATGGAGTCAGAGAACAAATATTTTCTTCTTGTATTCAAATAAGAACCATCCGGAACCTTAAGCACACAATGTGTGTAGGGAAATTAACTGATCTAGGTTCGTTTTAGATGAAAAGCCTCCTTCAGACGAACTCGCATTGTAGCCAAGGAAACGGTGCCCTCTTATTCAAAAGGGTAATATCAGCACCAAGGGATCTGCTTATTTGGTTAAGGTCACAAGTCTTAAAGCACATGGCAAGATACCTTCTGCCTGAGAAAAATTATCGTCAACTACAGAAAACACACTTTCCCTTCCTAGTTCCGTGCCTGAGCCACTCTACTAAAAAAACTAAGATGGCAGCTTTGCACTATGCCAAGTCTCCCATCATCTCTAACGACACGTCAAGCACACCATCACTAAAGGAACTAAACACAACCCTACGAATCCGAAGAATGCCTCTGTTGAGAGGAAATCAGCCTCTAACCTAGAACATATATAAACACAAAATTTTACTTAAGTCAACCTAATCCTTGTATATTATGAGGGGAAATGTACAAAATTCGAAAGAGCAATTCCATTACATATGTCAATTTCCTATACAAATTACTTAGATAAACTCATTGGCCCCGAATCGTGTTGTCGAGAACCAACCTCAATCTCTGAGACAATACATCCAATTCAGCAAGCCGTTGGAGCTGCCATTGCCGCTCCAAGTCCAGTGCAGTCTTACCCTCATTGGAGGAACATGAGCCAGAGCCAGAGCCCAAGTCCGACACCGAACCAACATGGTCGGGGCAGAGCAGAAAATGTTGAACAAGAACCATCCGAACCTCATTCAAAGACTGATCGAACACGTCCAAAACAGTCTTCGCCGCCAGCCCAGCAATGGGCCTAGATAAATTGATCATCTTCACCTCATCGCCATAATCATTTTCCACAAAAAGATCATCCAAAACACTCTGATTCTGATTCACCATTAAATTATCATCACCCTCGTCGCTCTTGGCTTTGTTACCAAACGGCGAAGTGGACCAGCACTCGGAGCTCCAAAGCTTACTCGAGAGGTCGTACAAAGCGCGATCATGCGGCGAAAGCTGCGACTCGTGGAGGCCGCGAGCGAGCCGAGCCGAGACGACTCGGAACTTTTTCCG
>NW_018921624.1:221553-251774 GCF_002207925.1 Prunus avium | reverse complement strand
GCGGGGTTTTTGCGTTTAATGGGGAGCTTAGTAGCGGAGGAGAGTTTAATTGAGTCCATGGCTAGATTTTGGGGTAGAGTTCGCTACGGAATAATATTGGGGTTGGGTTGGGTGCGGAGTGGGTCAGCGACTCACTGTGCCGTGGCTGACTCGTTGGTTTCTTTCTTTTTGAATACAAGTGATAGTCTAAACTAGAAGAGCAGACGAGTTTTTCATCTGCCCATGAACATACTATAAAGGGGATGCGAGTTTTTCACAGTTCATGAACATTCAGACCAGATCGAACTCCTTTTCACTGGGCTAAAATATAGGTTCTTCAACTCTCAAAATTCAATTAATTGATTTCACTATTTTTTTTTTTCATTAGAGATTGATTTCGTGACTTTGGTATATTAAATTGATATTTTCAATTCAAAAATCAACATTGTTGAAAACCTAGATAGTAAATTCACGGATACTTTCGTTTCTCTGTATACCTTTTAAAGATAAAGTAAACGCCACAGAACTTGTAGTTTAAGTGATTATGCTTTCATGTGTTTAACGCTAACAACAGTGAAGATCAACAAGAGCATAAGATTTGAAGTGCCTAACATTAATCGCCAGAGTTTTTTTTTTTTTTTTATATAAATGTTTTGCTTTATTGAAAATCCCTTAATAACGTTGAACTCTAGGCGCACATTTATCAGCCCAAGTTTTTAGATTATTTTCACAACAGCTGAAATTTGGGAAGATCACCTCCAATCTCTGGTTTAAGTTGTGAAGGGGACAAAAATGGCTAGAGCCTCAACTATATTAACCTACATTGTAAGAAAAATGGCATATTACAAACAACCTGAGTAGCATATAAAATTTACAAGGGAAAAAAAATTAATGGCCAAGCATCTATTGGACGCTTCGGTGCTACAAGAAAAAAAAAGGCTATCTCCAGACTAGTTAATTTGAAGCCAAGTTTACTGCACATTGATCCTTTAGATGGTAATAGATTGCTGTCAAAATAATGTTGGCCAACCTCAGTACTGCACAGTGCAGAAGATGCAAATCCCATATGGATCATGGGATATATCCAATCAAAAAATGGAGCATGGGATCACAAATGGTCTGATTATGTAACCACAACTGTTGATTTGAGTAAAGCTAAACGGTTTTTGGTGAGAGTAATCTTCTCTTCTGTTTCTGCCGCCTTTTCTTGGACTCCACGGACAATATCCTCTGGAGCTTTCTCTACAAACTGCATGAGCAAAGACGATATCGTGAGAGGTACATGAGATATGTGCATGCCAAGGTACTATGAAAAAGAAAGAAAGGACTCAAGAGTACATGCATGCATCATAACAAGAAAGATCACAACTCAGTTTTAGTGTTTCTTTTTTCAACATTTGAAGCAAAAAATTTAACTAAGAAGCCAACTCCAACCTACTTTATTGATGTCTGCATTTTTCCATAAGTTACAGTTATCCTCTTAAGAGAACCATTGTATAGGTAGCTTTCATATCTAGTTATTCCAAATACATCTTACCTAATGCTTTAGGTTATATTTAATTTTTGTTAATTTTTAACAAATTACCCCTATTATCAAATCTAAATCCAATCGTTTAGCTGAATGGATCCTTAGAGAATTAGACATGTAAAGTACTCCCCCCCTGCATACCAAACCCAAGTGCTTAAACATTAGTGAACAGAATTCATACCTTAGGAGAACTGAGCCGAGCTTTAAGTCCATCATATTCTGTCTGCATCTTGGAAAGTCTCTTAGATAGGCGTTGGATTTCGGCAGTAATGTCAATCATATCAGCAAGAGGGAGATATGCCTCTAGTCCTTCACCAGCTACAAGGTGGACTGATTGATCCGCATTCCCTGAAGTAAAATACATGAAATCCACCAAAATATATGGCTCAACATCAGATCATAGAAAAAGCCATTGATAAATGAAAATAAACATGAATATTTCTGTTCCTTGGCCAAATGGAAAATAATCCATAAAGAAATGTGCCTGGAGGAGAATCTGTAAAATGGATGTTTTGCAAATCTAGCCTGGAGAGAAGTGCTAAAACCTCCTTTTCTTTCTGCATCAAAATAGAATATTTAAGTTAGCTAGTGCTAATGATAATTATGTCCAAACCAAATAATTGTATAAATAGTTGAGTCAACCCAAGTTAAAATTGTTGGACATGGCCCTGCGACAGCAAGTATGCACGGAATATACAAGAAAAACATATATGAATTGAAATAATAAACTTATCAAAAGAAAAGACAGAACAACTAGTCATCTCGATTTCTTTTTCTCTAAACTAAGGGTTTTCCTGTAAAAATTGAAATCCGAGCTCATCCGCATGCCTTTCCTTTTGTTGCTGATGAGACTTCAGACGCACGAACTCTCCAAGATTATATGCAAAACTTAATGCTTAAAAATTAAAACCAAGCCCGACTCTTTTTGCTCTAGCAGGGCCATGCTTGGGCCAGCAAAACCTGGCCCATAGTAGTCTAGTGGGGGCATGGACAGCTTTATGATATGATTTCTGATGCTGGCATCAGTGAACTCAAACTAATATGGCCCAGGACACACATCTCAAGAATGATTCAGTCTATGGCCCTACACTTACTGAAGGTTCGAACAATGATCCACCAATTCGTTACACCCTGAGTTTATTCATTTCGTTCTCACAAAAGTGCAAAATAATACAGGAACAAACTTGAAAAGCACCTCATCAGCTCTTACATTTTAATCTTATGCAAAATCATGGCTGGAGAAATGGATACGTACCACTATGTACTCAGTGACTTCTTCGTTAGCAACTATTGAGGCTGATATACGCTTTACAGGCTCAACAGAATATTCTGCTCGAGCATTCCGGATGGCTCTAGTCTAAGAAACACAAAGAAGCAAACTTGAGTGATTTAATTATCCACGTGACTGACTACAAGGAAAAGATACAAGAGATCTAAAAGTGCCAGCTAGACTTGGATGTGGAGCCAATAAAGGAGAAACAGGAAGAAAGATTTACTCACCAGAGCCTGTAAATTTTCAAACTTCTTAATCGAGTTGCTCTTCCTTGGAAGTGAAGTCAGTGGCCATGGAGATATTATAAGAGCTTCTTTTCGATATGGGAGTGCCTATATTAAATCAACCATTCATTTTATAATGGAAAATAGAGAAACATTATAGATAACAGTACAATGGAGGTGAAAACAGAGAAACCTAAATTGAAAGCATACACTTAAGAGTTAACTATCGTAGCAAAATGAAGCTAAAAGAGAATCTATCCACATGAATAAAAACAAAACCATGCCTAAATTTGTCTTGTGAACAGGCAATGTTAAAGACGTGATCCACTTTCCCCCTCTATTTAGCACAGAACACACCAATGTGGAGATAAGCATTCAAGGGACTTTCTTCGTAGCAATTAACAGCTATTTAAATTCCCATGAAATATTAAACAAGTGAAAACTTGCAACTTAGTGGGAACACCAGCCTTCCGATCATCTTAATTGGCTTAAATGTGAGGTCCAATGGATTATTTATCAACCATTTTCACGAAAAATTACCCAAAGAATGTCTGGACCAAGATATATTGCCGCACTGGCTCTGATTCAGAGAACCATAATTTATTTGAGACAGCAAATATGATAAATCTTCGAGCTCTAAGTCATTCAAATTCCTTCTAAATTGTAAAATCCCAAGAGAGATCCTAGAAGGAGAATGAGATATTATGGAAGAGATGACAACATAATGTTTCAAGGATATGTCATATAAGCTGAGAAATAAGATAGAAATGACAACTCTGCGAACCAAACATCTTCCGAAAACCTAAATCTATTCCAATTCGAAACAACCAGTTTTACTAAATGGGAAAAGGAAAAATAATCCTGAGAAATGAATTTCTGAGGACTTCAGAGACACCAAGAATCCTACATATTAGGTATATCATATATGATTATTCTCTATACTATATTATTCTGCATGTAATTACGAATTCTTCCTAGGCAATTTTCCTTGTACGTAATCTTAAGGAGAAGAATAACCTAAGACAATTATCTCCATTCCTTCTCGGTAGAAATCTTTACATGGTTCATGGAGAAATATATATTTTTTCCTTTAACAAATGAGCCTAAAGAAACCAATAAGGACCTTTTAGGTAGAGAAGTTGAGTTCCACACAAGTGTTGAATACAGTAAATCAATTTACCTGCCAGAGCTCCTCAGTCACAAATGGCATGAAGGGGTGTAGCAATTTAAGTATGTTTTCAAAAACATACAATAGAACTGCCTGTGTGACAGAAGCAACTGAATCACCACCGGAGTGGTAAAGACGAGCTTTACTGGCTTCAATATACCTACATAAGTGAAAGAAATTAACAGTTCGCAAACAGGAACATCAGTGCATTTGAGTTAGCAGAAGGTATTAAAAAAAAATTTAAAAAAAGGGGCTAAAATTCTTTTTTCCTTTCTTTGTCTAATAAGAATCACACTTCCAATGATAAAATAGAACAGTACACTACAGGGGACAAGTTGTCCACTAGTCTAGCTAGGCTATGCAAAATAGAGCTAGACCTCATAATATGTCATGACAGCAGACAACTACTCCAATCATAAAATATAGACTGATAGTTAAACTCTTAAGAACCGAAGCCCAAAGGGAACCTGAAAAATGAACTCAATCCCACAAAAGACCCACCTCCACATCCCTTGCTGCCACAAATATTAAGAGTTTGAACTTCTTGAAACAAATATAAAGATCCAAACAAATCCCAGCAAATAGTTTCTCCCTTTTTGGATTTTTTAATATACGCTTTTGGTAAGAATATCCTGTAATTATCATCCTCATAAATCATACCAGACATAGAAACGTTATAAGTTGGCATACAAATTTAGGCCCAGCTGGTTAGCTGACCTAGTAGAGATTTTCTTGTCACAAAATCAACATGCCAGAAAAATTCCTAACCATAAAACCAATCTGCATTGTTGTCAGCCACAGTAACCAATAAAGGCAAACTTTCAGAAAAGACTGACCACAAACATAAATTGGGCCTTTTATGATTCAAAGTTTTCTTTGGGGAGGTTCAAAATCCTTTAAGACATATAAGAGATTGGATTACTCTTACATAAAGGAATATATAAAAACTGATCATGCCCAGTCAGGCAAGTTTTTATTTTGGACAAGATACCAAGACTTTATTAGAATAAAGTGAAACCCAACATCTTTGTCTAACAGGACAAGTGGTCCACAAGCAGAAACACAAGGTAGTCGTTCACCATATCCAATGAATGTTGTCAAAGTAGTATCCAACACAAAACTAGTTCACCTTATCCAATCAATATTGTATATTGTCATGCAACACTTAGAATTCCTGATATGGGATTCTATATTATCAACGAACCCCCTCACATGTGGTGGGAGATGTGGAGCACAAGCAGGCGTTGGACCTGACACACGGATTTTCCATGAATATCATGTTAAAGTTAGAGTATCCAACCAAGTATCCAACCTAAAACCAATTGGAATTGGGCGGATAGTCCCAAAACATTGTATATTATTCTCAATAAATGCCTTTGGCATTGTATTCCTACAGTTTTAATTTTCTATGTAGGAACATAACATAAAGCTTTTGATTATTTTCTGATGTAAAATATTTGAATAAAAATTGCAAACTTACCAATCAGCAAAATCACCCCAAAAAAATTCATATGTATCTCTTCCTACATCTCCAAAGAAAAATTTGTCATAGCTTGCGGTGACTGTGTCAATAAGCAAATGAAGTTTTGAGATCTGAAAAAGGAAGAAAAGTGAGTGATTACACAAAGAAGTAAAATCAACAGGCAATTCAAAAACTTAACATGACAATTATCTTACCACCCAACATTCTGGAAAAGGTAACTTGCCCAAGAGTTCCACTTCATCAAACTGAAAGAGCATGTCTTGATTTAAGAAGCAATACAAGTAATGATTATCATTCTATAATATTAGTGTAATGACGGTTAAAGTAGAATAAGATCAAAATTTCCAATATTTAATAGAGAAATACAAGATACAATGATGGGCCATGATCTGATATAGCACCAGGTAATTGCAATAATTTCCCATCTCATGGAACATGGAGAGATTGAGTGACTAAGACATGTGTACGGATAGTCTATTTAGTTCCCATTCCATGAGACAACCAGCCAGCGTGCTATTGGCGTATTTAATACATTTTATAGAAAGATCCAGAGAGTTAGAAAAGTGGAAAGATATTATGACTTAAAGAAAGATTATGAGGACAGCAAGTGAGGTAACTTCTAAACAACTTGGAAGATAAGTAGTGTTCAGAAATCATTTCATGAATTTTTAATTATAAAATAGTTGCATCAAACACCAACAATACACTTCTACCCATTTGCTTTGGTAATTGAGAATTCGTAAATTCATTCAGACACATTCAGACATGATGTGCCACTGTTCAAATTATTAGCAGACAAGTTTGTAATACATATATGAGATTGGAGCTAACTTTAGAGATATCAGGTCAAGTTAAGTTCTTGTGAATCTTTAAAGAGGAAGTTATAACTTTACAGATACATATATGAGATTGGGGCTAATTTTGTGATACAAGAACCTTTCACCATAACAAGAAACTAATCACAGGTGGCGCATTTTCTGGTGAATCCTTAAAAAGAGAGTAAACATCCATTGCTAAGCAGGCAAAAGTATGCAATTTGAGTTTTCTGGTATGACTTGAGATTGAGTTCTGTTTTCATTTAGCCTCTCCCATCCATTCCTTAATCCATGTAGGAAACGATAAAAAGAAAGAAAAAAAAGTTTCACCGTGAAAAGCAAAGAATTGAGTATGACCTCAGCATATTCTAGTGCACCCACGAAGGCTGAAATTGTAATTTATCTCTTTCTAAGCAGGAGCAGTTTCAAGGAAATTGTTTTTAAGCTATAAGGGTCTAAGGAAAGCTTTTAGCTAATGCAAGAATACAGAAAGGAATACAAACAAGAATTGCTCATTAAGGCTGCAGTATTTCAAGCATTTGCTTTTTTCACTTTTGTTCAGTAAAACACAAGCAGGCACAGACATTCACAAATGAAGACATATGCCATCATTCTCTGTGGTTAATTGAAAAGTAATTCACAAGTAAAGGACTGATACATGCAGACATACCAATACCATCATTCACTAAAACCAAAAGTACAATTTTCCACAAGCAAAGCATTAGCGCATAATTTTCACGATAACAGTACAAATTGAGAGAACAAAACAAACCTTGTAAGAAAGTATATTTTCCCAAGCTGATGCATCATTTTGACTGGGTAAATTCTGCAATACAAACTTTCCAGCATTCCATAGTTTGTTAGTGAAGGCCTTATTTGATGTCAACCTCTCAGTGGATAAATTAAGGTCCTGAAAGAAAAGAATACTAAATCAGCCAGATAGGTAATTGGTACAAGCTAAGAACCATTAACATGCAAAAGTGGAAGACTGCATACATATATTTCTGGTCAGCAAGTGAAGTAAAATATATATATATATATATTTTAAAGCAACAATGTCTGTATAAGTGACATGCAGAATTGATGCATAAGTGAAGTCAGAACAAAACAAACCTGACCAGCAGTCCCTAGAGCAATTGTAAATCTTAAAGCATCTGTGCCATATTCCTTGATTGTATCTAAAGGATCTATGACATTCCCCAATGTTTTAGACATCTTTCGACCCTGAAATAATAATTACACAAATTGTTTAATACATCAGAATACCAAAATTAACATAAGAGTAGACTACAAATGCATTAGAGAATTAATGCTGTAAACAAGAAGGAACAAACAAGGTTGCAACAAAGAAATGTTTGACCATCCACGTTCTTTTTTGCTGTCTACTATTTGTGTAACCAATTTACACGAATAGTATACAAATGTAAGTAACAAGTAAAACCAAGTACAAAAATAAAAGCTCAGACGACACTAAAACTAGTCATCCACATGGAAAGTAATCTCCACATATTAGCCTAAATATCAAACAAGCAATGCTTCAATCCTTAACAGTCTGATAAAGTCTTTCCATACATGAGCACCAGATCACCCAAGGAGAACAGCGCTCCAAATTAATTGAGTACTCTTTTAAACAGACTTCATGTAGACATGCCAAGACATTGCAAGAATAAATAAATAAAAATCCACAACTCCTATTCCATTAAAGAATGCAAGAAACAGTGGTTTATAGATTGGTCCACCACTTGCAAAACACCATTTTGCGTAAACACTCATTATTTAAGAATCAATCTTGCATGAATTGTGAAAACCAATTAGTGTCTTCTCAGAAATTTGGTTGGAGACAATCTGGAACATAGAAGAGTAAAAGAAAATCAGCAATCCAAAGGGGAATACCCAACATATCATAAAAATAATGTAACCAATAAATTAATGGCATTCAAATAATTAGGAACTTCTTCAACAAAGAATTTGGAGGATCCTCACAGTAGGGACGCAAGGGAGAGTATGGGAATAAATAATTCTACACTCAAGAAACAATGACTAGTTAAAATGACAAAATTAAATACAATATCAACATTGAAGTAGTAGTATTTATCATGCAATTTCTACTCACTTGTGAATCCCGGATGAGACCATGCAGATAAACATATTTAAATGGAACTGTCCCTGTAAACTCAATTCCCATCATGACCATCCTCGCAACCCAAAAGAATAGTATGTCATGCCTGTTCAAACATGCAAGCAACAATATCAACTTCCACAACTTTTCAAGTAAGCAAGTTTAATAGTACTAATAAAGTTAACAAACCTTCCAAACTTTTGCAATAACCTAACCATAATAAATCTACCACTGAAAATAAAAGGTGTTATTAAACTAATTATCAAATTACCAAAAAGAAAAGAAAAGAAAAGAAAAGGTGACATGGACACTATCTTATTACGAATAAAAATATAAATCATGACCCTGAAAACCAAACTTGCAGCACCCAAAAGCAGTTCCATTACCATATGGTTCCTCAAAAACAGATTTAACTCCTATTCTGCGCCGAAGAAGGCTAATTGTGGCGGTGTAAATTATTTCATTCATTATTTCATTGGTAATCAGAGAGAATATTTGCCAATTTTTTCCTAGGAGATGGATTAGCACGCCAAACTGCAATGCAAGGAAAAAACCCATTGCTCACACCCCAAGAATGCCAGAAAAAAATACTTTGCGGCAAACACTCCCATCTTGTTCAACCTCCACAACATCATATCAGTCCTCAATTCTCTCATTTAACAGCATAACAGCGTACAAATGGGAGAGACCTCATCATCCAGCCACCACATCATCGAGGGCAGAAGATGGTTAGACTTGGCAGGCAAAGGAAGGGCAGGTGAGAGAACTGTGGGAAAGCTAGTGTTAGACCAGCTGAGGAAGTAGCGGTCTAGAAGTTAGGTCCAGAAGGAGAGGTATTTGAAGGCTGAGAGGCAGACAAAGTGGGGTTCTGTAGAAGGCCTGATATACTGGAGTTGAGAGAGAGAGAGAGATACACTGGACTACTTATTTGACCAAATTATGATAGAGTTGCAGCAATAGATGAGAAAAAAAGAAAAGATGGCAAGAAAATACTAGCAAGGGATGCACATACCCTGTTTCAAGCATTGTAGTAGGATAAAACCGCTTAAAATCCTCGATTGACTCATCTGGCCACCCAAGAGTACTGAAAGGCCACAGTGCACTGTGAAAAGGAAAAGATTTATTTAGTCAAATTACATAGCATCTAAATAGGGCACGTTAAATCTCAAATCCTGGAAGTGCTGGCTGGAGTCCTCAAAGTTTAAGGTATATGATATAAACAGAAAATAGTAAAGTCCTTACCAAGGATGAAAATGTCAGTCTCCATGAAAATATTGGTAATTTGGATTTATGGAAAAAAATGGAATTTGATTTCAAAGCAAGAAAATTTGTATGAAACATTAGGAAATGCTAAACCAATTAATAATGCATCGATTAAACATGTAAAATTCATGAGATAAGATAAAATGGATGAAAATTGTGTGTGCCACTGCCATCAACACATACATGAACTTAAAACTTGAATTCTATTGCAGAGAAGCTTCTTAATTTCATTGAGCATGATGGAGTATAAGCATTCTATTGGGTAAATTTGAAATATTCAGTTGTTGTCTTTGCTAACAAGATCAGGTTGAACTTATAACTCCATTAGTCCTGACTTTCTCCTACCTCCGCTCACCACTTGGGCCAGCCCTAAAATCTAGTCCTAAAATCTTTTTATATTCTACATAGCACACAACATGATAATTTTTTCAGGACCTACTGAAAAATTCGACAGTTTTTATAATTGTAAAAGAATAAAGTGGGACCTTTCATAGTTTCTAGAAAATACATTTCAATAAGTGGCAATCTTGTGAACAACAGACCTTGAAAACCATGTGTCAAGAACATCCGGATCCTGATATATTTTTGTATCTCTTCCATACTTCTTTTGAGCTTTCCGAAGAGCTTCATCGTCACTCCTTGCAACAATATATTCTTCTTCACAGTCTTTACCCACAATGTACCAAACTGGTATTCGATGTCCCCACCACAGTTGTCTGCTTATGCACCAATCCTTAATATTTGATAGCCAGTGATTATAAATCTGTTATTTTAAAGAAGGCGCAGGTGTGAGTAAAACAATCTAGCAAATCTTTCTGGGTAAGCCACTACCAATTACAAGTTAATGGGGTTGAACACTCGTTGCATTAATGCCATAAAGTACTCAATTCATGATGCAATACAAAGAATTAGAGGTGTAAAACAAACCAGCACATGGCACATCACATATATCTGTACTCGTGCTGGGAATTGAATATCAGACCCTTCGAGCATAGAACTAGTGACTTCCATCACATGCTTAATTGAACTATATGTTATTTAAGAAAACCCTATTTTTCAACTGAAGAGTACAAAATGTCAATTATGTCGCCCTTAAGTTCCTTAAGATTAATAATAAGATTTAAAAATTAAGGATAATTCAGTAAATTAACTCACTATTCATACTTAACTTCTCTCTCCCACTGACTAACTTTTCTCTTTCTACAGTAACAAATGAGGTCAAATACTGCATACCTTTTCAAATCTTTCAGGTATGATTTTCAAATCTCCTTTTTCAACAGCACGAAGGGCTTTCTCAGCTAAGGGCTCCATCGTTACAAACCACTGCTTGCTTACTAGTGGCTCTATAACCTGATATCCAAAAGAAGGAGAAAAGTATATATAATTAAGAACAAAATCTTCATAGAGAATTTATATTAATCTTTTCAGAATTTGGAAGTTGAAATACCAAACGTGAAAAACAATCAACTCACTTCTCCACCACGCTGAGATCTGGGAACTCGTAAAGTGTGTGGTTCTTTCTTTACAGCCAAACCAGTCTCCTCCAGATCTGCCCAAAGTTTCTTGCGGGCCTCAAACCGATCAAGTCCACTAACAGAATCATAGGTTTCATTACCAAATAAAAGATATAAGATTAAAAAATTTCGCCAGTGAATTCAAGTTCAACAATCTAAGAAAACTGAAACAGAATTTACCAGTACAGTCCGGCAACCTTGTTTAGAGTTGCATCCTTGTTCATGACATTAAGTATTGGAAGACCAAGCTTTCTTGCAAGATTGTAATCATTATGATCATGTCCAGGGCTTATCTTCAACACACCAGTGCCAAAGTCTTTATCAACATGCTGCCAGATGAAAAACAATTAATGTTCCACATATCAAGTTATTTACCTGGACTTGTATGAGAAGCAGGCAGTTAGCTAAAGGGTAATGATTCAACAAATAGCAAAGTACAATTATCAACAAAAACAAATATCTATCTTCCGGGGATGTTTTTGTTTTTGTTTTTTTTTTCTGATTACAGATGATGGCTTATAAAAGAAGTAAAGCAATATAGTCCAGGACTCCAGGCCATTGGCCCAACGTCTGCAGTATAATTTAATATGGCGTAATTTGCATAAAATCCTGAATTCAGTTAGCATATCAGATAGAATTTTCCCAAGGGGAGATATGTCAATTTGAAGCACATAACATGGGGCAGAACACAGCAGACATTATGAAGGCCCTTCACACTCCAGTTCATGGGTGAGACAAAATTAGAGTACAGCAAGCTACAAACCCAAAACCTTCCCCGGAGCATAAAGCAAAAACATAGCAAGAGTAGAAATCAATCTTCATCTCCTTTAATGAAAACATTATTCCTTTTTACTTTTCATGCGCACAGGATTCTAATTAAAGACAAACTCACTGCTGCAAGGACATAACCACAAAAATTACTCGTGTTTCTTTTCCTTAGCAGGGAGAATATTGAAAGCTTATTCTGCCAAGTTGAACTTTACAGCAAGTGAAAAAATTGAAAATATTCAGTATCAAGGGGAAAAAAATTAATGTAAACCCTAAACCCTAAACCCTCATCACTACTTTTTTTGAGTTCTAACCTTGCACTCGCTTTCTATCATAATTATTAATTAATGTAAAGAAATGCACACAGATCCAGCCCCATTTAATGAGGCTTCCATTAATAAATTCACTCTTATATTAACTTTCTGCTTCTAAATGTCCCTAGACAATACTATTACAGCACAATATCTAGTCAAAGATCCCACATCAGGACTAATTGGCATCATACTAACGATAAAATAACAACATCAAATACAATGATGATATAGAAAAGTAGTCCAAGGTACTTTACCTTGTCAGAGATGATAGGGACATGACGGCCATATGTCAAAGGAACTATAGCCATTCTATTAATATATTTAGAATATCGATCATCCTGCATGACATTGTCAAACATTGGATATTACCAAGAATAAATCAAAATCAAAATAAAATATTTCATTCAGACTAACAGCTATGATAGCGATTGGAGTTCAGAAACATGCAAGTTACTGTCCTTTGGCTAAAAGGAAAAGAAAGAAAAACTATGAAATGGGATAAGGAGAACTCCATTATTTCAAAGCATGGAAAAAGAACATAGCCAAATATTATAGAGACCAACATTGTTCAAGGGAATAACAGCCAAAATGATCCATAAAGGAGGCCCTATTCTTCTTTTTCTCATTGGTGTATGTGGAACAAAGCAGCGAGTGAATCATCCAAACATATGTTCCAACATTGTCCTTTTGGGCCACATATTTGGAGTAGGTTGCGCTTGCTTTCAACATAGAGGGCTCATTTGGTGCCTAGGATTGGATAACTCACTAGATTTAAGGTATGTGGAAGGAGGAAACTGTTTTGGAATTTATAACTATACTAAGCACTATTCATTAATGTAGCTCTTCGCAACAAAGCCTAGGTTTGGAATTTATATAAAAGATTAGGTAAATAGATGTTGATCCCAAAAATCAAAAGTGATGTCTGAAGTTGCGAACCTATCACCTGTCTAAATTGCTTAAGCATTACTTACCAGAAAAAATTGTCATCACCTGGTTGATCCATAACTAAACTCCTACAGGATACCAGAAAAAGAAATTTAACCCACCTCAGGATGCACAGCAATAGCTACATCACCAAATAAAGTCTCTGGGCGTGTTGTTGCTATTGTCAGATAGTCAGACCTGAGTACAGGAAGGTACCAATCAGAGTGCATAATATACCCTCTGAAAATTGTTAGAACATATCACTCATAGACACACACCACACATAGTCAGACCTAAGGGCTCCTAAAAATCTTCTAAAATCTTGTAAAGAACAATCATTTTTTCGTTCTTTTATTAGTTGATTGTCAAATCACAAAATAAACTAGCAAGGTTTGATCTCTGAGAAGTCACAGTTATTGTGTCAATAAGTTTTCTTCTGTTGAGAGATAAAGTTGTTGAGAAGATTAACATTAGATCTGATTACCTTGTAAATTATAACACTAGCAATGATATATGTACTGAATATTTTGAATCAGCATACAGTAATAGTACAAGAGAGAGCACTTGCTTCTAAATTCTAGTAGACTGAAAGATTAAGAACACATTTCATAAGGGGATCAGAAATGGTCAGCTGGGAATTACTTTGAGCCTCCAGCAACACGATACTTAATATAATAGAGAGTACCAGATTCTTCATGATATTCTACTTCCTGATCAAATATATCAAAGAACCACGTCAAATATTGCATTTTAAAGCATAAGCTATCAAGATTAAAAAGTAACATCTACATGAAACCAGAAGTAACTTACCAAGTCAGAAACGGCAGTTTGTAGACTAGGAGACCAGTTCACCATGTAAGACCCTTGAGGGAAAAAATATGCATCAGTTTTACTTGGCTGCTAGTCACACTTGCTGGTCAATGATAAAGCTACAGGTGACTCTCCACAATCAACTCAAAACATAGAGGGAAAATTTCAGGAAAAAAACAAAAAGTATAAAAATAAGCTGAACATCACTTCAACTGTTATTACTAGAAATGCTTGATTCTGTCACCGTAGCAACATAACTGTTGTAGACAGAAGAAAGCTAGTTCTTTACATCTTTACTTTTGCTCTTGTTCAGAAGAGAAGAACCGTCAAGTTGTTCATAAGTTCATAACTGTAGACTTCAACATACAATATTTGAACAGAAATTCTGACTTACCAGTTTCGTCTCGGATTAATATGTAAAAATCCTCAATTAATGCAATCCTCTCAAATTTTCGTAAACACAAAAACCTATGCAACACTATGCTAGTAGTATATTTGCAGTACAAAGATGTCACCATATATTTCCTGAAATGGTCACCCCACATAGAATTAAAGAAAAAGGATCATTTAACAGCAAAACTCAACTAAATATACTGCAGCTTATGGTAGACAACCAGGCATCCCCCACACGTTATGATAACTTAAAGCGAAGGACTTCAAATAATAACAATAGTTGTCACAAACTAAAGTGCATAATAACAAAAACTATATACTAGGGGATTCAGTAGCAAAACAAACCCACCTACTGAACTCCATTAAAAAAGGACCAGGCCACAACAAACCTCTTCAGGAGCTAGGATTATGGAACAACTTTAAGAGGAACTCGGGGCTATACCTTGATAGATTAAGCCTTTCTCATGAAGTCTGACAAAGGCCTCAATGACAGCTCCTGCAAGGAGTAAAAGGATATGAGCCTTGACCAAATAAGCCTTTTCTTTTCATATAAAGTTTCAATCTTTTCGGAGAAAATAATAAAAATGAGAATATAAATATTTACTAGCTTATTACAACATTAGCGACCTTTAAAGCTTAACTACCCCTTTACTTAGTCTTTAGCAAGGTTTTGAAAAGCGTTTTTGAGGTGTGCCTTGTGGCAGTGCGTTAAGGTGAGGCACCGGCAAGGGGTAGAGTGGTTTAGCAGATTGCACAGAAGGTGTATGTGTCCAGCGCAAGGCAGTGCAAGGTGTACAGCTTTGCAACTGAAGTGACACCATGGCAGCTGAAGAATACCTCCCGAAAAAGATGAATCCTGTGTGCCCTAACTTTTGCTTTCAAGACAAACGAGGGCATCTGTTCAAGTTGTCTTTTTTCCCCTTTAAACAAAACTCACCATTCACTAAAGGCTCATAGATTTTAAAGAACACTGTAGTTTAAGTTCATGAAGACCTATATTTCTCACTTTCCATCTCTTTGGCTCTACAATAACTCAGCTTCTAATACTTCTTATACAATTTTATAATTTCCATATTATTTTAAAAAAGTATACATAATTCATGTTCAAAAGGTTTAAGCTTTGCCTTTTAAAACATTGGTCCCTATGAACAAACAAACGTTTGCATACTTCCCTAGATAATTCATTAATTACCTTATCCCGTAGTTACTAATCATAGGAACTAGACTTTTCTGACTCTTTGACTCATTCTGAAACACTTCCCTAGGCATCATTAAATCTTTTGTTCTGCATGACATACACCCCACCCCGATGACAATGTTGTAAACTATCTCATACATACTTTGTTGATTGACAAGAGTTCAACCAGATAGAAAAATGCCTTACGACTTAGCTGTTCATCAAGGGTGAAATGCTCTCTGTTCCAATCACAAGATGCGCCAAGTCTTTTGATCTGATTTGTAATGGTTCCACCGTACCTGATATAATAAATAAATAATCTGTTAAGAAATAACAAGTATAATTGGAAATAACAATTTTCAGTTAAACATAAATAAATGCAGTTCACCTTTTTTCTGGAAATTATATGTAGTATAGATTAGTAAATTGCAAATCTACTCTTATATGGTTCTGTAAATGTTTGAATATACGAGAGAGGATTCAGAACAACAGAATCATAACTGCTACAAGATTTTGATTCAAGTTAATTCTTCAAATATACACATGCCTTTGGCATGAATGACTGATTTAAGGTACTTTTCAGTAAAATCTTTAACTGTGAATAATCTTCAGAAGCAGAATATCATGATCATGGTCATTGATTCACACTGCATGTATAAATAGTAAGAGTAAGGTGATCATTCTTTTTCTACATTGCTTGATTGCAAGGGAGGTATTTTGAAGAGAAACAGCAATTTATTAATGTAGAAAAGCTAATCACAAAGAGTGGATGAGGAATCCACAATCTGAAGAGAGAAGAGAAAACCACTGAAGCTACACCACCCTAAAAAAGGCTAGAACAAACCTCTTAAGTATACTTATCTTAAGACAGCTCTCATATCTCTCAAGATAATAGGATAATGGTAATCCTTAAAATGTTCGGTGACAGATGCCCAAACAGAAGCCCAAAATTTTACTCTATTCCAGAGTTCTTCATAAGTCACTCCATTTTTTGCCCAACCTAATGTTAACTTGTGAAATGAGACTTCCATACAATCCTAGCTTGCTTTTAGCATTTTTCATGAAGTGCCCACTCTCCAAAAAGTCATCTCTAAAATAAATAAATAACTAGATATTTAGAAGAGATGATGCATAAAACCGCAAGAGAAAACTAATAAGTTCAGGAGATGTGCCATAGACGAAAGTATCTATTTATTAGTGATTCAGTGTACTAGGGCCATCTCGAAAACGTCCAGGTCGAAATATGGTTTTCAACCAAAATTGCTTTATAAAGGGCATAACAACCGGTACAAAGAATTCAATGTGTTGCAACAAGGAAACAACAATTTTTCTTTCATGATGTAAAAAATATGAGCATGCACAAGTTAACGACAATACAGAACTCATAATCAAAGGTAGAAGGGATAAACAATGTAAGATAGATAAGCATATATACTTCTCTTTCCACTCCCAAACTCGATTCACAAACTCATCTCGACCCAATTCAACCCTTTTAATTCCTTCAGATGCAAGCATTTTTTCTACAACCAGCTGGTAGGAAAAGAGTAATAGTAGTATGAGCCAAAAAAAAATATCAAACTAAGATAAGCAAGTTACAATTTTAGTACTAAGTCATACCAAAAGTACAAAGTAAGACAAAATCGAAGCCAATGAACAAATATAGAATCAGAAATTGACATACAAAGTTATCATTAAGAAGATCAAATCCCAATCAGAAACTCAAAAAAAAAAAAAAGAGGAATCAGATCAAAGCCGTTTCAACTCTTCAAGTTATAAAGGAAGTTGTAATAATGAAAGCAGTCGTAGATCACTGAAAATTGGAAATGAAGATGGTGCGAGGCATAGCAATAAAAATGTGAAATCAGTGGAAACACTTATCTGGAAACATCGGCTTATGGTACAGAGACAAACCTGAGTTGCTATACCAGCATGATCAGTCCCAGGAAGCCAAAGTGTGGGTCTTCCCTTCATACGATGGTATCTAACCATAATGTCCTACAGCAGTAATTAATGGAAAATGAATACAAGACATATGCAGCAGTTGAGTTACAGTTTAGGTCTGGGTTCATCCACATGATAAAATACCAATTCATAAGAACACCTTTCACAACCTCAAGAGTCACAAACATCGCGTGTCCCATGTGCAAGGAACCAGTAACATTTGGAGGCGGCATTGAAATCACAAAAGGATCACTTCCTCGGTCAAGGTTTGGCCTAAAATACCCTTGAGACTCCCACCTAACAATCACATGAGTTCATAAATAATATGCAATGATTTTACATAACAAATAGATAGTAAGCACTACTTGATCAAATCTGCAAACTGGCATGTGAAAATGCAGGCAAAACAAGAATTAAGAACACGTGCATGAAGCAATACAATTTCTTTTTAAAGAATGACAAACACTACATTTAATAGGTGCAGATGCAAATACCATTTTGTATAGGCCAATGCAGCATGAAAGTGAAATTTTTATCACCGAGGGACTTAATCTTTAGTTCTAGTGTGGAACAATAATCTAAACCAATTATAACTAGGAACATACTAAAAGGTAATTAAGAAAAATTGGGCCACAAGAGACCCATATACTCTGGACACATAGGGTTTGTGGATTTTCATAGGAACCAAAATTCAATAATAAGCTCTAATCATGATTACACTGCCAGAGAGATTTGTACACACTGATACGGCATCAATAAGGGGCGTGTGGAGTTAAAAGTGTAGATTGGAAAACTAGCCATTTGTTTTATACACTGAAGTACACAAAAGAAAAAACAATCAAAAGAATTGACATAAACTTTGAACCTTCATAAGTCTCAGGACCAGCCCTGCATAATGCACTTCAAAGCATCACTAGAAAACTTGAAAACTAACCACTGAAAGTGCAGACAAGAGACCTTGTTTTTAGGGGATACTTCTTTTTCTTTAAGCCTTGGTTTAGGGAAGCTTCAATATGGAAATAGTTTGAAAAAGATGTCTGGTGCACTGCACTAGTATCACCTCAAGAAAGATTGGTAATGTGATCACTTCAAGAAAGATGACAAATGTGGACTCCAACCCAAATATTATCCCGGAAACAAACACTCCAGTTCAACAAATGGGCAAACTCATCTCTGATCCCACCAACAAAAAACTTCAGTTTCAAATTTTTAGATCATTTTTCACATGAATGGAATTTACGAAATAAGGAGTACAATACCATAGTATTCTTCCAGAATAATTTTATTGGATTAGAGGAAGTCAAAGACCAAAAGATATTTTGAAATATTATCTAAATTCTCAGGGGGGCTGATATATTTTTTGTTTTTAGGATAAGAAACAAAATAAGGTTATTAATACGAACAAAGAAGCAATACAACAGCAGAGAAGCAGCAGTCCGTCAAACATACAACAAGCCTCTACAATCAAAATTTACAGTAGAACGATAGCATTGTATCAGACAACATAATAATGATTAAGGGCTCTGTCCAGAATAATGTACCAATTGTATATCCCTTCTTCTGAGGTAAAATCAAAGGTCTTTGCAATCTCTGGAGAAGTGAAAACACCATTCTCGGAGGCGGCAACTGAAACATAACAAGAAATGATAAATGCATTCACCGCCTTCATCACAATGTGACCTAACTGCGACTAGAATGGTTTTGAAAAATTGGAAGTGAAATAAAATAGACAGTTTTATAAACCCAACTAGAATGAAAAAAGTTTAATTAATTCAAATATGTTAATGTTCACTTATTTGATTTATTAAGTTCAATTCTCAATACTTCCAATTGATACATGAAAGCGAAGCTATTTCTGAGTTTTCTCAGCAACCAAACAAAGACTTGGAAGAATGAGAAGAGAATAATCACCTGCGAAGAGCCTAGGCCTAAGACGATTGAAATGCCAGTAGGAGAGACTACTGCGACGACGTTTGGATAAGAGAAAAGAATGGAGCCTGTGAGCGGAGCACGATGACCAGAGAGAGTGGCCAGGGAAGGTCGTTTGGAGAATCATCGTTTTGATAGAAACTCTTTTGAGGTCGAAAATTCCAGTGAGTGAATGATGATAAGCATAAACCCTGCTAGGACTTTAGCGAAGTAGAAGAAGAAGAAGGGTATTATTAGTGGCAGAGAAACAGCAGAGCTAGCGGATTACGAATAGTCTCATTTCGGATGTGGTCCTTGGTGATTTTTATAAAAAAAGCCAAATTACAATACTCCCGGTAGCTATTCCACCGTTGCCTCCAGTCCGGGCAGGACAGGGCCCAAGCCCTCATTTGACGTTCCAGCGGACTTCTACAGCCCTGGCAGCTTGTGGGTCTCAGTAAATCAGGCCAGCCCAAAGGCAATACTAGCCTGGGCTGTTGACTGGGTTTGCTGATGTCAGTAAAGAAAAAAAAATTAAATTTTTTTTATAAAAAATCTGAAAAAATACTAAAAATTTAAGAATTTTTTTAATAAATACTTAGTCATATTCTTCACTTCCCACACCAAAACTCTATACAAATTCATCTCCTCACATCTCATATGAATAGTGGTTGCCATTGCAATGGATGTAAACACCACAAGCCTTTTGCAAGGGCTATCACTATTCACATGAATAGTAACAGCCATTGCCTCCCCTTACCCTTTGCCACGGCAAATGAGTGGAAGTGCTCTTATGTGACATATTATATAAAAACTCATATAGAGCCTATTTGGAGAGAAAAAACCCAAAATTAGCCACTTGTTATTTTCTAATTGGTTTTTAGTGTGTTAAAATTTATAAGAACTAATTAGAAAATAACAAGTGGCTAGTTTTGAGTTTTTCACTCAAAATAGGCTCGATAAGGGCTTTTATATATTATGTCATGGTAAAATGGATTTATTAGTGAAATCCACTCTTTTTTCCCCCTAATAGTTTCATTCCGTTTTCTGTTTGTGTACCCATCTTCTCATTTCAAAAGGTCAATTTTGAATTATTTTTTTTTTGCTTAATCTTGGGTGAGTTAATATTATAAACAATATTTTAGACAAAATCAATTATATATATACATTGAAAAGAATATATGACTCCTACATGCTAATATGCAGTCGCCACTGGATTCGCACAATTATGAATGAGGATAAAGATGTTATATATCATGGATCCTCTTGGATCTTTTTTTTGTGATCAAGATTGGAAAAGTGATGTCATGAAGTAAGTTGTTCTATCCTAATATGTTTAACACGTTATTTTTAATTTTCAATGAATGATTTGATAACCTATCTATGTGTTGTTTGGAGTGTTCAAGTGGGATTAAATCATATAATAATAAAATTGGTAGACAAAGAAATAGAGTACCACAGTAGAAAGTGCTACAAATACTCTTATGTCATATCTATGCTCATATTTAATTATCAAAGGATTATTGTATTACCTATCTATGCAATCTTATAATTTTCATGTTTGTAAGGCACTCCGAGACAAGAAGGAGGTGTTGAATATGGGTATTATGTCATGTGATACATGAGGGACATCATTGAAGATACGACCCCTTTTTTTTTGGTTACATTGGAGGAAAGAAACCCCACTGGGGTTCGATCCTGGGTGCCACGGGGGGAAGGGGGAATCCACCACCACTGTGGTGGGAACCCATTGGCGAAGATACGACCCCTTCATTCCGCACTAAGGTACTGTTTTTATTTGTTACATTATAAATATTAGTATGCTTTTAGAAATCTGCTGATGTGAATTTTTGATGTGGCAATTAGTATAAATTGTTGTTACGTTGGCAAATTTCTTAGGAGTTTGGTTCAATGTTGTGTTCTCATTTGGTTGTTAAATATGTTGTTACTTCTTTTCTCTTGAATTACTCTTGTGTTCTCATTTGGTTGTAAGGAATGAATAATAAGTGTTTGTTGGTTGTTTGGTGCTTTTAATTTTTATGTATTTCTTTGCTCATTTGGTTGTGAGCTATTCTAATAAGTGTTTGTTGTCTCTTTTAAATTTTGATGGGTTGTTTTGGTGTGCAAAGTTTGATGCTAGCTTTCTGTAAATTTCAGTATGCAACAAATAAGAAATCATATTACACCCAGGAACAAATCGATGTGGTGCGAAATAAATGGGGAGAGTTTATGCTAAACCAAATGGATTGATCAAGTGTTGTTGGACCTCAAAATATACTCGTCTATGCTGAGCTTATCAATGTTGGTGTTCTAGCCTATATGCTCTTTCTTTTCCAGCTTTTAATGTGCGGCAATTTCCTTATTTCTATCATGTAGTTATTACTACAAATGAAGTATTATGTAATGCTTTATTTTGAAATACGATGACTTATTTTTATTTTTATTTAGGATTCCAAGAGATTACTTGCAGGGGAACAAAAATATGCATTTGGTACATTGCTTGATTTAATTTGTCTATAATTCTTAAAATTGATGCCTTAAAAGTTTATGCTAGTTTGGACAAATGAATACGTATAATTCTTAAAACTGATGCTTTCAAAATGTGAGACATCAAAAACCTAGATTCAACTTAAGTGTATTACACATATGGCATCACCATTAGTAAAGTGGGGGAAATATATAATTAGTGAAGTAAATCTTGTTAAAAGGCATCGAAAATATGTATAAAACGATGCCCTTAACAATTAGACACTACAATGGACCAAAAGAACTAATGCGAAATATCATAAAGACATCGGATAATATAAGACAAAGGAAGTGGTTCTTCTACAAAGGCATCACAACAATAAAGACACCACTGCTTATGATATGAATAAATGTGGGAGCAAATTTTACTCCATAAGCAATAACCCACTACTCATGCATCCTAAATTTGGGGGAATAGAGAAAATCAAGTAACATGACATCCATTATCCTGAGTCATTGAGAAAAATGAGGAATGTGGAAGTTGGAGCCCAAGACTCCACTGCCTATAAAAGGCCAGTTAACACAACATCCCATAAAGAAGAGAAAATCAGGTACAATACTATTCTAAACTTTCTTGGGATTATACTCCTACTGACTGGAGCGTCAGAGTGTTTTCTTGCAAGGTACCCCCCTCCTTCGCTGATGGCAATCGAAATGGTGTCCGACTTCTCAACTTGGAAATCATATTACTTGTTGGAGGACCCGAAATTTTCTGCTCCAACAATAAACTACAACATTAATGAAAATACCGATGTTAAACATGTTATAGACATCCGAAAATAAGAATTAGGTGAAGTGGTTCTTATGAAAAGGCATCAGTGGTATACAAACAGCCGTTGTAGTTGTAGTCAAAGACATCGGAAGACAACGAAATTTGGACGAAAGTCAATAATTGAAGCTCATTAAAGCATCACTTTGGTTGAAGACACCAATGTTGTTTCTGTAAAAGGCATCGGGTTTTCCCCGATACCCTTTACACCCCCTTTAGCATCACCTTACGAGGCATCAGTATGGGATAGTAAAAGACATCGATTTCTCCCTGATACCTATTAGCATTTTTGTAGTAGTGTATCCAGTTCAAACTACTAGTTTTGAATCATGAGAAGACTAAAGAGTTATTAAAATTTAAAATTCGTGAGCATAGGAACAACGATGTGGTGCTACAGGGCCTTCTCAACTGACATACTAACCTTGCACCTTTGGATAGCGATCCTATTAATGAGCTACTAATCAAGATTACAATTCTACAAGAGGTACACCCAAAGTCTTAAAAGGTTTTTCAACAATGGGATTTATACCATGTTTTAAGGATGCTAACATCCTCTTCGACCGGGTATTTAAATTCATTTTTTAAATCTCAATTAACTATATATATATTATATTAGGGTTACCCTTAATTATATTAACAAACTGTGTTTTGTTTATTTTTGCAGCATTTTAATGTGAAACTGTCACATTTTGGCATGAAAAGTTTGGGGCACAAATGTGTGTCTGCTCTTAATTTGAAAACTTAATTATATAGATGATATGAAGTCACAGTTCTAAATTCTTTGTTAGTCCAATGTTGAAAATTACAGTAGTTTAAACATGTTTGATCCACAAACTTTTTGTGGTCAACGTATGAAGTACGCTTTATTTTACTTGGAGGTGGAGATGAAATTTGGTTTCTTAGCTATGTGAAATATGATCATGGCAAGGATGAGAACAAACTTTTATATACTTTTGCAAGCCTTCTATATGTCGTTCTTGGATTCAAGATCCCCTTCTTACATGAATGGCAAGCCCTATTTATAGGGAATTTGTACAAGACAATTCTAAGCCGATCACCTCGGCTCGGAGCCTAGCCATTTATGTCACACCAAGCCATCCTGTCAGGTGATGGATGGTCGGGGCTCGTTCACGTTTTCCTCTTATGATGGCATTACGCGTCTTGTAAGGAGGCGGGCGTGAGCAGGATAGTCTATCACGAGCGGCCGGAGTCCCATCTAGTCAGATGGTGGGTTAAGTGGTTTACACGTGACCTTGGAGAGGACAAAGGGGGCTTGTCTCAAGAGGCGGTGAATCTGTTGTCAGGGGAAGTCTTGTCGTCAATGTGGCTGATCCGTAGCCTTTCGTGTTTCCCAGGATGGTACCGAGGTCGTGGTGGAGAAGGGTCCGGATGGTCATTTTTGCTAAGTGGCTTAGGGTTTAGGGTTTAGGGCAGACGGACTCGGTATATACCGAGCGTCAACAAAACCAGCAAATGTTTTCCATCACATGAATCTGAGAAAGAAATGGGTGTGAGAGAAAACCATTGTGTAAAATAGGCCCTAGGCTCTAAAAGCCTACAGAAGGGGGGGGGGGTGAAGTATATGGTAATAACCTATCTTTTTAAAATTTAAGCCCAGCTAAGAATTAATAAGTAGAAACATAAACACATGCACAACCATGGTGTTTAATTACTTAGCATCTGCAGTGAGTAAATGGAACTGACTGCATGAAACTGGATTGATACAAACGACACCACGTATTAATACAAACAGAAACCCTTGTGATTTTGGATCAATACAGTGCAACGCACTATTGATCCACGTTAGTGTACTGATGTCATTCGAACAAGATGCAGCAAGTATAACTAATGACAACATGAATATATACATACACAAAGATTTGTTAACCCAGAAACCTAACAAAGGTGAAAACTGGGGGACCAAGCTAGTAAGATAATACACTATTAATGAGAAGTAAAAGATACAAAGGGAGTTGAGCTCCATCTACACTCAGTAGGCAGCTAACTATCTAACCTTCTAGCAAAGCACAATATTAGCTCATCTACACACAATAGGCAGCTAACTATCTAACCTTCCAGAAAAGCACAATCTTTACTTCTCAGCAGCAACTTCTCTTCCAGTCTTTGCATGAGCATTCAGCTCCAATTGCAACAGACAAATCTTCATAGTTTGCAACAGCACCAAGCTCCAAGTTGCAGAAGGTATAATGATATGAAGTGAGTTATGGTTTCAGATTTTCATCTTTCTTAATCACAAAGAGTGATTAAGCTAGACAAATGAAACCAAGTGTTGTGATGATTAAACTAGAAGTAATGAACTTGAAGCATATAGTTTAAATCAATCATAACAACAATGAAACAAAAGACTCAGCCGAAATCAATGTGAATATACTTGGAGGAATTTTATGTGTATGCAATCCTACTCATACTCTCAAGTAATTAACAATGGCCGAAATAATAAAATAGTTTTTGAATGCTCAAGAGCATATATAAAATGATTTCGAAAACATAGAACCAGGTCTGCATCAAAGATGCAAATTTTCTGTTTTTACATGTCTAGCATGAATGGTTCTTCAGAGGACTAATAAAAATGAAGCAAGTTCAAATGAACTTCTCAACCTCTTCCTTAGGTCTAGCTTAGTATATATAGAGACTTGATTTGAATGAAGAGGGGATATTTTGAACCACATATACATTGGCGGAACTAGCATATGGGCTAGAGTGGGCTCTAGCCCAGGGACCTTTTTTATTTAAAAAAAAAAAAATTAGATGTGGTTGTATTTATGAGGGCCAGCGTGGGTTACGTGGCCAATGCATTGGACCATTGGTGGCTGGCTGTTGTCTTTTTATTATTTTATTATTATTTTTTTCAATGTCTATTTTTTGTGTGGTTTATTTCCTATTCAATAAGGTATTCTAGTTTCCCATTCATTGAATAAAGTATCCTAGTCTGATATGATGAAGTATCCTATTCCTAGTCTAGTTTGTCATACGCAACTTTATAAGTATCTTAGTCAGTCTAATAAAAAAGATGAAGAAGACAATATTCATATTTATGAAACTTAGCCTTAGCAGTCCCAAAAGAATATCTGCAGCGTTTTGTATTCTGTGCTACCAAAGTCGAGTTCATCGTCAACACGCGTAATAAAGGTATCTAACTCTCCACAGTCTCGAATTTTTATTTTTTTTCATTGATTTGTTTAGAATAAAGTAAATTGTTTTGTTTTTTATATGTGTTATTAGATTCAATGTCACATCAGAACCAAGCAAGTAAAAGAGCAAAAACTATTCATTCATACTTCAAGAGAAAAAATGATGGTGATAAATTAGACAATGATAAGGCTTCTACATTCAATGATAAGGCTTCACCATCAATTGAATCACCTCATCACACATCTCCCATAGTTGAACCCAACCAATTTGATGTTGCTTTTTTGGAACGAGACCCTGGGAAACGTATTCAAATATCTGAATACCATATTAATCAACGTGATGAGGTTCGACGTGCTTATATCAAAGTTGGACCTTACCAACCAAAATTATCAGAATATCCAAGGTCTCAGTTTGGGTCGCAATATCGTCGATTTCAATATTCTTGGTTCTCCCAATTTCCATGGTTAGAATATTCCCCTTCAGAAGATAAAGTCTATTGTTTTCCATGTTTTGTTTTTGGTAATGGTCATCCTGCATTCACTACTGAGGGTTTTAATCATTGGAAAAGAGTTAATGATGGAAAGAATTGTGTATTTTTGACTCATGTTGGAGGTCCATCTTCATCACATAAGACGTGTGAAAGATGTATGGAGGATTTGATGAACCCATCTCAACATGTCGACAAAGTTATTAATCGACAATCAAAGGAAGACATTTTGAAAAACCGATTACGGC
The DNA here is from genome assembly GCF_002207925.1 of Prunus avium. The sequence goes on along the minus strand of NW_018921624.1, from coordinate 224,990 downwards.
TCAAGACAACGATAGAGTGTGTTCAGTGGCTTACATATCAAGCATGTGCTTTTAGGGGTCATGATGAATCTTTGGATTCTAAAAATCATGGAAATTTTATTGAAATGGTCAAGCATACAGCAAAGTTTAATGATGAGGTGGCTGGAGTTGTTTTAGAGAATGCCCCAGGAAATGCAAAGTATACCTCACCCAAGATTCAAAAGGAGATTTTAAATATTCTCGCAAACAAAGTGAGAAAAAAAATTCGTGAAGAAGTTGGGCATGCTGCTTTTTGTATCCTTGTTGATGAATCACAAGATACGTCAAATAGAGAGCAAATGGCTATTGTTTTAAGATTTGTTGATAGTGATGGTTTTCTACGTGAACGTTTTTTTGACATTGTGTGGGTTGAAGCCACTACTGCATCAACACTTCAAAAAGAGATCAAGAAAGTACTTGATCTCCATGAATTATGTATTGATAAGATGAGAGGTCAAGGATATGATGGTGCTAGTAATATGCGGGGTGCATGGAATGGGCTACAAGCATTATTTCTTAGAGATTGCCCATATGCATATTATGTACATTGTTTTGCTCATCAACTACAGTTAGCATTAGTTTCAACATCAAAAGAAGTGGCTACAATTTGGTTATTCTTTTCATCATTGAATTCAATTGTCAATGTCATTAGGGCTTCTCCAAAACGTCATACTGAGTTACAAGTTGCTCAATCAATAAATATTGTAGAGCTGTTGATTGCTGGTGAACGAGGGATTGGTAGAGGAGCTAATCAAATTGGTACCTTGCATCGACCTGGAGCTACTCGGTGGAGTTCTCATTACGATTCCGTTTGTGATTTAATAGAAATGTATGATGCAGTTTGTACAGTTCTTGAGAATATAAAGGAGGATGGATCCACACGCTCCTTACGTGAGGAAGCTACTGGTGGATACAATGCGATTAGGCAATTCGAATTTGTATTCATCTTGCATCTATTGAAAGAAATTATGGGTCTCACAGATATCCTTTGTCGAGAACTACAACATAAGTCTCAAAACATTGTGAATGCTATGAACCTAGTTGGTACAACAAAAGATGTCCTTGGAAAATTGAGATTAAATGGTTGGGAAACTTTTATTAGGAAAGTAGATTTGTTTTGCAGGAAACATGACATTGATATGCCTGATATGAATGCTCAATATAAAGTGGGAACAGGCCGTTCTTGTCAGCAAAAGGACAATAGTACAGTTGAGCATCATCACTTTGACATATTCAATGATGCAATAGATTTTCAATTGGCAGAGTTGAACAGTAGGTTCAGTGAAGGGGCAATGGAACTTCTTATTCTTAGTTCAGCTTTGGACCCTAGTGATTCTTTTAAATCATTTGATATTGATAAAATTTAAAGCCTTGCAGAGAGATTTTATCCTCAAGATTTCACTCCAAAAGAGTTACATATTTTGAGATGCCAGCTGAAACTTTACGAGGCAGACATTCCTCATCCTCCTGTACTTCAAAAAGTGGCTACACTCTCTGAATTATGTCGGGGGTTAGTTGAAACAAAAAGGTCCAAAAGATATTATTTGATTGATAGGTTGATCCGTCTTGTGCTAATTCTCCCTGTTTCTACGGCAACTACTGAACGAGCTTTTTCAGCTATGAAACTTGTTAAAACAGCTCTTCGCAACAAGATGGAGAATGAGTTTCTAGCAGCTTCTATGGTTGTCTACATTGAAAAAGAACTTGCTGACAATATCAATTCAGATGTAATAACAAAAGATTTCAATTCTCTCAAGGATCGCAAGGCACAACTTCAATAAGTACACTTTTAATTATGTTGTTGAACATATTTTTTAATGCATACTTTGCGTGGTTTATACTTTTATTTTATTTAATGTACACTATTAGCATGGTTTATATGATTTAATGCATAGTTTTATTTTAGTTAAAAAAATTAGCTAGCCCACCGGTTGAAAAATTCCTGGTACCGCCCTTGCACATATAATATAAAGAATGTTGTTTGGTGGCTAAAATATTTGAAAGGGCAAGAGAGCAACAAACTCTTGATTCGAATGAAGAGAGTATTTTAAAGATGAAAACAAGTTCCAAATAGGAATACCAACAGTCAATCAAGATGCTCTGATCAAGTAGAAGAAATAATAAAGTATATGCAATCTGCATATACATTCATGAAGGGGATAACATGCCATTGGAAATAGCCATGCCATGAGCTACAACCATTGAAGAGAAAGAACTCATGCTTTGTCAGAACTCATGTGCAAGAATGGAGAAAGAGGCATGTGCACAAAAGAGAAAATAAATACTCCCTTTGAGAAAACTAGTTTCAAGAAAGATTTTCAAGAAAGATTTTAATTGATACAGCTCAAAGTGGATTGAAACAGAATATCATGGATTGATACAGAATAAAGCAAAACACATTTTTAAAGCATGTATCAATCCAGGTGTATCAATCCATGTGTATGAATGCAACGTTTTAAAACATGTATCAATCCACATGAGTGTATGCATTGTTTTAAAACATGTATCAATCCAGATGTATCAATCCACATGAGTGTATGTAATGAATTTAAGTTTGGATTGCAAAGATGACGCTTTTGAATCTAGCATGTGCATTCAAACAGATTTAAACCAATACCTATACATTAGCAAAATACATTGGTTTTGTCATAAGAGAAGAGCCAAAATATAATCCTTACACTCCCTTGAAGATATTCTTGACCAGCACTCTGCCTCTGCCCGGGGCAGAGTGCATGATAGTGATAGCTTCACTGCCTCAAAGCTGAAATTGGAAGCAATGGCTTTCCCCAAAATGACCATTGGGAATTCTGCCCTCATGTTTTTTCTAAATCCTTATTCTTGCCTGGACTCTATGATTTCACGGATTTTCTGGATGCCTGCATAGCTGTCTATGCACACTGTGGAATAGGTGTCTGTCAAAATATTCTTTGTTGGCCCATTGATGTGGAAGTTATCGGCCCAATATCGCACGAAGGGGCCATTTGGATCCAATAATATGAAAACGGGTTGATAAAAGGCGCCGGAGGAGGAGGAGGAGGAAGAGCCAGAGGAGAAGGAGCCGGAGTGGAAGGAGCCAGAGAAGGAGCCGGAGTAAGAGGAGTTAGAGGAGGAGCCGAAGGTACTAGCGGAGATACCAGGGCTGGAGCATGATAGGCAATAGTTTTTTTAAATATTATTTTAACTCTCCTTCGGTTTTGCTGGAGAGGACATGAATGAATGAAGTGAATTTCCCTTTTCTCATTTTCTCCTTTTCTCTGTTTGCTGCAAGTTTCCTTTTCAGATCTAAGGTCCTAATATTTGACTTGTGTTTAAGCTTGCCTCCCTTGTGGATCTACTTGAGAAGCACTCTGCCTCTGCTAGGGGCAGAGTGCATGATGCTGCTAGCTTCAGTGCATTGAAGCTAAAACTGCAAGCTATGG
>NW_018921624.1:193914-215201 GCF_002207925.1 Prunus avium | reverse complement strand
TGCAATCTGAAGTATGAGAGGCTTTTGAACGTGGGTAACCTATGCATTCTATCATTCCAAACTTTGCAGAGATTTTGAGAGCTAGAGAGCAAGAAGGAGGAGAGCAAGGAGCAACTAAGGGGATGGAAGAATGGCATAACAATTAGAGAGAACCTTGGGGAGCCTTGAGGCAAGGATCCAAGGGGTTGAAGATGCATTCTCTTTCTCCTCTTTGTTCTTAGTTTCTTTCATTTTATTTGTTTCTTGTAATTTCTTAGTTTCAATGTAACTTCTTATTTAGCTAGGGCTTAGGTTGAAGCCCTAAACATGATTACCTTATTGTTTTGATACTTGAGTGTATGAGTTTCTAGATATTGTTGATGAATTCCAATTCACCATATTAATCTATCCTTGATGTATGTTCTTCTTTGATTGATCATCTTTGAAAGTATGCTTCTTGAGATTGTTGGGATTATGTGTATCTTCATGTTATCCTAAGCAATAAATGGATGAAGTAAGAATCATCCATGTGAATTGGTTTCTTGAATACCTAATGTAAACACCATGCTATTAGGATTCTTGTGATGTTCATATTCTCTTTGAACTTAATGGGTTCTCCTTGTAATTGAATCGAAGTACGAACCATACCTAGGTTCGGTTATGGGGAGGGCACAAGTATTGTAGCACGAACCATGCACTTTACGTATATTAGAGAGAATCAATGCGTCTTGAGCCACGACCCATGGCCTTGATTGCGAACATTTTCATCAACACGTTTAGAGTTCATCACTTGAGTATTCATGAACTTGGGTAGAATTGTTTAGGGTGGATTCCGAAACCCTAGTGTTTGTTACTTTTTAATTCCACTCTTTGATATTTCATCTCTGCCTTTCTCATTTAAATTCAAAGTCCATTTACTTTCATGCAATAGAAATAGGTCACTTGAAACAAATCAAAACCCCCCCCAATGTGTGTGTGAGTTGTGTGTTTGATACGTGGTGTGTCTTTGATACTGAATTTTATTTGTTTCCGTAATTGTTTTGGACTTTTGGTCCGCGTTGTGTTCTTGCATTTTCTGTTCTGAATCCAACCGTATAAAGAACGTGAATTTTGGACGTACGGTTGGAAAGTTATAGGCAAAACACTGGACAGAGGTCGAAATTGAAAAACAGAGAAACGAATCTGCCCAAAAACGACCGGTCGTTACTGTTCACGACCGGTCGCTCATCACACGTTTATTGAAATTTCGACTCTGCCGAAAAACGACCGGTCGTCACTGTTCACGCGACCGGTCGTCACTGTTCACTGTTCACGGCACTGTTCACAGGTGATAAACAGGTGATAAAATGGCGATAGAAAGTGCTGTTTGTGTTTTTCTCTAGTTTTCTTGTGTTGTTCCATTTCTTTTACACTTCTTTACTCATTTCTAGTTTCCCTCTTTCATTTGTGCATTTGTGGTGTGTTAAATAAGTGTTCTTTATGTACTCAAATTAGAACTTATAGGAAGCCGACAAGTTCTTCGTGGGATCGACCCCGTACTTACATAATCTATACTTCGATAGATTCGTGCACTTGCGGGTATTTTTAATTGGTTGTTTGCACATTAATTTGTGTCCTCTTAGGAATGCAACATAAAGATCACTGGATAAATTCTGACTTCACCAATAGACCTAAACTAGCTTGGTAAACTATGCAGACACCTAATCAACATACATTGGTTTTGATCTAAGAGAAGAGCCAAATACAATTTATTACAATTCTTACACATTGTTTTTTCACAGTCAATCTGAGAAGTTTAATTAAGGGAGACATGGGTATATATATAGTTAGTGCTTAATGATTGCTAAAAACTAGTTAATCTCATTAATTGACCCTCACTCATCACTCTGCAATAAATAATACATATTTTGTTCGCCAAAGAAGGTATTCACATTTGGAATATATACTAAGGTAATGGGTTCGACTCTCCCTCTAGTATTTACTATTGGCATATTGCATGATACAATGTTATAAAATCTTGAGATTTTTTCTTTTGGAAAACAATCTGTCGCGATGCATCATGCATGCTTGATGGGAGTTTGGTTTCCTCGGGGAATCTAATCTTGTAGGCAAGCTAGGCAGGTTCGGAATCAAACAGGGCTGGCTGTATCATATTCGAGGTTTTCCGACAAGCCAAAGATAATATTATCGTAGATAACAACATCAATTCCAAAACTACTGCAACACAATGACGGGTTCATACTTAAATAGTCAAATTAAATAATTCAAATTCTTGCATATCAAATAGGAAAAACATAAATAAATCTCAAATAGAGTGTGACCAACTGTCATCACCACAACAATATCCAAAACGTTAACGTCCAAATAAATAAATAATGAGACACTAGAGTCCAAGCCAGATCAAAAGGAATAACCCTAAGCTATGGAAATTGACATCTTAAACAGCATCTTTACTTCTTTAATATCTCCTATATTATTAAGTTTATAACTCCCAAGGCCATCATTCACCCAACAATTAATATCATCAAGGAATTCTGGTCTTCCAATCAATGGCTCTTTTCTCAACCATTCCAAGCTATGAAAACTCAGCCCTTCTCAGAAACCCTAATATTGGTCTCAACAAAAGTCCTAGACCTAGAACATCAAATGGTAGCCTCAGGCTCATTTCCTTGAAGATTAGGGCCACGCATACACAAGTTGCTGACTCATCTTCAGTCCAACCATTGCTCACCAAACCACTTGAAATTACCCAATTGCCGATATTCCAATTTGATGAGTACCTGTCCATGAAGGCAAAGAAGGTGGAGAAAGCTTTGAATGAGGCTGTGCCTTTGCAATACCCCAAGAAAATCCATAGGGCAATGAGGTACTCACTTTTAGCCGGTGGAAAGCGTGTGCGCCCGGTTCTATGCCTTGCTTCGTGTGAATTAGTTGGAGGGGATCAGTCTCTTGCAATCCCAACAGCTTGTGCCGTTGAAATGATCCACACCATGTCACTTATTCATGATGATCTTCCTTGCATGGACAACGACGATCTTCGTCGCGGAAAGCCCACAAACCACAAGGCTTTTGGGGAAGAAACCGCTATTCTAGCCGGTGATGCCCTCCTCTCCCTTGCCTTTGAGCACATAGCGGCTAAGACCACAAAAGTGGTCTCCCCTGAACGCGTGGTTCGGGCCATTGCTGAGCTTGGTTCAGCCGTAGGGTCATCAGGCCTCGTGGCGGGTCAAATTGTCGACATTTTGAGTGAAGGTAAAGAAGTGACACTAGAAGAATTGGAGTACATACATGTGCATAAAACCGCGAAGCTCCTTGAGGCTTCGGTGGTTTGTGGGGCAATAATTGGAGGAGGGAATGAAGGTGAGGTAGAGAGGATGAGGAAGTATGCAAGGTGCATAGGGTTGTTGTTTCAAGTTGTTGATGACATTTTGGATGTGACAAAGTCGTCGGAGGAATTGGGAAAGACGGCTGGGAAGGACTTGGCAAGCGACAAGGCGACATATCCAAAGCTCATGGGCATTGAAGGGGCAAGGAATTTTGCTGCTAAGTTGGTGGCTCAAGCAATAGAAGAGCTTGCTCATTTTGATGCTGCTAGGGCTGCTCCATTATATTGTTTAGCGAACTACATTGCCAATAGACAGACTTAGAGGAGCAATTAACAGAGACTGCATGTGCTTCCTTTAATTTTTCTTCTAAACTTCTTGGTGGGTTTTCGCCTATAGTAATTAGTGTTTAAGCAGTAAATATTTGTGTGGAATTGTTTTACATTATGATATTTTACGTAAGTGTAGTAGTGAACAGTGTAATATGTACTTATATATACTATAATATTTGTGAAGAAGTATGGCTAGATAGGACAAAACTCTTGTCCTTTATGGTGTGCTTACAGACCTGTGGCTGTGTCTACTAGATTAATTAACCATTATTTATAAGAAAAGAAACCTGACTACAAAAATATCTCATAATTTAATTAGCCATCGAATGGCAGAGCAAACAGCTATTTTTTTAATCAGTCGGGTGTTAGTTGGATTCACTCAGGTTTTTGGTGTGCTCTCAAGTGATCTTAGGGGGTAACTACTCTTAACCATTTGAGTTACAAGTCCCTTGCCATTAATTCTTAAAGTTAGAAATATATGTAATTCACTTGTGATTTCGATCACACTTGAAAGCAAGCGAGCACAACGCGATTCATGACCCTTCCTAATTCAATGCAATTTCTTCTTTTCTTGACTTCTGCAATCTTTTCCTTGATGCCTATATTGACGCAACCATCACTCTGTTTCCAAGACAACTCCTAAACCCAACCGGTGGTCAAGCTCATTCACCAGATACCAGCTTACATCCTCCACACTATAATCCAAGTTACAACTAGCTATATGACTATAAGAGATTGGTGCTCAAACTGACATGAAAAGGTTACTTGCACGCTGCTTTGGTAACTTAAAACTGACTACAGAACGACCATCGAAAGTGATGGTGCATGAGCCAGTATTCTTCCATCGGATTTTGGTAAGGTCTGCCCATTGATGAGATGTGGAACCTATATGGATCAACGGTAAAACAAAGATTACACTAGTCAAAAAGTAGCTACAAGTTCAGGTGGATTTCAACAGTATACTGCAAAAAAAAAAAAAAAAAAGCTATGAATTGAGTTGTAGTTATGATAGAACATGGCTAATGTGCTGATATGGAACCGTTAGTCAGAGATCTTGTTCGGTTTCCTATGGGAAGCTACGTAACCCTTCTCTAATAATCCTAGAGAAAATACAAAGATATAAAATCCTAAGTGTTCCTTTAACATGGTACTGCAATCAAACCCATAGTGCAAAAAGAAATGGCATGTATAAGGATTGCCATCAGAGTTGGAAAAAGGGCAAGGAATTCTACATGAAAATGGTAAAGATGAGAAAGCATCTTACCTGGCTTAGATGCTTAAAGAAGAAGACACATCTAACTGGTTGCATAGACCATTTTATGAGTCCCAACAAGTAGCTCTAAGCGTTTATCCTGCAGTAACAATCAACATCAGAAAACACCAACTCTACCAGCCACTGCTTGCTATTGGCTGGTTCAAGGATAACATGAGTGCAAAACAATACAAGTTTCTAGGGGCATCAGCCCTTTGATAAGTGCACAGTATAGCTTAACCCTACAAAATGAAACTAAATACTTAGATAACACCCAAAACACCAAACATTCATCAAAGAGCAAAATATTTCAGCAACAAAATTTGAAGTGAACATCGAAAATAATTTAAACAAAGGTCTTCTGACACCAAGCATGCTTCTATGGATATCAAAGCCATAATAGGACTATGGGGCGCATCATTTCCAGAGAAAAAAACTGCATTGCAAAAAAAGAGCCGTAATTAGATACATAAGCAAATGACTTGCTCTGGCTAAGCAAAGGGAACTGATCTACTTCCCATTGTCCTCCAGAGACACTCACTGAGGCACCAAATCTGTACTAGATACGACACCTAGCAACAATTTAAAGACAACAATAATATGTTCAGAAAAATCATCAAATAAAGTACAATAAAAGAGTCCCACATGATATATTGCATATTCTCATAGTAACAAGAAAAGTCCAGCATGAACCTTAATCGTCCTGGTTAGATAATTTGTTTCATCGCTTTCTTCCACCACGCTCTCTTAATGAAAGAGTAAGTGTTTCTCCTGCTCCAACATTGTAATATGCCAGCGACATATTGTCCTTGAGAAAACCAGGTTTTCCACTCAGTTTCTGCTTGTTTGCAGGAAGCTGGATCTCCCCAGAAATTTTTTCTTTCAGACTTCCAACATTTTCAGATAAAGACTGCACCATAATCTCCAAAAGTTGTCCCTTCAGATTACCTTCACCAACATTGGGGACAGATACTGTTATGTGGACAGGTCCCGAATGCTGTGCCAAAAACTGATCTTCTGGAATAAGCATAGAATCATCAAGCTTCTGCCGCTTTGGCGCAGGTTCTTCTGGAAGTGGTGGTGGAGACATCCCCTGAGGCAAAGGTGGTGGTGGCATCATCTGTATTGTAGGTGGAGGAACAGCAAGAGGGTTATAAGTTCGGGGAAATTGCATGACTGTAAAATGAGAACCAGGTGGGGGTGGTCTAACTGATTGATATTGGACAACTGGGGGTCTTGACAGAGGAGGAGCTGCAGGACCAGGAAGGTTCCTTGCATCATTGTTAAGGACATGATTTTCTGTGTGGCTAAAGCTTCCAGTGTGACCATCCCAGATGACCTGTTGTGGTTGCTCATCTTTCTTTCTTTCAACCTCAGCCTTGACAGCATTAGAAACTTCTTCCTCTGTGGTACCAAAAATATCAGGGCGGGTTCGTGCAAGGCCAAGAATGTTTCTTGAGATTTCGTCATCCTGAGCAAGCGTAGTCTTCCAAAGCTTGGCAAACATCCTTTCTTTCTGCTCTTGATATTTTGGATCAATTAGAGAAATCCTCATGTGTTCAGACATCTCATTGATAGGGATAAGCTCCCCAGTGATTGGAGAAATGACATACTTTGTTGGGTCTCTTTGGGCAAGGATCCTGTCCTCGGGTCTCTTCCAATTGTTCACAATTCTCAGTGGTGGTTCTGGATCCTCTGTCATGAAGCCCTCCTCAACAAGCTGCATCTCTTCTTCATCCATTTCCATTTCCACCTGCTCACCAGGCTGAACAATATCTTCTTCCATATCTGTGACCTTGCTTCTCCTTATAACCTCCTCAAGGACCATTGGAGGACGTAAATCCTCGTCCTCATCATCAGCAAAGTTTATCGTTTCAACCAGAGAAAAATCATACCAATCAATCATAGCCATTTGTATCCTTTCCTCCTCAATCTCATCTTCAGCCTTCTGCTTTGCCTGCTCTTGTGAACGTTCCCACTCCAGCCGATGCACACACCTTTCAAGCACAGTTTCCATGTCTGCAACACTTTTCTTAAGCTTCTCTGTCAAACCCTTCGGCGGCATCACCACCTTTGAATACGCATCTACAAGAGAAAAGAAAAACGTGAACATTTTGTGGGTAGGAATCATCAGAAAATGGAACTGGGGGTTATTGATTTCCCTTTTTGCCAATCCTTTCAAAAAAGATTTCCCATTTCGAGCCACGGACTGGGCTGTGAGCATAATAATATCTAACTCTTCCCCAGTAATTCCTTGAGGAAGCCGAACAGTATAATCCCCAGCTTCGGGTGTTTCGAGCACTTTGAGCACTGGTTTAAACTGGGCAGAGGGATCTGCAGCAGAAGCTGCAGGCTGCTGCAAAGAAGGTTGCTCTTGCTGTTGCTGTTGCTGTCCAGAAGACTGATTTTGAGCACAGAACTCAAGCAAGCGATGCTGATAATATGCGTGAAAAGGGCTTGTGGAAATCAAAAAGTTGAACTTTTGATTTCCGGTATTCTCAGCAACGACCCTTTTCACAAATCCGGGTCCATTCTTTGCCACGAATTCGACAGTTTTGTCAAGAACGATTCTAATTTCTAGCGGAGGATGAATGATCCCAATAGCCCTAGTATGCGTCGAAACTGAAGAAGAAGAAGAAGACAAGTTCAAGTTGGTTGTGGTTTTGGTTTTGCTCACCTCCTCACCCAATTGCTTCTCATCCTTCACTTGGGATGCTGGAACAGGACCAGGGTTTCCGTCATCAGGAGGAACCGCTAATGGCAAAAAGGAACGCATCTGATCTGAGCTGAGCACCATTTACAAGAGAGAGAGAGAGAACGAGAGAGAACGAGAGAGAGATTGTGTTTCTGCCTGGGTTTTATAGAAGAGAGGGACTTAGTCCTTGTATTTATAGGTATGGGAAAGCCTTAACCTAATAGGATTGGACCTTTTTTTTTGGTTGGATAAGGATTGGATGGACTTTACCTGTATGCCTTCAGGTTTTTTTTTTTTTTTTGGGTCTGAACCATTTGACTAGAGTGTCAAAACTAGTTTTTCTATTCTTCTTCTTTTCTTTTTTTTTCTTAAGACCAAAAAGTAGTACCTAATTTTACAATAATGTAATTAAAAAAATCAAAACTATACACGATGCCATTCCTTTTAAGTCTAGCACACTATGCCACCTCCAGCAATCCCCCTTTCGGCTAGTCGTCTGCCTCCGCCTCCTATCGCCGACCACCCACCCACCACCATCGCCGCCCAGTAGCTGTTGCTGCCGTCCATCGCCGCCCAGCCGATGCAGCCCATCGCCGGCGACCAATTCCGTTGCCCTTTATTCACCCTTACCCATTGCGGGCGACCAACTCCGTTGCCCTTTATTCACTCTAAAAAAATAGAAGATTTTGTGTGATTAAATGGACTTTAACCTTGACCCTCAAAAGGAGGAAGCCTCATTCACAAATCACTACACCAAACTTATTTTTGTGATATTTATTCAGTTAAACAATTTCTATATAAACAGTCAACGGTTTTTAAAAAATAATTAATTAATTTCAACACCAATTCGCGAAACATTTGTATCAAATCCTGTTAGTATGAAAATTGTGTTGTCATTTCCTAGACTCTAGCATAGGTTGAAAATTGGCGTGTGAACAGGGACGAATCCAGGATTTCGAAATACACTGGGCTGGATTTCCCTTATAAACAAACTCGACGGTACGAGTGAATTTCATTGATAACAAAAATTATATACCTAATCAGGGGGGACATATTGAGCCATACCCTCAAAATGCATATAGTACATAAGATATAAACTAATAAAAAAAGACAATATAGAATAAACATGCAATGCAAATACATAATACAACTATTTGAGTTGCACCCTTCTAGGCTTGAAAGAGTTGAAATCACTAAATAAACATGCAATCCCATAGTTTTTTACAACAAAAATAAGGAAAAAACAAATGCAAACGACATCATGGCAATATAAATACTCTCAGCTTCCCCACGAAATTGTGATGTAAGTCCATTACGACCTATTTCATCAAGAAGTGTCTTGGTTGCACCAAATAAATAAATCAAACTTTTGATAGAACTAGAATGAGACCCCCAAGAAATGTCTTGGCTTCTTTGCGTTTTCACCCTCATGAATTGATGCTTTCTGTCCCACTCAAGTAGTTTTGACTCTGTTTACTGTGAATGCAGGTACGAAGTGGGCTATCCCTTCTATTTAGCTATAGATATATATTTTTTTTGGGCTAAGACTACATCACATTTAAAAATCAAAATTTTTTTGGCATGGGCTATAGCCCATACAGCCCATTAGCTGCATTCGTCCCTGCGTGTGAAGAATTGTTATTGAACATTTTGGCACAAGTCATTCAATCCCATATTTCCGAGGCATGACTTGACCGATATGAGAAACTGATTTCAGGTAAATCATAACATAATCATGCATTCATTATAGGATTCCTAGTTGGAGTTATTTTTACTCAAGCACTTTTATGTTAGCCCTATTTTTAATAGGATTAGATTTTATCTCTTGAGATTACTAATCGGTGCATAATTACATATCATTTTGTATCCTTCTAACTTATGATTTGGTTATGTTTTTTAGTTAAACTTGTGCTTTTAATAAGTTTTGTGTTTGTTTCAGTGTAATAAGCTTGAGACTCATTAAATGCATTTTGGAGACAAGTTAGCTCATAGGTGTCTGCAGATCAGTCAACTTCACGAATTGGACTGTACTTGCTCAAGAAGAACCAGATTATGAGCCATACATCATTGGAAAGATGCGGAAGTCTAGTTTTTGGAGAATTTTACTGTTCATGATTTCGAGTCTTCTAGAGAAAGTTATACAAGTTTTGGCAACTTAAGGTCAAATTCGGCAGCATCTGCGTTACTGGGCCAAAAATGACATTTGAAGGGCTTTCCGATTTTTCCTTGAGCTGGGCTGCATATGCTTGGAAAGATAATTCAAAGGGTTTGAAATTCCAGATTTTTCCAGATTTTTTAGGAGGGAAGATCAAGCCCAAAACAAGCCCACAAGCTGACTGCAATGAAGTCAATTCCGGTCAATTTTCGGATGTCAACTTGCAAGGCCCAAAACATACACTTTTATTGCTCAGATGGGAATACATTCTTCATACAAGTTGTTCCAATGGGTGTCTATTACGACATATCCAAATTTGAGCCCCATTGGATACATATTGAAATCTCAGGCCTTCATACACCAAGCCTGGTTCAGAAGAATCTTTTATTTCCAACAACCAAAAGAAAACCCACATGGGTTGGCAGCAAAAGGTAGCCACAATTGAACACCTTTGAAATCCCATGTGAAGAAAGCTTGAGGTGCAGCAAAAGAAGTATGGGATGGAATTGATTCCAACCACACTACCATAGACAAGATGAAGTGGGAGTTATGGATTGTATTAAAAGATGAATGATGGTGTTGGAATTCATCATGATATTCCTTCCTCTTAGCCCTATAAATAGAGAAGTCTTCAAGCTTCAAAACACATCCCATCGTTTTCCACTCTCACTCTCTCTTATCTCTCTATCTTTTTATCTGTCTGATTTCCATCTGATTTCCGTTGTCAACGATAGAGATGGAGCGAAACAACGTGTTCACAATCGCACTCATCTGCATTCTCGTCGCCGGCATTGGAGGCCAAGCTCCGGCATCCGTGCCTACAAAGTCTCCGGCGACTCCAGCTGCAACCACACCCACTGCTTCACCACCAGCTGCAACCACACCCACTACTTCACCACCAGCTGCAGCTCCCACAAAGCCCAAGTCACCATCTCCAGTCGCTTCTTTTATAAGGATTGAAAATGACGACCAATACTAGAGATTCTTCACGTATATAGTGTTAGTATGAAAATTGGATTGTCATTTCCTAGACTCTAGCATAGGTTGCAAATTGGCGTGTGAAGAATTGTTACTGAACGTTTTGGCACAAGTCATTCAATCCCATACTTCCGAGGCATGACTTGACCGATATGAGAAACTGATTTCAGGTAAATCATAACATAATCATGCATTCATTATAGGATTCCTAGTTGGAGTTATTTTTACTCAAGCACTTTTATGTTAGCCCTATTTTTAATAGGATTAGATTTTATCTCTTGAGATTACTTTCCTAGTTGGACTCTAAGTTAAAATATTATCTTTGTTTGGTCTAATTAATTTGTTTTAGGAGATATTGTTTCTCCATAAAACAATGGTTATTTGGCGTCAATCTCTTAGAGTCCATATTGGATCAAATTTGATATTCATGATTGAATAGAATTTGTGGTCTCCTTTTTGGCGTCATTACTTAAAACCATATAGGAAGTTTGGGTCTGTTATTCACTAGGCATCTAAATCATATATTCATGATAGGAAGTTTGCATGGTTAATGAATTGATTCTAAGTGAATCAAATATGTTTAATGGCAAGAGATTGAGCACGTGGCTTGGTGCTCTTCTCTTGCAAAAAGGAGATTGTGGTTTGTATAAGAAGATGACGTGCTTCTTTGTTTGGGCAGCTTTTCTGATATTTTGTTTAAGCATCCAAAATTCCAAAGAAAGCTGTTGTGCATATATCTGAGATAAATCATCAAGTGTTCCATGTTTACTTGGTGATTTATCAAACACTTTAACCATTCATATTGCATTCATTTGCATTGTTCGGTGACTCATACGGTTGAGGGCACCAAGACCGTGGTGGCGGTTCTCCTCCGGCGAGCTTGAAGCAATCGTGACCAGTATTGCGTTCAACATAAGGAGGGTCGAAGATCATCCTGTGACAGAAGTTGAGTTACGAAGAAGTCGATAAACATTATCTAGAATGTGTCTAGGATAAGTGTGTGAGTACTTCTTGTAATCATCGTTCTATAGTGGATTTGTGTTGGACTGAGGAGTCCCATGGATTTTCCCCAGAGGTGGGGTTTTACCACGTAAAATAATTCTCTCTGTGTTCTTTTATTTTATTCTCATCACGTTTCAGGATTGATAAGCCATATCAATCCTGCTACCGAAGTTTATTTTTGTTTACTTGATTATAATCTTGAATTGGCCTATTCACCCCCCCTCTAGGCATTTTTAGTCATCCTACAGGTATTTTCAAATCCCTTAACAAAACATTGTATATATCAATTATGTAAACAAAAACAAAAAGTGCAAACAATGCAGAAAATGCAACAACAAAAACATAGACTGCAACAAAAACAAAAACCAATTCTATAGAAATATAAATTGCAATGCATTGTGTTAATAATGATCAATCTACAATCTAAAAAGCAAAGTCATAATGAAAACAAGCAACTAAACTAAGTCTAAAAGGCATATCCATTGATGACACAATTGTATAATTTCCATTTACTTCAAAAATCATACCAATTTCCAATTATAAAATAATTTAGCCAATTGTAATTAAATGCAAAACTGCAATGCAGTTTGTGCAAAATTGCAATGTAGTTTGTGCAAAAATGAGCAGTTCTTTTTTCATAATGTAGGTGATTAAAGCATTATATTGAACTAAAGTACGCAAAACTTGCAGGCATAAATTGAAGGCTTATTTACTGTAGTACCCCCTAAAACTTCGGTCAAATCTCACTTTATCCTCCCAAAGTTAAAGTGACCCATTTAACCTCCTTGATCGTGGTTTCGTATTCCACTTTACCCCCCACAATTATCTTCATTAATGACTTTGTCAATTTTGATGACGTGGCATGGCTATTTTAGTCTTTTTGCCACAAATGTTGATGTGTCATGTGAAGAGCCCACTTTTTTTTTCCTTAAGTGGAATATAAAAAAAAAATTCAAAAAAGTGGAATAAAATAATATAATTCCTTTTTTCTTTTTCTTTTTCTTTTTCCTTTTTTCCTTTCTTTCTCTCTCCCCATCTAGATCTCTCTGGTTCTCTTTCATTTTCTCTCTCCCATTTAGAGATTTATCTAGCTCTCTTTCCTTTTATATCTATCCTACACAATCTCTTATTCTGGTTCCACTAGTTGATGGTGATAATGGTGGTTCGACTGTATTATGGTGGTGATGTGGCATGTGCAAACTGCAATGTAGCATGTGCAAAACTGCAATGCAGCACCTGTCTGAAAATTCCTCAACTAGTAAGGAGTGACTTAAACCAATCAAAAAAGCAACTAAAAACCAAAAAATTCATGCCAACAACTATTAAGAAATAGCCAAAACTAATTGTTGAGGCCCAAAAAATCCACGGTTCGGCCCAATGTAATACCTTACCGAGAAGAAACTCGATTTGGGCACGCGAAAATTCGTCATATGCGCTTGCACACATGCCACGTCAAGCAAATAAGCAACACGCCACGCTACAAGCTTAAGTGGGCCCAAGCCACGCAAGATGCCTGGGGCTTGCTTAAGTGGGTTGTGGTATGGATGGTAATAAGTTGACATGAGGCCCATTGATGGGCCAAGAAATGGAAGTCCCGGAGTTGCTTGGGAGCCTCGGAACTCAGGCCCATTTCTTAGGCCCAAACATGTGGGTGAGCACAAAGGAGAAAATATCCCAACCAAAATAGCCTATTGACTCAACCAAAAAAGCCCAATGCTTGATAGAGATAGCCCACTTACTCAATAAACCAACTTGGCCTATACAATTACAATAGAAGAGCTGCAAAGCTCCAGCACCTGGCTGAAGAACAAAGCCACGAAGGGAAGTCTGAAGGTCCATTATGTAGAGTTGCTGGGAAAGTTCCAGCACATGGGAGGAACAAGTTTCAAGTAAAAACTTCCAAAGGACCAAGGGATATTGGAGCGCAGATCACCGTTTGAATGAAAATGGGAGTTCTGAGGCAGCTGCGGGAAAGGGCCTTGAGCTCCCCAAAATCCCTGATTTTGTGGGATTGGGCAGAGTGGATTTCACCAAAATAGGATGATTGAAGGGATGGGAGGAGAAAGGACGGAAAAAGCTTGGCCAAATTGGATAGAAACCATTAGGGTTTCTTGAAAAATGATAGTTTCTAGCGCTTATAAAAAGAGGCATTTCCTACCCATCATCACAACACACATCTGGAGAGTAAGCTTCCTCTCTCACCTGCAAAACTCAGTAATTTCGTGCTTTGCTTGCCCATCTCCCCCATTTTTCTTCTTCTGGCGGATTGTTCCAACACTTGACAGAGTCTCTGTCAAGTTGCCGGAAGAAACAATCAAGCCACCCAT
This sequence comes from Prunus avium, assembly GCF_002207925.1. The sequence continues at coordinate 201,158 of NW_018921624.1, read as the reverse complement.
CCCTTTCTCTCCCTCCTTTCTCAGCCAAATCTTCTTGCAAACCTTCCTTTTCTTACCGTAACACTCCCCTTTTCCCCCAAGTACGCATAATTTTCTCTTCGGTGCTAAACTTATGTCGATTTTGGTCCAATGCCACAAACTTCTCATGCCAAGCCAAGAATTTATCTATAAGCAGCCATTATTTTCGTTGGTGAAGGTAACCAAGGTGTTTCCTAAGGCTTTACAACCCTTTCGAAACATTTTGGGGTCTGATCTTTGAACTCAGACACAAGGGGGATATTTTCTTTAGTTTTCTCCTTACGGCAGCCCAGGCTCGCAGTAGCTGCCGGAACGAAAAAGCCCATACACTAATAAAATCACATAATCAAATTAGAAACTAGAATGCAGCACCTAGTAAACCACATCCCAAAATAACTAAAAACAAAAAACTACTTGATCGCAGCTAGTAAAAAGAGACCTAAATCAATCAAATCAATAACTGAAAACCAAAAAAATTCATGCCAACAACTAGTAAGAAACAACCAAAACCAATAAAATCGTATAATCAAATTAGAAACTGCAATGCAACACCTAGTAAGTCACATCCCAAAATAACCAAAAACCAAAAACTACATGACCGCAACTAGTAAAAAGAGACCTAAACTAATCAAATCAACAACTGAAAACCAAAAAATTCATGCCATCAACTAGTAAGAAACAACCAAAACCAATAAAATCATAGAATCAAATTAGAAATTGCAATGCAACACCTAGAGAGAGAGAGAGAGAGAGAGAGAGAGATTGGGGGTTAGGTTTATTTATTTGTTTACTCTCTTTTTTTTGGCGAAATTTGATTTATTGTTCTAACTTTATTTATTTGTAATATGAACTTTTATGTTTCTTATTCTTTTTAATTAATTTAAATGTGACAATTGTAGATTTAAATAATATTTTCTAAAAAAATGATAAGTATATGTTGTGTGGTTGAATTTGTTTTTCTAAAAAAAGTATTAGTTTTATTATCATGTCCCTTTTTGTCATTATACATAATAAAAGCACTTCTGATAAACATTTACCAAACACTTTGATTACTCACATCACTTTTTCAAATGTCATTTACCAAATGCCTAACTACTTTATTTCACATTTGATTATTCTCGCCACACAGTAGAATCCTTTTTTTTTTAAGCACAGCAATGCCAAACTAGCCCTTAACCTAGTGAAGATGTGATTGGTACAAGAATTCTATAGTGATGGCCTTATCTAAGCCCTTAGATGAGGCCCTATCTTTTAGCCGTTGGATCAAATTGGTTAGCCGTTAAATCAAATTAGTTAGTTTGATTTAACGGTTAAGAGATAGAATCTTAACTAAGGGTCTTAGGTGTTTGTAGGCCTTAGCCATTGTTTAACATTTTTCAATTAGGCTTTTGCCCCCTTTTTTCATACTAAAGAAAAATAAAAAAAGAACATAGATTATTAGACAAGTTTATAACATTCTAATTAAGCCCAAATCAGGATTTTGTGCGTAGTCTCTTGCGTTATTTTTTTTAATTTAAAAAATTTCAGTTTTACAATTTTTTTGTTTAAAAAAAATTATTCGAAAGGCCTTAAATTGCTGAAGTTGCTGGCGAATTGGTGCTCAAGCATTTGAAGAGCTTGGTCGCTTCGATGCTGGTAAGGGGTGCTCCACTATATTATTTAGCTGACTAGATTTTTCGCTTGTATTAAAGATGGCGAATTTTCAAGTGAGGATGTTTTGCATAAGCGCTATATGGACTGTTGTCTAATTTAATGAGTTCAGTCCGGGTATTTTTAAGTTCGCCAAATATTAAGCATGAACATTTAAATAATCCAGTCCAGTGCGAGGCACCAAATGTGTCCAAATACTTTTAAAATGAGATATTTTGTTAAGTTGTTAGTTAAGCAACAAAGTTTGATGTTTGGTTTAGTTTACATTTCATTATCATTATAAATTTGGAATGACAATTGTTGTCTTAGGATGTACCCCCAAGAAAATATGAGGGTGAAGCCCTTAGCAAGCAACTATGAGACCATGTTAGTTGGACTGGTTTGTGCATGAGTTATATTAAACAACTTTAAACCATTAATTCATCGATTGCTTAAGCTTGCAAACCTGTTTAAGCTACCTTGAAGACTTGTATGCCCAAAATGACCTTTTTTGGGTCAAAGTTCGGAAGGGGTATGGGGAGGCGTTATTAGGGTTCGAACCTAAACCATTGATTTGCAATCAAATGCCCTTACCTCTGAGCTATGAACCTGTTGGCCCCAAAATGACATGTTTACATCTTTTTGTTGTTATTGAAATAATTAAACAATATTGCCTTCTATGCCAATAATTCAGCTCAACAATAAGAACCGCAAAAGAAAATGTACAATAGGATGCAACTGCTTCAGAAAAGCAACCTGCAACCTCAGAAAATTTATTTGCGGTATGCCTATCGAAATAAGGAGACAGCTGCAACCCAAGGGCACAAGGCTCAAGCTTTCACCTATTCTAGTTGCCTTCGTAAAGAATCCATGACAGCCAAAGTCTCTCCATATGTTAGAGGAGGAGTTGTGTACTTTTTGCATTTTTGTACTTGAAGACGAGTTGTTGCCCGATGGCATTCAAACAGATAAAATTTGGTTTAGCCTCTGCCTAGTATGATTCACTGAGCTGTAGCAAACAGAAAGGGGGAAAAAAAAAGGGTTCGGTATAGTTGCGATATTCCATTTTGTGGATTAACATTTGAATACGCCTAGTAATTCTTACACACATCTACATGAGGAGCTCTGAAATTACTATACCAGTAATACACCAAATTCTAAACACCGGATATACAAACTCGTTCTTTTTCTTCCTTTTTTTGGCTATCTATGAACTCATTGTACTCTCTTGTTTCACATATGAAGATGAAATCCAACACAGAAGTCAATAATAGAGGAATTCATTTGATTACGGTACAGAACAGGTGAAGGTAAGGTATGTACCTAAGGTGTCCCACAGAAAGAGAACAGCAAGACAATTTTAACCCAAGACTTTCGGCCGCCAACCCAGAATGACATCTTCTTTCAGGGCACTAGTTTTGACAAATGAATCCAGTGAGAATATACTCTGCATATCAGAAATTCAGCAGCATTAGGAACATAGAACACTATCTAGTAAAAAGGGGTAGTAGTCCTTGCACAAACATGTTTGCATAAAACTGCTTCTGCATTGTTAATGCCATCCAATTTTGTATCCTGTAGATTTACTTTTTAATCAACAATACGATCTCTTGTTCATTACAAGTAGAAAATTGTTAGCTACATATCACATACCTTCATGTACGACTTCACATATGGAAGGGAATCTGGAACTGACCAATCTTTAAAATGCCCCAAAGCAATCTCTAGATGATACAACTTGGGTCCAAGTGAAAAATCTACAGCAGAAACCTCCTTCCCATTGATGAAAGGACCCTGATATAAATAAATGTCAAAATATCTATTCAATTTGGTTTTTTTAAACATGCCTGTACAAGAAGACATCAAACTTCACAAAGTATGTATACATCAAGGGACCATTACATTGCACAGAAAGACCACATCATAAATTTGCTTTCTTATTTTGGTAAATGAGAATTTATTAACTGCATCCCAAATTGTCCCTTACATCATAAATTTGTTTTTAATCATAAATTTTAGCCATTAATGGTTGAATCCAATATGGATGAAGTAGGAAAATAATTATAAGATACCAACCGATGGAGGACAGAGAGAGAAGCTGAAAGAAAATAAGAAAAAAAACAAAAAAAAACAGAGGAAGTAGAAGCCTCACATTTTCTTTGAGATAATCATTGAAAGCGCTAAGTTCATTTAGCAACGCTTGTTCTGTTCCATCTTTGGGGTCTTTGCTCTTAAGGAACCCAATAAATGTGGAGAAGATCTTAGACCCACTGCGAAGAACAACCAAAATTGCTTCTCATGGCGCTTTGAAAAGTATTCTGAGCTAATGATATTATGGCAAGCCAAAAAAGTCGAAACTAGAATAACGAAATAAATACTTAAAAGTATTGAGTAACAAACAAACAAACTGGAGGTCAACTTAACATGAGATATTTCTTTAAACAGCAACAACACATCAGGTGTATAAATTTGGTGACTGCAACAAGTTACAGCACGGTATTCATTATGATGGCAACTTCTTATTGACTGCATATAGTAACCTGTTCAGCATAAGCAACATTACAGACCATAAAAGACTACCATGGATGCTCAGATATTTAATACTTCAGCTTCCAGTTCATATTAGCAAAATCTTTATCAGACTGCCTCTATTGAAGGAATACATACTGCTTCCATTGACCAAAAGCACGTTCAGAATTTCGGACCAAACTCTTACTCCAAGATCAAGAATAGATGCAGAAAGAAACACACCATCAAAAGACATAATTTTACGTGATTCATCCCAAATTGGGTTGCGTCTCTGGATGATCACGATGATCCACTAATGTTGAAAGAAAAAGATTACAAACCTGAAGAATTTAATAGGTTCTTCCAACCACATTAACTAATCTCCCACTCCTCTCAACGTTACTCGACAGAGAATCTCAATCACAATCAAAGGATCACAATTGCTCGATCTCGCTAGGTTTTTCTCTCAATTGGTTTATCTAAACCTTACAAGAGATAAAACAAGCATCCCAACAACCTGAGAAGGACAAAGCTCTGCAACAACTATTTAAAGGCTCACTAAAACCCTAAAACTGATTAGGAAACATCATAAAGTCATAATACAACTAACAGAATGAGATAGGTACCAAACAGGACTCAAAAATGCGTCAAAACTAGAACAGGAAAGCTAAAACCACATGGCATGCTCCAGCTTCACTCAAGACTTCCCTTGGAACATTGAGCTTCGTCAATTTACCCTCTGGACGCGGAAGCGCCAATTATCAAGCTTGTAATTTTGGAGCCCTTCTCCAATAATTTCGAGCCACAGCCTTAACAATTCTCTTCTGACTAATTTATTTAATGCCACAATCAAAGTGGGAACTTCTTACTCAAGCACTCAAAACTCAAGGATGAATTTTGTCCCCTCCAATTAGGGGAAAATGACGAAGACAACAAGAAGCTCAAGAAAAAGCAAACTCAAAGACTAAAAACATCTTAAATTTTAGTTTAATTTTTATGTTGGACCTGATTTCCTATCGCTCAACATACATATCTAAGTTAGTTACTGTAAGAATATAAAATAAATGTCAGACCCTACCTTCAAAGTAAGAGTTGGAGATCCTAAGTTAGAATCCCAGCAATTGTAACCTTCCAAGTTAAGTTGAAGTCCACGTTTTGGACACTAATAATGGAGAGAGACCCCATATGAGAGGGAATGTTAGAATATAAAATAAACATCAGCTGCATTCAAATAGCTTAAACTTTTGCAATAGTGATAGACCAACATACTCAATCGTTACATTCTTGGCTTAGGTCGATTTTAGTTTGTGAGTTTAAAAAGGTAGGGGTATTCATTCGTAACATGGTTTTTTAGGAATTTCATTCTCACCAAAAAAACAAATAAATAAAAATCCTTTTCTTGCTTTAGTTTTAGTTAGATAGTTCCTACAGACTTTTTCATAGGTTCTCCTGCCTTACATACTTCTCGTGCAGTTGGGTAGACAACACATTTGGATATTTTTGATAAATTTACTTCTAGGAGAAAACAACTACCCGTGTTAGAGTTCAAAATGAAAACAAAAATCCATTATGACATTTTTCCCTTTTTCTTTCACCATTAGGCTGTACTTCAAGCCATAACATATGTCCTAGCAATGAGTAAAACTATCAGAAATTCATAGTACTGGATATATAACATACACTGAAGCCTTCTCAGGGGGGGCTGCCAAAGGTGGATCTGGGTACTTTTCTTCCAAAACTTGTGTGATAACATCTGAATCTGCAACCCATTTCTCATCCAGATTTATCACAGGTACTTTACCTTCTGGATTAATCTTTAAGAACCTACACACAGAAACAAAATAAAGAAACTCATAGAACTCAAAAGATGAAACAAAATAGAAGCAGATATTTGCACTTTCATCTTTGTGCGCTAGGGCATAGGTGAGTGACAATTTTTCAACAACACAGAATGAAATTTAATCCCAGATAAATTCAGAAAATCACCACTCTGGCTTGTTACCGAAGTCCACCAACTTCAGGTCATAAGGGAGATGCTTTTCCTCTAGAGTCAGCAACACCCTTTGACAAAATGGACCTAGGAGAGACAATTAAACAATCAATCATTCGAGCCCATGATTTAAATGCACCACTACAGTAACACATTAAATAGTTTCCCACCTCAAAAATTATAAACCACTATGCAACAATGAAAGCAATATGAGAATTTAAATCCACACAGATATCAGACGTTTCCTGCCATCTTATAAACTCTTCAATGCCTATCAGAATATCAGTCTTTCTTTGGTTAAATTTGATTCCATAACCTGCACTCTCAAACTCAATACCCCTCAGTCTATGTATGTAAAGCTCCAAGGTAAAGATAGCCTCTTTTCACAGAATGTCCATAATTTCTATAACCACAAATTCCCAATCCTTCACATTCATTTTTTCTTCCTCCAACACACAGATAAACACAACTTATTAAGTAAAAACGAACACAAGTAAAGAGAAAGAGGCTTTTCTCTACAAAATGTTTCACAAAATTTTCAGTTTCTATAAATTTGGCGCCTTATGTGCGCTGACATTGCAATGCTACGAAATCTGCCACAAGGGTACTCTACAAAAGCCTAAACCAAGAAAGACCCCATTGAAAATTTTTCATTTTCCGGCAGTTTCTGGGAGACCAAACAGCACCAGACTCTTTTTTTCCTTTACCAAACAGAAACAGACTTACAGTCGCCGAGCTTGTTGGGGACAGTGACGGAGGCTTTGGCGCAAACTTCGAAAGGGGCAGCCGCTGCCACAGTGAGGGTTCTTATGGTTCCGCGACGCCTGACGAAATTGGGATTGGTTCTGAATACGACGGCGTTTGGAGGGGGTCGAAGGAGGTGGTGTTTGATGGTGGAGGAGAGCACTGTAGAGGCTGCTGGATGAATTCTGGCGGTCGTCGACATTGCTATATCTATATGTATCTAAAGCTTACCGTGGAGATGAGGATTTTGTTGCCTTTTATTTTAGAAGTGAGGAAGAGTGCCAGCGGTTTAACGACACAGAGCTTTTCCGTACAGCCGAGTTTGTGCACCAGAAAATTCCAACATATATATATA
>NW_018921624.1:151583-193881 GCF_002207925.1 Prunus avium | reverse complement strand
TATATATATATATATATAAAAATTCTACAAAGGAGGATGAGGCTTCAATAGAAGAAAGGAAAAAGGGAAGATGGTATTTTCCCCCTTTCTCTCTTATACGCATGGTATATTTCCCTTTACATGATTCTTGATATATAAACATTTTTTTTTTCGTGTAATTGACCATCATTTAGTAATGTAATAACTACTTACTTTTGGGAGGAGTTGTGCTACTCTTTTTTCTTGTCCGAAATTTCTTCTTTTGGAAAAGAAAAAAGTGTACAACTAAATCAAAGGGCTAGAAGAATGTGTAAAAGTAATTGCGATTATGTGCTACAAAACCACCTACTGTTGCTCACTCATTTTGGAAGTAGCATTTTTTAGGTAAGATATATGTTTTGAAAGCCAATTCGAACTAAAGTTTTTTGTGATTACAAAGGGTGTGTGCATACGAAAGTATTAGCAGCCATTAAAGCTTATGAGCTCCCTTGGCTTCATAGTTGGTATAATGTTAAAAGAATAGATTCCTTCATTGCCCTCTAATCGCTTTGAGCGAGAGAGAGTAGGCCGCTTCCTCTTCGTTGCCCTAGATATTGTCGTTAAAATAAAATATTTCTAGATATTTAATATTTTAACAAATTTTTTATTGTTCATCATGTAACAATTATAAATTTGATTTTCCATGTAATTCATGTATTGATCCAAGCTTCGAGCTATTTACTTTTTAGATACATCATAATACAAGTATCATACTTTAAAAGATTATTCAATTTAAAAATCATATATTCATCGAATCGTTAGTAATGAATGTAGACATCATCTTGTAATGTGCCAAATATTCGCTGCCATTTCCACCCACCTTATCTTTAAAATTTTAAAGATAAATTTACCCATTTATGAAAAGACTTCTAAGGACTTAGAGAAAAGGATTAAAAACCAAAACAATTGCCTCAACCTTAAAATTAAAAAAAGTTAAAAAAAATCCAAATCACAAATATCAAACCTTGTAACTATGGGGGATTCTTCAAATTTCCTATCTCCCATTATTGCACCTTCTCTACCATCCTATCTCCCATTAACAGACCTCTTTAACTTAAAAGAGAATTTGCTTGAATTAATAATTTAAGGGTGTTTTAGGAATAATGGTGGGTGGAAAGATAGGATTGTGTTTTTTCAAATTTACATAATGGGTGGGAAGATAAGATGGGTGGGAAAATATGACAGGTGGGTGGAAATAGCAGCACTCTAAAGCAATCATGTTACATGATGACCGAATGGTTAGACAATTTCTCACTTAAGAGGTGTATTCAATTGAGATTTTAAAATTTTTTAAAGAAATTTAAAAGTCCAAGTGTCTTCAATTGAAGACCTAAAAATACACAAGCCCAAAAGATATCAATTTAAAGAGAAAAAGCTCCTTACAGCCCAAAAAATGGGACTTGGGCCTACTTAGCCAAAAAAAATTCTGGGTACATGGTCAACCCAACAATCTGGAACTTTCTTTTACTAATAAAAAGAGGATGTACTTTCTTTCTTTCAATTTTATTTGTGTATTAGTTAATTTACTCCCATATGCTTGGGTTTTAATAAGAAATATTATTTTATGCAATGCAGATTGCTTCAGTTGCCATAAAGGGTGTGCCAGGCTTTATTGAGCGAAAGTTGTTTGTGTCTGAAATGAGCCAGCCTGACCGTAAAGAGCGGGCTGTCATTTGTGGAAGAGGAAATGGTTGCTAGAAAAGTTTTAGTTGACCCTTATGGCCCAAAATTTTGGATTAGAGAAGGGCCCAAAATCAATTTTGCTCACTTACCTTTGCATTTTTTTTGGATACACGTGATAGTGTAAACTCACACACACACACTACCAAAGTCTTATAGGGGTTCGAATTTGAAATCACTAGTGTTTTTCCACTATGTTAAACCTCGTTGGCACCATTTACATTTTTTAAATACCAACAATTAGAAAACAAAGGAATTGAACACAAATCTAGGTATATGAATCTATCCTCATATGACTTAAGTTACAAATTTTTTGTCATTCTTTTTCGCAGTTTAATTTGGATGTTATGCCTCAGCTTAATAAATAAGTAATAGTTTTCCATTAAAAAAAAAAAGTAAGTTATAGTAAGTTTAATGAGTTAACTAGTGTATGGGAGTTTTAGCGAGTTAATCATTTATTAGTCTCTGAACTTAGACCCGATTTACATTTGAGTCTCTCAATTTCCAAAATCGTTCCCGTGGTCCTTTTTCGTTAGAATAAATGGTCATGCCGTCAATTTTGTTAACTTTTCTGTTAAATACAGGAACAAAATAATATTTTTATATTAAATTAATTAAAATATGAATAAAAAATTAAAATTAAACTCTCTCTCTTCACATTCACACATCTTAGCAAAGTCGAAGAGGTTTTTCTTTTTCTCCAAACCCCGACGCTTCCCCCACCCCACCCCACCTAACCTAATCATCTTAATCCAAGTTGGCTACCAATTAACAACCAATGTACACGTACCCTTCTGAGCTTTGAAGAAAGCTTCAATGGTGATGACCAATAATGGGATATTTATTTTCAAATTTAGATAATTTCGAACGCTTTCCCACATGATTTGAGGCACCACTCCCCTCTTTGTCCCCTGCTTTTTGATAAAACAATAATAAATTTCCCCACCCTCCCCTCACGAGACCACCGCAACAGAGACATGCATCTCCTCCCTCATTCTGTTTTTCACCCATAAACCCTCAACCCCAAACCCACCATCTGCAACCTATCCACATATGAAAACAATGAGAAGAAAATCACAGAGGGTTCGTTGCAGGCTGGGAGGAAATCGCAAAGTGGGTGGAAGGACCACGGGAACAATTTTAGAAATTGAGAGACTTAAATGCAAATCGAATCTAAATTCAGAGACTAATAAAACGATTAACCTGAGTTCTAGCAGTAGAAAAAAAATTTACCCTCGCATTTAAACTTAGAGCTCGAAACCTCACTCTCCCTCTAACACTTTTTGTTAAAAAAAAAAAGAATAAAAAAACAAAAGTAGTAAACGAGTAATTGACTCAGCAAGTTTGGGGACCATGTGATTAGACCTTATTTTAATCCCAATTACAAGCACAATTAAATATAAAATTTGAAACCAGGTCAGTCATTCTTTTTATAATCAGCTTTTAATGGTCAGTTGTTCAATGATGGTGGCAATTTCTACATAATTGATCGTTATTTTAAGGTTACATTTCAAATATCTAGGGACAAATTGTTGTAATCAACAGGAGCCTAGAAAAGGATGTGTGATTACTTAAATCTTAATCAATTTGTTCTATGTACTTGGTTCGTATCGTGAATCGCCGGCGCGATACTTAAGAAACAATAATCTAAGCACGTACACATAATTAAGTAAATCATTAACAAAACCCTCAACATCTCATATATTATTATCATAATAATTGTAGATCTACGTATACGTGCATCAAGATTAATTAGAGATTGAATAAGATTTTGGTGTGTAAAAAATTGTATGTCTACGTATGTAATGCGACAACATGGTACCCCTTCGATGAGATTGTAATTTGCTAGAAAGGATCTTATTGGCTTCTATTTGGACGAGAAATTCTGTTTAACATTTCAAAGGAATAAACAAAGTCCAAGTCCAGGGATAAAATTACAAATGCAAGAAATTGATAATTTTTGAAAAAATATGTTTACATAATTATATTATACGGAAATGTTTAGCTTAATTTTAAGCCCTCCTAAACTTTCAATTCAGTTTTCCTCACATCTTAGGCACATGACTAACTTTTTAGGGGCGTATAGGAGTACGTTATCAAACATGGCGAAGTTGAATCACACCAAGTCCCTATTCGAATGGATGAAAATGACTCTTAATTGAACTGAATAATTGGCATAACTATTGACATTGGAGACATTGACACGAAATGAAAGTTTAAGGAGTCTGAGATTTAAATGATGTTTCAAATTATTCAAGAGTAAGGCTCTGAGATTCAAAATAACACATTACAACTTTTGCCTTTCAAATTTAAGGGGATGCAATTGTTGTCTCTCAAGAAAGGGCACAATAGTCACTTCCACATCTATAAATAGGCAAATTCTCATGTAGTCATAAATGGCTTATCCAATCTTGTAACCTCATCCATAATTGAGAGTGTTCAACACAATCAAGGTTCATTAGGGCTCGGAGTGCTACAACCGTAAGGACGTAATCTGAATGTTTTAGGTATACAAAGCTTAGAGACCTTCTTATAAATACCTTAAATGTGGGAGAATATACTCAAGAGGTAACAAATTACTTAGGTGGTACAATCAATACACCCTGACACATGTATTGTGGTGACCTTAGCTTTTTGTATGGGAATTTGTGCATTCTCGCATTTCACGGTTTCTGTTGACCGACTTAATTAAGCAAATAATTTAGCTGGTATAATTTGGGTGTCCCAACACATACGTTGTGGTGACCTCAGTTTTTTGCATGAGAATTCGTGCATTTTCGCATTTCACAGTTTCTGTTGGCCCACTTAATTAAGTGATAAGGATGCCCACTTAATTAAGTGATAAGGCGGATTATCATCGATTATAATTCTATCCAGTCTTACCGTTCATGTTTAACTTTTACCCTTTTATGTTCAAACCACTTTCACATTCTTGTTTAATGAGCGAGTTTTCTTTACATGTTGAGTAAATAGAGGTTAGTTTTCTCCCAAAAACAAATTATGATTAACCACATTTCAATAATATGGTAAATTAATGTTTTTAAAGAAATAAAAGAATAAAGAGGGCCAAAGCCCTCAAATAAGAAACAAAGCACAAGTACAAAATTTGTAGACCTTTCTTTTTCATTTCCAAGCAATGTGGTTTACATCTCAATATCGGGCGGGCATTTTACCTGTTTTAAAACTTTAAATAAAAAAAAACATAAAAAAAAATAGAGAAATAAAGAGTGAAGTGGACGATAAATATAGGGCCCAGAAATACATAGATAGATCATGGACTGCACAGGGCGGGACGTAGAGGTGTGGGGACAACCATGATAACAGAGAATCTTGTCAACGTGGCAGAATCACATGGCGAGGGGCCAATTTTTCAGTGAGAGGTGTCAGCACCAGCTCCCACTGGTTTCGTTGTCACACCTTCCAAATTTAGAAAAATAAATAAAATTCCAAATAATTAAAAACGTCAGCTTCAGATTTTTTTTTCCTTTTTAAATTAAATAAAGGCCGTTACACAAAACGCCGTTAAGTTCCAACGTGCTGTTGTAGTGGGCGCCCTTTTCCGCGTATAAAAAAAAATATTTCCAGTGGGCCCAAAAATATATATTTCAGTGGCCCCCACGAAGAGTTGATGGTCCACAGAAACTGAAATTGACGTCTGGGTCCCACCCTCATCGTGGGCCCTACATGAATGCATAAACTGGGTGTTGTAGTTTCAAATGATAATACACTGTGCGAGCGTGCGGTGCACTTGCACTGACGTACCTCCACGTGGTGGCTCGCTGACACTAAGCTCGATCTGATTGGGGAGGTGTTATTCTTGATGTTGAGGTGCGTTGAAGTTAAAGTTGACCCTCCGATCCCTCCCTCATGTGGGTTTGTGTCTGCTAGAAACTGTTCTTCTCACTCGAGCTAAGGCAGGTGCGGAGCACTCTCTTACGTCTCGAATTTTCAAATAATACATAAAAATTCATATATTATACACATATTATTAAGTAAAATATTTATACACTAAATTTTAAATAGTTAATTCTAATGACCAAATTTTTCAACGGGTATTTTACTAAAAAAATTTCGAATAAGGCACATATGTATTTAATTCATATTTATAATATTTTGTATTCTACTAATTATGTCTGCTAGAAATAGTTGATAAATATTTCGCGAGAAAAGCCAACTAGCCATCAGAAAAAAAGAAAAAGAAAAAAAAGAGCAATTCCTCCTTATAAACAAATCATAGTCGCACATGTGTGTATAATTTATTTTTTATATAATTTTAATGAGTTATTTTTCCACACAATTTGTATCAAGAACCCAAAAATATTATAGCCCACCCGGTGGAAATTTATGGTACTGCCTAGAATTAGACAAACGCAATCAGCGGTTTTTGCCTACTAGTTGAGTTGAGACAAGTGGTCCATAAATGGTTGAATCATCCAATGGAGTTCATACTTATCTGTTTTATCATTCTCTATTAGGATTTTATAATGAACCACATTATTTAATTTGCAAATTTTAAGAAAAATTATCAAACAGATCCTTGTTATTGCATGGCAAAACTAAAAAGTCCCAAGAATATTTCCTAAATTTGAAGTACTAAAAGGAAATAGCCAACAAATGATAACTGTCATGCAACTAAAAGAAAAGGAGAAACAGACTCTGGGTGATTATGTGGAGTTCTTTTAGAAATGAAGTACTAGAAACTAGACATGTAAACGGGTCGGATTTGGATTGGACATATTTAAATTCAAATCCGAATCCATTTATAATTGGATTATCATATTTGGATTGTATTTGAACTATCGGATTGCACCTATCAATCCATATTCGTTACGCATCGGATCAGATTATTATTGGATTATCAAATTCGGATTGTAATCGGATTATCGGAATGAGAAGTCCAATCCATATCCTATTAATTACATCAAATTTGAATCAAAATCCGATCCATTGACAGGTCCACTAGAAATTAGTACATAATAATATATTAAAATGCAACTCAAACCTGATTTGTCAATGCCAAGAAGTATATTGTTCCAATTGTACTCCAAGTAATCCTAGCTGCCATGGAGTTGGATTTGTACTGAAGTTAGGTTAAACACTAGCATATAAGGAAGATCATAAGAAGAGAGAAATGTCATCACCACAATTATCATAACTAGTTTCTTTCAATTATTATTTTTCTATAATAAGATTTTTTTTTATGTGCATGTGTTTCTTATTTGCACTAGATTAATATTGAAGTCCGTATAAAAAAGAAAAAATTTGAGCCCGTTGTCGTTCGGAGCACAATATTTTGATTAGAAGTCATGCTACTTAAACCATAAACTGTCATTCACTTATCAATCTATTAGACTTCCTCAATTGCTAATAGTAGCACACTCACATGCAATACCGTGGTCAGGCCTATTGCTAGGACTAGAACAATTTGGGGTAACATATTTTAGCACCCTCAGAAACGAATGCAAATATTATTAACAAATAACCCAAAAAAAAAAAAAAAAATCTATGTGTATGACAGTATGACAATGAAAAGAGCGTGCAGAGACGCGGTGATGAAGGGTGGTGAGATGCAGATGAGCGGGGGAGGCAAACCTGCAATCCGAGCTGGACCTCGCATTTCATTCTGAGTCGGGAAATTGATGAAACGTACGGCAACCTGATTTTTCTGCCGTATGCCCTATTCTGCCCACTACCATCAGCATCTTTTCTCTTTTTTTTTTTCTTTTTTCTTTTATAATTTTTTTATAAATAAAAATAAATAAATTTATTTAAAATTTAAAATTTATTTACTATTTTATAAATTACATGGCGGTGCTACTGCTACGGCTCTTTTACGCTTTTAAGTACTTGGCGGACCAAATTTTTACGTTCACCACACAAACCCCCATTAAAAAATAATAAAAAACTCAGAATCCCAAAAATAAAAATAAATAAAAAAGATGGGAAAAAAATATCCCAATTATTATGGCCTCCAATGTTCCTTATCTCTTCCAAACTCAACTCTCCCTGTTCCTTCATTGGACCTCCCACCCAACACCCGCCCCTACTCATCATCTCTCTCTCTCTCTCTCTCTCTCTCTCTCATGAGAAAATAAATAATAAAGAGCCTCAGAAACCCATTTGACCAACATGTACAGACCCTAGTGGTTGTGGTTTGGTTTATATCTCTCAGTGCTTCTTCTTTCTCTGTTTCTTCCTCCTCAAAACAATCAAACTCAAACAAATATGAAGAGAGATCACCGCGATACCTGCGCGGATCAAAATGGTTCCAAGGGCGAATACTCATCGTCCTCATCCTCAGTGCTGAATGGCAAGGCCAAGATTTGGGAAGAAGACCAAGATGGCTGCGGCGGCAGTGGCGGCGGCGAAGTGGATGAGTTGCTTGCCGTTTTGGGTTACAAGGTTCGGGCCTCAGACATGGCCGAGGTGGCGGAGAAGCTCGAGCAGCTGGAGATGGTCATGGGCTCTGCTCAGGAAGATGGGATTTCTCAGCTTTCTGATACAGTCCACTACAATCCATCTGATCTCTCTGGCTGGGTTCAGAGCATGCTCTCTGAGTTCAACACGGTTGACGGGTCAGCAATAGACGACCCGCTTTTTGTTGCAGCTGATTCTTCCTCAATCACCTCCATACATTTCTCCAATTCTCACCAGATTGAAAACCCGGCATCTCGGATTTTCCACGACGATTCGGAATACGATCTCAGAGCAATTCCTGGCGTTGCGGCTTACCCACAAACCCATTTGGACTCGGAGGCTGAGAGCAGGAGAAAGCGATTGAAAACCTCAATTGGGTCCAATTCAATCGGGTCGAATTCCGGGGTTGTAGCCGACTCGGGTTTTGTATCTGACCCGGCTCGGCCTCTGGTCCTGGTTGACTCACAAGAAACAGGCGTTAGACTCGTTCATACACTCGTGGCTTGTGCTAAGGCTGTTCAGCAAGAGAACCTGAAGCTCGCAGACGCGCTTGTGAAGCACGTGGGTCTACTCGCGGCCTCCCAAGCCGGCGCTATGAGAAAAGTGGCCACTTACTTTGCTGAAGCTCTGGCTCGTCGAATTTACCGAATTTACCCTCAGGACAGTCTGGATTCTTCATATTCAGATATTCTCCAGATGCACTTCTACGAGACCTGCCCTTATCTCAAGTTTGCTCACTTCACCGCAAACCAGGCCATTCTCGAAGCCTTTGCCACCGCAAGTAGAGTCCACGTCATTGATTTTGGGCTTAAGCAGGGGATGCAATGGCCAGCGCTTATGCAGGCCCTAGCTTTGAGGCCTGGTGGGCCGCCAGCGTTTCGGCTTACGGGGATTGGCCCGCCGCAGCCCGACAACACGGACGCCTTGCAGCAGGTGGGATGGAAGCTGGCCCAATTGGCCGAAACTATTGGCGTCGAGTTTGAATTTCGGGGATTTGTCGCCAATAGTTTGGCGGATCTCGAACCCTCAATACTCGAGATCCGCCCTCCAGATGTCGAGACAGTGGCTGTGAACTCGTGTTTTGAGCTCCACCCTCTCCTGGCTCGACCCGGGGCGGTCGAAAAGGTCTTGTCATCAATCAAGGCCATGAAGCCTAAGATTGTGACAATTGTGGAGCAGGAGGCAAACCATAATGGACCGATTTTCCTGGACCGGTTCAACGAGGCCTTGCATTATTACTCCAACTTGTTTGACTCGCTGGAGGGATCGTCCGGTCCGAGTCAGGATTTGGTCATGTCCGAGGTGTACTTGGGTAGACAGATATGCAACGTGGTAGCATGTGAAGGTCAGGACCGAGTAGAGCGACACGAGACTCTGACTCAGTGGCGAGGCCGGATGGACTCGGCCGGGTTTGACCTGGTTCACCTCGGGTCGAACGCGTTCAAGCAGGCAAGTATGTTGCTGGCTCTTTTCGCCGGCGGAGATGGGTACAGGGTGGAGGAGAACAATGGGTCTCTCATGCTTGGGTGGCACACACGGCCCCTCATAGCAACCTCCGCATGGCAGATGGCGAGTTCGACTGAGTCAACCCGGTGAGTTGAACCGAGTGACTCAGTGAGCTACAAAGCTGACCTCTGAAGACCCCTTTGGGTGGGATTGTCGATTGACTACAAAGATGAAAAAGGGGGCCGTGTCGTATGGTGGGTACACATACCCACTGTGGGGGGTGTGGCTAGTTTGTCAGTAGAAAGAGTGGTGGGTCTGCAGTAAAACCAATCCAATCCAATCAAGTTTGTAATTGTAACTGTAAAATGCTGGGTGTTTTTATTTTTACCCTTCTGTAGTCTCGGTAAGATTTTCACCCCATCTGTTTTTTTTTTAAACTTGGTTTAGTTTAATGTAATTTCTCTTTTGGTCTAGATTTTTTTTACTTATTTTAGTTTGTGTGTGAAGTTTTTTTGGGCCCCTCGCAGAATTTCAAGGGAGGGATCAATGTGGATCATTGAGAATGTATCTATCTTTCTTTACTTTGTTGAATAAATATGATGAGCATTGATTCTGAACGAGAAAGAAAAAAGAAAAGAAAAGTCGCTATTGATTTGAGATATACATTTCTCTCTCTCTCTCTCTCTAAATTTTGACATTTTGTGTGTGTTTGTGTGCCACTTCTTCTTTCTCATCCTTCTCTTGGCCTGCAAAGACTGGACTTAGCCGATGATGATGAGTCTAAAGATAGATGCTATGTCACAATCTGAAAGAAACTGTGTGTTGGTGACACGAGCATGAAAAATATTTAAATCCATGTCCCTATTTATAACCCTAGTATAGTAGCTATCAATTCAAAATTGGGCTCAGTGTTTTCTTTTTCCCTGTTATCTGCGTTTGAAAAGCGGATATATACACCGAGAGCTTCAACTCAGGATTTATTCTTGTGGGTTCACTGATGCATTCGTATTTCACTGATCTGAATCGTAACTGGTAGTTTAGTTTGCATTGGTTATGTTGCAAGAGAATTACTTTGGGATTCTGAAAGTAATTTAACTTGGTCTGAGATGTTCATAATTTTCTCTGAAACTGTAGTGTCATTGGTACATTCCAGACTCTGGAAATACAAAAACACAAAGAATATGTTAGTACATAAAAGATCAGATTGGCACATAAAAAAATATGCAGGTGTTCAACACTTCATGTGATTGAAAGTGCATGCGACAACTTCAGCTTGTACATTCTGGGGTCCATGTTTCTCTTTACTCTTCTCAGATCAGACAAACCATCTTTCCTCACTGTGAGTTCCGAAATCTTGATCTAAAATAGCTCTGCCTTCAATTTTCAATTTAGTTTTGAGCAGAAAAGATTAAGGGCTTGCAAAAAGTAATTAAGATCCGATAAAAACTTTTGAAGATTGCTCCCACTAGGTTTACAGAAACCAACAAATAGCTGCTTGAATGTACTCAATCAACCTATGAATTTCAAGCATGTTGCGGGCATTCGACAAAATTAAGGCATCATCTATTCATCTGTCTAGCATACGGTCCTACTACCCTAAGCACACTCTATGCATTATTACCATATTGTGTGAACCCACCCTAGCCCATGTAGTTCAAATCTATGGCAAACAAGAATAGTAACTATACTCGACCTCAAGGTTTTTTCAAATTTTGTTTTATTGTTTTTTGCTGCTGCGAGAATTGGATTAATGCTTGAAGATATTATTGGCATTTGAAATCGAATCTACAGAAAAGTACTTCTCTATGTTTTCAAACTTAGATGGGGTAATCAAGGTATGAGAATCAGATCAACTACTCCCCCTAGTTGATTCCATTCTAAATTTTGAGGGTATTTGATTACGGATTTTAATGTGGAACCCACATAATTTTTTATCCCTTATGTGTTAGTAAACGCAGGGAAAGTCAGGAATTGGAATCATTCCAATACCCACTCCTTATGTGTTTAGGGCATGTTTGGTATTCTATTTTAATCCAGGTTTTTAAACTTAAAAACATAATTTGAGTCCACAGCTCAAAAAATATGTTTGGTAAGTCCAATTTTGAAAACTCAAACTAAAAAAATACCTAAATACTTTAAAACAGAAAAAAAATCTTTTTTTTTTTTGTTTATATAAAAGATTTTTTTTTTCCTTCTTCTAGAAACAATTTTCAAGTTGCATACAAAATAAAATTTTAAATAATAAAATGGATTTTAGAAACCCCCTTAAGCTCTTATAGAATGAGCCCACATTTGTAAATCAAACTAATGAAGAGAAGTGTAAAAGTTCCCCAAAAAGAAAAGGAACTAAATAGGAAGGTACTTAAAAAGTACAAAGGTAGGTGTAAACCAACTCTGGGTAGAGTTATTTATATTGACACCTTATGAGGCTTTGTGTTTTTTGTTGGTATTTTTACAAAATATCCCCCGAGAGGTGTCAGTGTAATTAACTCGTGAATTGTAATTCAAGTAGGTAGGTAATTCCTAAATTAAGACGATGTCATGCTAAACTATGCCCATCCCTAGAGATTACAGTATGCAGTGATTTTGTGGAGAGAGAGAGAGAGAGAGATGAGATATGGATAAACATTTGGATTTGCAATGACTAAAATGAGGTGTTTCAATGGACCACACAAAGGCATGATGAATAATAATCGTAGCAGGCACCACCTTTGTTCTAAGTTTGGACCACCTGCGCTGAGCTTCATTGGGTCTACAGGTGACATTAAAATTGGTAGACATCATTGTCTTTAGCTGAAAATAATCATGATGGAAAAAAGCTGAACTTGGACAATTTTTTTGGGAAAACTTTTACTTGCATTCAGATTTAGGGTTCCTGGCTAAGCTAGCCTAATATAAAAGCAGCTCTACGAAGCCTTGAAGTTATAACTATGGCGATTCGGGTAGGTATTTTTGTCAAAAAATATTCTATATATTCGTAATGCGAAGGACAATAATGACGATCGCATGCACGATGCATATCTAGGAAAACAGGAATGAAATTTCAACATGAATGGCAGATAGTGTAGAATGTAGATACAAAAGACAAAAGAAGATGCAATAATTCTAGTAAATTGGAGAAAAATATGCTGTACTATCGACTTTAATATAAGGCAACTACCATGCTATTCATAGCAACTTTAATGAGTTGATGAGTTTTACTACTCTACCATATTAATTTATTGCTATGAAGAATGTTTATGACATGGTTTTACGTACTTGGATTCGAGTCGAAACAAGAAATGTTGAAAATGAATCATAATCGCGATCGCTGATTCCAATTAAACTGTTTACTAATTATTATGAGAATAATGAATGATAATTGACTGGTGCATGAATATATTGCATTTCTGATCTCTTTTCTTGACATGTCTCTTTTGGATAATTGTCCTGAAAATTTATCCAGTAAGTATTCGGGCGTTAGTGAGGACTGGTGCATGATGGTTTTTCCGTAGTTGGTACTTTATGGGTCCTGCATATAATTTGGATTCGAAAGGCATGGGGACAAATACTTGAACATGATAGCTGGTTTACGAAAACTACCCAACTCATCGATCGATTTGCCTTTTACTGCATGGTAAAATTAGTAATTATGGATGCTCATAGATTTTTTGCCAAAAAGATAGGTGAGCGTGAGCTCGGGAGGCCAAGCCTTGGTAGGCCTAGCGGTACGTAGTGGTTAGGTGGTGCATATGGATCCCAACTCATAGTTTGAAATGTGATTCGAACTTGGAACCTGCTTCGATACTATTTATTGATCAAGTACGATTTTCTAACAAGTCGAACTTTTAAGAGTTTGATATCTCATCAAATTTTGGCAATGGGCAGTTAATTTTTAAATAGGTTTATCAAATTTTTATTTTTCTTTCTCCATTACAAGGAACTTGCCCATGCAAGAGTTATTTATACTAACACCTTTTGCGGTTTTCGGTGTTTTAAAAAAAAACCTCCTAAAGTTTCAAAAATTACACGAACACCCCTTGAGGTTTGAAATTGTTTTCACAAAACCCTTTTCTATTGATTTTTCATCTAAAGATTGATGATTTTATACAAATAATTTCTCCGAATGACAAAGTTAGCCTTTAAGATTGATTATATTGCAAATACATTCATTGAGGTTAATTTTGTCATTTGCATAAGTTTCTTTTATAAGATCATCATTTTTTGGACGAACAATTAATGAAAAGGGGTATTGTGAAAACAATTTGAAACCTTAGGGGGTGTTCCTGTAATTTTTGAAACCTCAGGAGATATTAGTGTAAATAACTCTTCTGAAGTTTTATTTGGACACTTTATTACAACATTCTTCTCATCTGGAAATATGATACAATGCAACTCATCAGACTGATGAAAGCTACAATCTCAAAAACAAACTGCCTAATAAAAACAAGGAGTAATTTTGAAAAAAAGGAACTGCGTGTAAAAGTCAAAATGAACGAGTTTGGCAGCACTGTGCTGCACATGGTAGACAAAGAGGTACGCGAGAAAAACTTATTGTTGGAAGGACCATATATTTCTTGAAATCATGCATCCCCTTTCTCTCAGAAAAATTTTATTAGTTGTAGACATTATGAAGTAACTAAATGCCTACAGCCAAAGGGAGAGGCCAACGGATCCTTAGTTCAATAGTAAGAGTATTTCCCTTTTGATTAATCGTCTTAGGTTCGAAATCCGATGACATGTTCCCTTCCTCCAACTTCAATGACATCTTCCCTTCATCCTTCCAGCGCAAAAAGAAAAAGAGGGGAGAAAAAGGAAAAAAACGACAATTAGTTAATGATTCAGGAGGGGTGGCTTTCCCATTGAGAAGCAAGAGGTCGGCATATGGTTTTTCTGGCTGTGGGGTACATGTCGCATCCTCTCTTTTACTTCTTTTTGTAGTATAAGGCTGTGAAAAAAACGAGTTACCCAGAGAAGAGAGTTTTCATAAGCATCACCGTATTCCCATCAAAGAAAAAGAAAAGTGGTGCCTCCAACGGCTTAAAATTCTAATAGCGTTTCCATCAATAGTAATCGATATCACTTCAAGAGTACGTATAGTGTTTAGGACAATCGTCGACGTGCACGTAGATATCTCCCGATTGTTGATATAAATGAATCTCACAATGAGGTTCACACGAACTAAACCATTAAAAATCACTTACATGAGTGTGTTGTCGTTATTAGGATTTCTTTTCACATAACTACCAAAAAAGCACCACTCATAAAGAAGCCAAGCGAACATAAGATGGGTGGTGGTCTTGCTAAGCTTTGCATTGAGGGTATGGCACCAAAGACGACGCTTTGATTAGAATTATTAGTGTCAAATTAATTATAACAACACACTCTCCTTGAATTGAAATTCATCCAATAATCTTATTAATTCAACAGAAACACAAATGAATTGGGATCAAGGGTCAATTTCTCTAGGATAAGCCTAGCAGACAATTTTATTGTGCTGGGGGCCTTGAAATTGACTGGTGGTTCCATTGATTTTGACAACCTCATCACACATGCACTACGTTTGCTTCTTTTGACAAACACAAGGGCCCTTCAGAGCTTCTTTACAGCTCCATTTTTTCTAAGTGCAAAGTCTTCTCAATAACTACTCCTAAAGTCTCTTTTTTCATGAGTGTAAAAATGCTTTCTCCACTTTCTACACAATTAAATTATTAATTAACTATTTGTTTATCTAAAGCTGTGATTAAAGAATAGGATTTGCTTCATCACCCCATTTGTCAAGCTTCAATCTCCCTCAGTGTTGGAAAATTAAAGGTGTTGCAATCACTACAATTGACCCATTGTCACTAACACGATCTACTACCTGGTTTTATCAATTTCTCAGCGTGCCGTCCACGTATCATATAAATAAAATAATATGTTAGAAGCCAAAGTAGAAAACAATATTTTTCTATACTTAGCCTATGATTGGAAGGCCATCAACTTTATAATGTGAAATCTGATAGATTGCAACTCTTGCATGCTCTAAGAGCTGAGCCAATATCTTAAATTATTAGTAGGATAATTAATTCTATCTTGCTTCATTAGGATGAATTATTAAACACAAAATACAGTGTGAGTGAGTGTGACTATGTGACCCTTCCATTTAATTTAATTTTTATACCAAATGGTGCATTGTGAAAGTGGAGTCCATGCCACCAGAGACCAAAGTGGTCTCTATTGAAAGTTCAAAGAACCTAAATTTAATGATTTTTTTTGTTATTTTTATTTTTATTTTCCGGAGAAAAGCGAACTTTATTCAATTTCACTATTAATATGCATTTGGTATATTGGTATTTTTGTACATCAAAGTGTCGCAACATATACTCTCTCTCTCTCTCTCTCTCTCTTTTTGGGGGAATATAAGCTATATTGAGGAAGATGAGTTTTCTCATACACATTGCGAAGATGCAATGAAGGTTCGAACATAAGATTACTGATCTACATATAAAAGCCGTTTTTAACTAGGGTAGACACTGCAGTCTCAACATATATTCTGTTTAAATGGTTTTTGTTTTCGGTAATTATAAACTGTCAACTAAATGGGAAAGCAAAGGCCAAAGAATAGACCATGGGCCTACAAATTTAAAAAGAATTAAACGCTCAAGGCTCAATTCTTGAATACTAAGTTTATATAGGACTAACAAATATACAAGTTAATTTAAAACTCCATTATTCCATACTCCAACAACTATACATATGAATTGAAAATAAATCTCAAAACATGGATGTTCATAGTAAATCAAAAATAGAATAAAATATTATATCAAGTATTTGGACCCATTTTTACATGGACTTAGGCTGAGTGAAAAATAAAGGATACAGAGCCCAAAACGGCCCAAGTAAACGAGATTGGGTCACAATTTAAATAAGCACGTGATCCATCATTTGGATTTGGCTATTTAGCCCAGAGGTTCTACACTGGAAAGAATGTCGGCAGGATTAAGAAACTTAAAAATTGTCAAATTTAAACCTTATAAATGCAAGGAGGTGTCACCTCCTCTTGTCAGAAAAGTCTTGGGAGGCGCTGCATGTTGCACCTTTGGTGGTGCACTCAAGATGTTCGACGAATTGCCTAAACCAAGCTTGTCTTTATGTTCTACGTGCAGTGCACCTCTTTGTTTTTTTAAACATCATGATCAAAACGACATCATTTTGGATCAAGCTTAAGAAAAAAAAGGAGAAGCTTAGGGGGGGTGTATTGAATTGAGATTTTAAAAGACTATTTATGGATAAATAAGTCCAGTGAATTTTAAAGGACTATTTAGAAATGTAATGACTTATAAAAAAATTTTAAAAGATTTTTATAATCAAGATTTTTTACGTTTGGATTTTAAAAGATTTATATCATAAGAATTTATAAGATTTGAAAGGACCACATGAATTTTTTACTTTTATGATGCTAACCAACCAACTTATTAGATGATGAGCAATGGCAATAGTTCAATAGTTCAACCAAATTATTCAATAACAAAGAAATGATAATTTTAATAAAGAAAAGTAAAACCCAATACAATTTTTCCAATCTTTTAATAGCCAATTTGATGTAGCTTCATGTCCTCCTAAGTAGCAATTTCTCCACATATCTAAAGCTATGCTAGCCCTCCACGCATTAGCATCTTCTCGTTGCTGCTCTTGGGTTTGAACAATAGGTTCAAAATTATCTTCTTCATTAACTGGTAATACTGAAGATGAAGATTCGTCTATTGGTTCAATTGGAAATTCATCATAACGACACTCTTTGCAAAGAAAGTTATGTAGTGCTACACATGCTAACATAAGCTATGCTTGTGTCTTAAAAGGAAATGGAGGCGCTGACTTAAAAATTGTGAACCGCGATTTAAAAATGCCAAATATCCTCTCGATCACATTCCTCAAGGACGCATGGCGAAGATTGAATAATTCATTTCCATTTCGAGGGTTATTACCATGACCTGTAA
The DNA here is from genome assembly GCF_002207925.1 of Prunus avium. Next base: position 176,362 of record NW_018921624.1, on the reverse strand, counting down.
AATCTTGAAGATGATATCGCACACCTCGAAATGGAGTTAAAAATTGGTGCCGATTAGGAAATCCACAATCCACTAGGAAATATTTACCTAATTATATATACAATACATATAAAATTAGTATGAAAAGTTTGAAAAAAAAAAAACTTTTTTATCATTTAAAAAATAAGTACTTACCTTGGGCAACTTTAAGTCCATTCCTCCTTGATAAAGCATCACTTAGTAGCTTGGAATCATGAGCTGAACCCTCCCAACCGCTAAGAACGTACATGATTTCCAAATCAAAGTTACAAGCTGCTAATACATTTTGTGATATATTTCCATGACGATTACGATAACTGCTTACATCCCGTCCCCTCACCATTGCCGGAATATGTGTACCATCAATAGCTCCGATGCAATCCTAAAATTATTCATATATAACAATAACCATATTATGAAAAGTACATATTATAGTAATGACAATTATAATTAGATAATTATCACATACCTTGAAATAAGGGTAAAACCTTGTGCTTTCCCTTATTTTAGAGGGCACAGCTGGTCCTGGTTTAGCCATCAAATCAGATGCTATTGAATTCAAAGCCTTCAAAATCTTGTGAAAATTTTCACATGCAGCAAATTGTGATCGGCCAAATGTATTACGAATTACACAATATCGAGTATTTTGGCCGACGATTTGTAGGAAAGATGCAAGCATTTCTTCAACACAAATATATCTTGTATCCTCCAAAAGTGTTTTTTCTCTAAGAATAGTGCATAACTTCCGGAATATACATGGATACAAGGGCGGAACTACATGTAGGCTCTACTGGGCTCCAGCCCAGTGCTGTTTTTCTGTTTTCCACATATAAGCTTAGTTTACCAGCCAAATTATGGTAAATCAAATATTAGCCCACTGCTTTAGGTACAAATAAGCCCACCAATGCAACCAATCTCTACACCACAGACACCTCTTCAAACAAACTCTACACGTGTTGGTTCATGATTTAATGGGAAAACATTTTGTGATTTTTGCCGACGTTTCTAGCACAAAAGAAACCAAATTATAATTAAAAAAACTCTAACATCTATCAAGCTTATATAAAATATAATTTTTTTAAAAAAAAACTCTAACACTTTCCTCTTTTCTTTCACCCTTTTTAATTTTTTTAATTTTAATGTTTCTCCTTTTCTCTATTAATTTTTCTTCATCTCCTCTTTCCTTTATCTGATTATTTCCTTCTCTTTCAGTTTCTCCCTCTGTTTAAACTTTCATGAATTCGTAGGTGTTGACAAAAAAATCATGGGAAATACGTTCTTTTGGGGTCAATTTCATCTTGGTATGGATTGTGGGTATTGTGGTTTTACGATCAAGCCAAGATGAGTGATGGCGAGGCAGATCTGCCGCCATGACCAAAAAAAAATTTAGCCCACCCCTACAAAAGTTCCTGGTTCCGCCATTATATGGATACATTCTATATACTTGTCGGAAGATTGTAGGATCATCGTTCAATGCTTGATGTATATAGTCATATCCAATGCTAATAATTCGCCGTCGAGTTAATGGACGTTCGATATGTTCACCATGCATCATAATCAGAAACTGATTTAGCACATGCATTAATGCATAAATTGCCATCACGGATATGTACATGGCTTCATAAAATTCTTCATCTATTTCTTCATCATCCATATCTTCATCCATTTCATCTTCACCTATTTCCTCCTCATCAATTTCTTCTTCCTCCATGTCATTACCTTCATACATGCTCGGTTGTGACATTATACATATATAAAATAATATACGAGACTGCAAAACAATAAAAAGAAGAAAATAAAAGCTGTGAAAAAACTAAAAACTGTCCATGTGTAAAAGCTGTCTTTCTCTTTATGTATGTGAAAAAAACTATAATATGTATGTAAAAAAACTAAAAGCTGTCCATATAGGAAATTAACTTTAGTTTCATTAAGACAAATGGTCTTGCCGTTAATTTTGTTAACTTTTCTGTTAAATGCATGGGCAAAATGGTATTTTTGTATCAAAATATGAATAAAAAATTAAAATTAAACTCTCTCTCTCTCCCCCTCTATCCCGATTTCTACTCCCCCCAAACTTAATTTTTTTTTTGTTGGTTTTTTATTTGATTTTCTTTTATTGTTATTTTAAAGATATGATTTTTTTTATTCATTTTTTTGGTTTTAATATAAAAATACCATTTTACCCTTGCATTTAATAGAAAAAGTTAACAAAATCGACGGTAGGATCATTTGTCCTAACAAAAGTGAAGTTAAAAGACCACGGGAACCATTTTGGAAATTGAGGTACTCAAATGCAAATCGAATCTCAGTTCAGGGACTAATAAAATGATTAACCCAACATTCATATATTGGTTTCCCTTAGCTAGGTTTGAAAGCCATTGAACTACACAACTTTTAAATCATAACCATAATACTTCAACATCAAAGCTTAATTCTTGATTGTTACAAACCAGTAACGAAGTTTGTAACAATTATAACCAATCAAGATGCTGGTAAAGTGCTTCAAGTCACACAACCACTTTTTCTTTTTCTTCTTACCAAAAAAAAAAAAAAAAGAGAGAAAAGAAAATTGCTTTGTTGAAGCTGAGCCCCTATTTTGACAAAGTTATATTCGTATTCTCCCATGAATGAATAATGTGATGAAAGTTCTTCGAACAACCTCCTCCACCTCCACCTCCACCTCCACCGACCAAGTAATCCTCTGAAAAATTCATCAAGGCATCCCTTTCTTAAAGTAGGAGGACCAATATGACGGCCGGAAATCAAAGGCAGGAACATAATTTAAAGGACTCTATTGAAATGAATTAAAAGTCAGGAATATATGCTCATATTTAATTAATTAATAAGGCATAAGTTTACATGGTTGGCAGCAGAGAATATAACATAAAACCTTTAATAATTTCAATCGTCTGAGAGACTTGATTGAAACATCAGATTATGGTATGAAAAGATTCAGTTGCCTCAGTGAGATGATATCTTGAAAGGAAATGATTTGTTCAGCCATGCCTTCCAGCTACTAACTGATCCCTTTGGAGCTGTCATCTCTGGCTTTCTCTCTGTAACATTCTGCACTGCCCTCTGCTTCTTGCTCAGCACAAAGTTCCTTACCCCATGAGATCCTATTCTTTCCCATGGACTTAAGGCTACAAGTTATATATAAAATTAAAATGTAATTAACAGGCCTATTAATTAACAATAAAGTGAATATATGTTATTCCAAACAAATCACAGTTTGACATGTATGCGTAACGACGTAGATTTTAACACATGAACCCGAAAGAATGAATCATTTTTTTATTGTACCGTCGGATCCTGCGTTAGCACAGTAGAGAAGGAAATCCTTGACATCGGAACCAAGAAGTGGTAGGCGGCCTTCACGAGCATAGGACTTGAGAGCAGTGTCGATGACCCCAGCAACGAGATCATCTTCATTCACCACAAACCTTATTGGCCCTGAGCTTCCAACTACATTCACTGTGATCAAAAACCTGTTTTTCTTCACACTGTGAACTTCATTATTGTTGATCTTCGTATGCTTTTGCTGTAACGTAGTTCTCTCTAAAACATTCCTCCTCTTCAGCATTCTTTCTTTCTGATTTTTTTTTTTTTTTTTTTTCCAAACACCTAAGTGAAATCAACCCAAACAAGAGACACACAGCACAACACAAATGAACTTTCAGAGAGAGAGAGAGAGGAATTAAGTGTTCAGGGGGTCAAGGCCAAGGCAGCGAGGGTACCAGGCCTGTTTGCAGGAACCAAAGGTGGTGGAGGAAGAGGAGAAGGAGGAGGACAGCGCGCGAAGGGAACGCGCAGAAGTCCTCTGAGGAAGGAAAGGAAGGAAGTGCATGAAGGAACAACAAATCTCTACCACTCAAGACTCAAAGGTATTTCACAAGAAGAGGGAAATAAATTTGTGAAAGAAGAATATCTTCAGCGGACATGGAAGGCTTCGTGTCAAGTATGACAACTTCCGTTTAAGTTGTTATACAATGTAAAGAAAGGAAGCGAATCCTCAGATTTCCACGCACTCCTTGGGAAAGAAATTGCGTGTCACCCTAATACAATGGCAAAGTGATGATATTAATACATGTGTTATAATATGATCACGTTAAAAATTACATTTAAAATATAATATTAACAATTATTCACACATATTCCTGTAAATAAAAATTATTCACACATGTGAATTTATTTGCAGTCTTGAGTTTTTTATTTAATATAAGCGATAGTCTAAATTATAAGGAAAATGAGTTTCTTATACACACATTAGCAATGTGTCATGGAGATTCAAACATGAAATCACTGATATATATAAATTTTGTTTTGAAAAAAAACTGAATAAATGTCTCATACTCTTTAATTTTATTTAGTTTTTGATACATTCAATAGTAGGAGAGGGGGAATTCAACATAACATCTCAAATGTAAAGGCAAATACGACTAACCACTTGAGTTACAAAGTTTCTTACAATTTCTTGCACTCTTGAGGGAGAATTCAACATAACATCTCAAATGCAATATGAACTATTACCTTTATTATTTACAAAGATATATTCATATAAACTTCAACCGTCAAGGTTTATTTATATATTTATGTTTTTATAAATATCAATTTTTACTTTCCATTATTTCCTATTATTACCCTCATATGAGAATCCTTCTAATTGATTTACTAGAATTTCAGCTCTAGGGGTCATAAATTTTCAAAGGAAAATGAGTGAAAAATCAAGCTCATAAATTTTTTGTCACACAAATAATAACAGAGCCAGACATAAGGGAGAAAATGGGACTTATGACAACATGGGAATTACGCTACAGCACAAGGCCGACTAACATTGTTATTGGTCAGTCATATTGGATATACCAAACCCAGACCTGTACGTATTGAATTCTAGCCCAATTCTTTTCTCAAGCCCAAATTTTTTGCCCAATTTGTTACATTTTTTTTTTCTGGCCAAAGTTAGGAAGGGGTAGGGGGAAAACTCATATACACGGGTACCGTGGGGTTTCGAAACCAATATCACTTAGGAGCACATCAAAGACCTGAGCCAATCCAACTAACACCCCATTGGTATGAATATTTACATTCAGTAACATTAAGTTAAGCTAGAATTAAAAATAAATAAAACACAAATGGACTACTAGTTATTGAACATTGCATGTGTAACTAAAGAAAATGGTCTATGTATGTGTCAAATTGCAATTTGTATGTAAAATGATGACTCATGTGTAACTATGTAAGGAGTCAAATATTTTCTTCGAGAGCGCCCTCCCTTAAGGAGTCAATGCCAAATGGTGGCCATTGCATGAACTTTCATTAGCTCTTTATCTTTGTTGAACGAATGAATATTTGGGATATTTATTTTTGGACATATTTATTCATGAGTCGAAAAATGTTGAAAGTTTCATTATAGGCAACAGCCAATGATGAAGTATGTAAGTGGGTTACACGTACAATTTTGCTTCTAGAATTTATTTTCTGAGTTTAATTCAAGAATTTATTTTATTATATATCTTGTGAAACAAGTCCAGAAAGAACACCAAGACATTGGTCAAGGTTCACATACTTTGACAACAATCTATGTGAGTTGTTCAATTCATGAATGTTGGATGCTCAGTCCAAGCCAATATTGATGGAGGAAATTAGGGTTAAGCTAATGAGGAGAGGCTTGACGGTGACGTTACGTATGAGGGTAAAACATGTCTCAGGCCCTTGGGCAAGCTTGAAAAGAAGAAAGTAAAGGCAATAGATTGTATTGGAAATGGTGTGTGGTTTGTGTTAAACTACTTTGATCATAACAAATACTTGCACAAAATTTGATCATTTGTTGACAACATAAGTCATATGCTTACTACATAACATCCGCATTGCAACAATTTTAAAAGGTGCAGATATGATAATGTTAAGATTGAAAACACCGTTATTAACATTTCTAATATGTAAAAGTTCAGAGCACTAAACTGAAATTAACCCTAAACTTCTATAAGAATACGAGGAGAAAGTAATTATTACGGACAACCGAAAATGTGACATGGAAGTTCAGAACAAAAAAAAAAATGTGACATGGAAAACCCCATTCATATATCCTTTGGGAGAAGAAAAGGATAACTTAATTGAGAAGAAGTCAACCCCGAACCAATAAGCATCTTCCAACAAATTAGGTATAGCACACCAGATTTTGTGTTCTTTCAAAAAGAAAACAAACAAAAAGGGAAGATCGAGAAAATGAAATTAAATATTCCTAGATTCCATTTTAATTAGTCTTTGTGGAAGGAGCAGCAAAAAAAAATTATATAGATTAAATAACGCTAATATACTGCATGCAGTGCTTTTTCAACAATTCTAGAATGCATGACATTAATTTAAAACAACGTGCGAAGAAACTACCTCGAATCTCTTAACTAAATTTGTCTTGTTGGTTACTATGTTTTCTAGTGGGGTCCGCCAGTCCGGCCGTTGTTTTTTAAATATTAGTTTTGTGTTCACAATTTTCTTTTTCTCATCTATTATTATTGAGTGAATAATACTATTTGTCAACTAACTTTGATTAATAATAAACTAATTAAAGTTTTTTTTGTTGAGATAAACTAATAATTAAAGTTGTTAGCCATACTTTTAAGCCCTTTTTAATTTGATTAATTTGACCCCCAATCAAATTACACGCATTGCATGTGACATGTGTGATCTATTAGGATTATATTTAAAAATAAATATGACAATTGAATATATACAAACAACAAATAAAATAAATTGAGGTTGTGACTTAGAAAATTAATGGTGTGACCCTAATGTAGATACTATCGAGTTTGTCAAAGAAAAAGAATTTGTGATTGTTCGAATGGTTGGAGTGACGTTTGACTCTAAATTAATTAAAAGAAAAAGAATTTGTGATTGTTGTGTCCCTATTTGAAAAGTTAATTTCTATAATTTTAGGGCCTGATTTTTTGATTCCGCTTTTGTCCACTTACACTAATTTTTATTTTATTTTAAAAAAATACTTTTTAATCAATTTTGTTATTTTTTTCTTTCTCTTTCCTATTTTATCCTTACCCTGCATTAATTTCATTTTACTTCACTTTTATATTATTTCTTTTTCTTTAGACTTAATTTTCCTACTTGCACTTTTTTTCAATATTTTTCTCCTTTCATCAAGTAAGAAATAATTAACATAGTATATTGTCAAGGTAGAATTATATGGTCTAGCTGCTGCAAAACTCATGCCCCAAGAATAAAGTTTGCAGCCATAATGCTTGAACAACCGTATGCCCAACTAGGCTTTCTTTCATAATTTTAGCCTTCTTATTATAATTTTTTTGAGAAATTTCCTGAGAGTTTATGATCAGGTTTGTTTGTTTGTTTTTTTTTTCTTTTTCCTCTTTTCACTTTATAGAAAGAATTTGTTAACGGGTGAATTTGTACCTAACGAATTAAGACATAATCACACACATAACACAAGTGTTTGAGTGGTTCACTCATAATGAGGCTACATCCACTATAGTTTATAACTTTGTATTTGTATTTGAATATGGAAATTACATTGTACATGAGAGAGATATGGGGAGAGAGGCTTGAGAGCTCTAGTAGAAGAGAAATAGAAAACTTGAGAGAGCTTTGGACAGCTCTTGGAGAAGTGAAGAAGTAGCAGCCGATCATTATGCTTGGAGGCAGTGAGCTCCCTTTTATAGCCCAATTTGGAGTAGACAAGGTTGATTGATGGCTGTGACATTTGCATAGCTCCCCTTAATTTAAGGTCTTGGGCATTGAGAAGGCATAGGAGGGGGCCATGGCTAGCCACTCCTTATTTGGTGGGATGTGACGTATGACAAGAAAGAGTTATCCCTTAATTGGTGGGATGTGATGTATGACAAACAAGCGTTATCCCTTAATTGGTGGGATTTACTTAAGGGGGAAGGTGAGGTCAACATGGTGTCAACAGAATTTTAGTCTTATTTAGTTCGGAGTTAAAAAAACATCAAACAAGCCAGTTTTGACATTTGCCCAAACAAATTCGTAGCTAAACTTCATTAAACAGGTGGAAGGAGAGCTCGATATAACTGCAGGCTAGCCTATACATATATAGCAGATATATAAGTTATAATTTGTAAGCATCTTATCATGTTTCAAAATCTTAATAAGATTCCAGACACCAAATCTATTCTACGATCATAATGAAAATGTAAAAATAAAAAAACTAGAAAGGTAATAAAATCAAATAAAAACCAACACAAAACCAATTAAATAAATCTAAACACCATTTCAAAATAGTAAATGAAAACAGCTTAAAATTAACACTCTATCAATTTCCTTACTGTTTTATTATAAATTAGGGAGGGACACCCAAGACCAGGGCAAACATGCTACCTAAAGCCGGTTGGAAGCTTCCTAATTTTAATACCTAAACATACCTACCTTTTTTATGGTTAGTTATGAATTCTTAATTTGATGCAAATTGAGGTATAGATGGTTACAATGCATGTGTTGTAAATGTAGTAAAAATTAGCACCCTTTTCTATTAGAAAAAGGGATTAAACTTTGGGTATTTTCGTCTCACTTTTTGAATACTTATTTGCTTAGCAATGGTCAGAGATCCATAAAAACTAAGACTTATGTGCGATAAAAAATTTAAGACCGTTGCTTGCTCGTGACCTCATATGAGACGTATAGTTTGCTTGCAGCTAAAACAATGGATATTTTTTTGGATGCAATGACTTTTGAGATCTTCGTTGACTACTTATGCAAATGACTTTTGAGTCTCATATGAATATATGAAATCAGCTCGCTACACTTCTAAAAACCTTTAAAAACTGTAATAATAATTCAAAGTTGAAAACGAAATTGTAATTGAATAGCGTTTTGGGAGTATAATTATTTATTTAACGTCATTTAAAAAAATTATATGATATATTTAGTCAGTGTGCTCAATGCTTATTATGGTGATGTAAACAGTTCATAAACTATGGTTTTTTTTGGGGTTAGATAATGTAAACAGTTCATTTTTTACCTCTTCCTTCAAAGATGGTTCTGGATACAAAGTCAGACAATTTAGTCATGTCATTACCACCACCATCATCTCAGTGTTATTGGACACAAACAATCTTTTATCATCATAATTAAAAAAGAATATAAAGTTGATCTTGCAAATCATATTTGTCTCTTTTATTATTATTATTATTTTCGAAATAGTAGAGATTCAATTGAAAACAGGGCAAAACCCCAGAATACACGGTAAGAACACAACCTCAAAATGAGGTTCTTGCAATACATAAACTGTAAAAACATAAACAACTACATGTGAAGGTCATATTCATGCCGTTACTAACAGAGCTGAGAGAGACATGAGCTAATAACACCAAAAGCTTTCCTCATCAAGGCAATTTCCCAATGTGTTATCTCTACCTACTTGTCATGATCGATCCTCTCCCACATTTCACTGTGAATGACCAATTGTAACACCGTATTATTATTAGGGAGATTCACTATTATACCCAATATAGGAGCCTAAATTATAAAAATACCCTATATGAAATGGACTTTAGAAACATACCCAAAGCCCATTTACAACATAACAAAAAGACTTTTAACTTCTTTTAAATTACAAAACTGCCATTGATTTCTCAAAACAAACCCAATCCCAAAACATATAAAAAAACCCAAAATACTCAATAGGGCATCAAAATAATTTAATAATCAAAATTCAATTCAATAATGCCAAATGTCATTTTTTGGGTTTTTTTTGGGTTTGTTTATATAAATTAAATAGTGTATGGTTTATTTATAGTTTTAATGCTAAGAATGGGTATTTGACTAAATATCTCTTCTTATTAAAGATATTATTAGGAAACACCTAATTACATACATATTTACATTAATTATACTTGCTGTAATCTTGTACAGTGCAAGACGAGTTGAATTTATCAAACAAGCCCACAATCTGACGCCTTGGATTGCCCGTCAGTTATAAACAAATAAAAACCCGCCCACTTAAACAAAACCCGACCCGTAAGTCATTCTACCCTAAGTCAAACTTTGTACACATTCTGAATAGAAAAAATGCAAAATGAAAGAAAAAAGGAAGAACAAAGGAAAGGCAAAGTGGAAGAGTCTAGAGGAACAAAAAAAAAAGAGTCTAGAGGAGCGCGTGAGACTATTGCTGGTTTTGATGTTTATTGGTCGCATAACTCACGTTGAAAATATTAAAGGCATATTGGATAATGGGTGGCTTCTAGCTAAAGCACAAAGCCATAGCCTTCACAAACTTTTGTGTATAAAAAAGGCAAGGAAAGCTTAAAACAAGACTCATCCACTACTTCACTGTTGAGAAACAGAGCCTTTAAACTCCTTCGGGATTTTTTGGTGCTACTTGAATTGTGAAAACCATAAAACCAGTTTGATTAATCTGATCTTGATCAAATATTTGATGGAGAACTTGATGGGTCTTCTGAGGATTCACATCCAAAGAGGAGTGAACCTTGCTGTTAGAGACATGAGAAGCAGTGACCCTTATGTTGTTGTCAAAATGGGCAAGCAGGTAACGCATTTTGCTGTCTTTGATCATGAAAATGGTCTATTTTTCTGATGTTTTTCTTGAATCTTGATCCATCTGGACTTATGGGTTTCTGGGTTTTGATTTGATGCTTGTTTATTTCAATTGATTGCTTATGAAACCAATTTTCTGATATTGCAGAAGTTGAAAACTCGAGTGGTGAAGAGGAATGTGAATCCTGAGTGGGATGAAAGATTGACTCTTTCTGTTGCAGATGCACATCTTCCGGTCATGGTTTGTGTGTATGATAAAGATACGTTTAGTTTTGATGACAAAATGGGAGATGCAGAGTTTGAGATTGGTTCATTCATTCAGGCCTTGAAGATGCGCTTGGAAGGCTTGACAGATGGAACCATAATTGCCAGAGTGAAACCAGGTAGGGAAAACTGCCTTGCTGAAGAGAGCTGCATCATCTGGTCCAACGGAAAACTTGTCCAGAACATGGTCCTCAGACTCAGAAATGTGGAGTGTGGGGAAGTTGAACTTCAATTGCAGTGGATTGATGTTCCAAGTTCTAGGGGTCTCTAGATTGCATCCTCTCTCTCTCTCTCTCTCTCTCTCTCTCTCTCTTTTTTCCTCCTGTAGATTTGTATTTGGGGGCCCTGCTTCTTCAATGCTTTTGTTCATAGATATGAGAGATAGAGTGGTGTTTTTAAGTTTTTATCCTCCCATGTATCGGTGTCAATCCTATGGGATGTGAGAAAAGTTTGAACAGCTTCATTTTCATTTTCTAATAAAATTACCATTCATTTGATTCATTCAAATCACTGTGTGTGAAGCTGTGGATGCCAAAATTTGTAATCAACAGTAATGGCATGTTTACTAATCCGTAATTGAATTAAGGATGAATTGAATAGAAGAGAATTTGATTGAGGAGAATTAGATTCCGGATTCCTATTTAAGTTGTTTAATAAACCATATGGATTGAGGGGAGTTAGATTCCATATTCCTATTGAAGTTGTTTACTAATTGGGGTAGGAGTGGTACTAATTACTTAAATGTCATCGTTGTTGGGTTAAAGTAGATGACAAATTGAATTCCTCCAAAATTAAGAATTCAATTCCTAATGTTGTGTGGGCCCCACTTACTTTTCAATTCCTTGATTTGAAGTAAACGCAGGAATCCTTCTTATGCGGAATTCAATTTCTGATGAGAATTCCAATTCATGATTAGTAAACACACCATAAGTCACTTCAATCAAGTGGATTCAACAAAGTCTCCCTTATTCAACTTCACTGTCATTCCTTAGGATTCCACTAGCACCAATCTGACCAGAATTACCTCTTCTGACCTCTTTTCTGCCATAGTAAATGATGATTTAACCCAAACTTCACAAAATGTGACCACTTGCTTATTCTATTTCAGCATCCTAAACCACATCGCAACAATTTCATGAAGTATGAATACTGAAATGTTAAACTTGAAAACACGAGTAACATTCATTATGAGTGAAAGTTAAGAGTACTCAATTGAAATTAACCCTAAACCTCTTTTAACGATTTACTAAACCAATGTTACCAGGAGAAAGTAATTATGCCCAACTGAGCTTAGGTATAGCACACAAGATTTTTTGTTGTTAAAAAGGAAACAAACAGAAAGGGAAGATGGAGAAAATTACATTAAATATTCCTAGATTCCTTTTTAAATTAGTCTCTCTGAAAGGAGGAGCACATTCTATAAAGTAAGGGTATATTCACACTACCATAACTTATAGCTAGAAGGCACGTGACCGTAGCAGCCGGAGCTCTCGCTTTTTCAACAATTCTAGAATCCATGACATCACTTAAAAACAACGTGTGAAGCGAAGAAACTACCCTGAATATCTTATTTCAGACTTTTTTGTCTTGTTTGGTTACTCGTCTCTACTTTGTATGAGACTTTTTTTGTATTGCAAGTCAGTTTTTCTACAACATAGAGCGATGTGTGCCACAAAAGGGAACTGGGGGGACAGAGAGCGATGTGTGCCACAAAAGGGAAGAAACTACTAAAATACGAGCCTTTTTTGTGTGGATTTTTTCTCTTTTTCTTATAATATGTGTCACTTATGTTACACTTAAAATAATATCATTAATACATGAGATAATTTGGCTTTTATTTTCTAAATTTACCCTTATGCCTTGATACTTGACACTGCTAAATCCAAATAAAAAATTGCATTAAAAAAATCCAAATAAAAAAAAAAAAGAAAAAAGAAAGAAAGAGAAAAGCGGTAAAATTTATCTAAGTCTGCATCTCCCATTTTGTCAAACTCAGTAAAATTTATCCTAAGAAAAGGATAATTAAGCAAAGTTTGTGATATGCTGCGTTGAATTCTAAGAAAAGCAGTAAAATTTATCTAAGTCTAATTTTAGGGAATACATTGAGTAGCATCTTGATTTTTGTTGAGAGATTGGTTGTTTTCAAAATAAACATGTTATACTATTTATGGAGCTTGCCGCCTTCAGAAGGTGCCGAGATTCTACGGCCAGCGCCCGAATCTTTTGCCTAAGCCACCTTCTCACCGCCTAAATTCTTCTCGATCACGAGTTTCAATGTTTGTTCCCTACACCTGCCTTCTTTTCAAGTTTCAAGGCTTCTACTCTCTGATAAGCTCAAGTTTCGAGAAGTAGCTTGACGTCCCATAATTCCTTTTGCTTTGTTGCACAACGCCCTTCTCAAGATGGTGCATTTAATTTCCTTGCCTCAATCGGTGCTTGTGATTTTACTCGGCCGACAAATGCCAATCTTTGACTTTGGTCAAGTTTTTTCCGATGCATAACGAGTTGGGCCTAAGAATTGGGCCATCCCCTGGTATTTGAGCCGAGATTTCAAACCATGTTCTTTGGGCCGCATGGGCTTTAGTCAATGCCTTCATGTTTAGGCCTCAGTATTTATGCATGTTTTGAGATCTGACTGAGCTTGTTGTGTCACAGTCGTAGGTTTCTAAAGTTTTTGAGACCTAGCCGAGCCTGTTGTATCGTTGGACACATTATATATCGAAAGTCCTGTACTCTCTCTCTCAAATAAAACAATTTCGATTTCAACTTTGAAGTATATTATTACAATTTTTAAAAGCTTTTTTGAGGTGTAGGGAGCTGATTTCATATATATGTTCATATGAGACTCCTGAAATGCCTAATGAGCATAAGCAGTGAGGGAAGATCTCAATAGTCATTGCATCTAGAAAAGAGTTATTTTATGGAACATGTTTATAATTTGGTAACCAACATATATAAAATAAAAATAAAAGTACTAAAAAACATATATAAAATAAAAACTATATTGAAATTGTCCTTTGCTTTAGCTGCAAGCATTGAACCACGTCCCATCTGAGGTCGCTGGCGACGGCCTTGAATTATTGATCGCATATAAGTCAAATTGGGTGTATAACGTAACTTTTTAGAATTATATGATATATTAAATCAGTGTGCTAAATCATTATTGTGTTGATGACCAGATCTTCAATTAATTTTTTTTTGGTCGTAGATCTTCAATTAATAAGCAACTGCAAACAATAATTGTTTTTTTGTTGGTTTCACCAACGGTGAATTTAAACAAAGAGTTGCAAAAGACTCTGTAGGGATAATAATGTAATGGAATTTTTTAGACAAATCACTTGAATTTATATATCAGTTTCAATTTATCACTTTAAAGAAAAATTTAAGAAAAATGTCACCTTACTTTTTCAAAATCCATGATTTGTCATCTGACTTTAACACCATCAATTTTAAGGGTATTTTAATATTTTTCATTTTCAAGGGTATTTTAAAAATGGAAAAATTCTTATAAAAAAAATTTATACATGGTGAGAGATAGAGATAGAGAGGGGGGGGTGTCTTGTGCGATGTGTTTTGGGGCGGGAGAAAGGGAGAGATGACAAATCATGGATTTTGAAAAATTAATATGATATTTCTCTTAAATTTTTCTTCTTTAAGGTAACAAATTAAAACTGAGGTATGAGTTTAGGTGACATTTCGACAATTATCCCTAATGTAATATGCTATGACTATTTCTTTGTTAGATAATCTTTGAAGATGGACCTAAAACATGCTTGAGAATTAAAATGCAATTTAGAGTGGGCGATGAGGATGTACATATTTCTTAACATGTGAACGTCCAAGTTTGAACCTCCATGTAGTAATATACATGTTAGATCTACAGAAAAGTATAGACACCCACCCTCCTCTTAATATGCCGTCTCTCAATCCAAGCAAATTCAATTTTTACCTCTTCCTACAAAGATGATTCCAGTACAAAGGCAGACAATTTAGTCATTTCATTGCCGCCGCCGCCATCATATCATTGTTATTGGACACATTGTATTTATGTCTTATTTTCTTTTAATACAAGTGATAATCTAAAATGACTCAAAATTAATTTAATCTATGAAAATGGGAATTCGAACTTGGGTGCAAGGGGAAGTAGGCTTACCGCCCTAACGAAACCATGTTTGTCTTTCTGTTTTTAATCTTCTCACATCATCACATGTTTACTAACAAAAGATGATGAGAGTATGATACAATAACAGCCAATGCCTTCCTCATCAAGGAAAAATTCCCCAAAATGTTGTCTTTACCTATTTTTTATTATCGATCCTCCCAAATTTAACTCTAAATGATTAACTGTAACACCGCATTATATGATGATTAGGAAACACCTAATTACATACATATTTACATTAATTATACTTGCCGTAATCTCGTATAGTCCAAGTCGAGCTGAGTCAAATAAGCCCGGATGTAGCCTGTAATCGACCACACACAGAGTGACATTCAGCATCACAATCCGGCACCTTGGAGTGCCCGGTCAATTATAATTAAACAAATAAAAACCCACCCACTTAAACAAAACCCGACCCGTAAGTCATTCGACCCCAAGTCAAACTATGTACACTCTCTAAATAAAAAATTACAGACTGAAAGAAAAAAGGAAAAACAAAGGAAAAACAAAGGAAAGTGAAAGAGTCTAGAGGAGCGCGTGAGACTCTTGCTGGTTTGATTTGATGTTGATTGGTCGCCGTTGAAAAAATTTAAGGCACATTGGATAACGGGTGGCTTCTAGTTAAAGCACAAAGGAGGAAGGCATGGTCTTCACAGACTTTTGTGTATAAAAAGGAAAGGAAGCTAGTGGTTTGGTATCAAAAACTCATTGGACCACTTCACTGTTTAGAAACAGAGCCTTTTAAACTCCTCTAGGATTTTTGGTGCTACTTGAATTGTGAAAAACATAAAACCAGTTTGATTAATATTTGATGGAGAACTTGTTGGGTCTTCTGAGAGTTCACATCCAAAGAGGAGTGAACCTTGCTGTTAGAGACATGAGAAGCAGTGACCCTTATGTTGTTGTCAAAATGGGCAAGCAGGTAATTCATTTTGCTGTCTTTGATCATGAAAATGGTCTATTTTTCTGATGTTTTTCTTGAATCTTGATCCATCTGGACTTATGGGTTTCTGGGTTTTGATTTGATGCTTGTTCATTTCAATTGATTGCTTATGAAACCAATTTTCTGATATTGCAGAAGTTGAAAACTCGAGTGGTGAAGAGGAATGTGAATCCTGAGTGGGATGAAAGATTGACTCTTTCCGTTGCAGATGCAAATCTTCCGATCATGGTTTCTGTGTATGATAAAGATACGTTTAGTTTTGATGACAAAATGGGAGATGCAGAGTTTGAGATTGGTTCATTCATTAAAGCCTTGAAGATGCGCTTGGAAGGCTTGACAGATGGAACCATAATTGCCAGAGTGCAGCCAAGCAGGGAAAACTGCCTTGCTGAAGATAGCTGCATCATCTGGTCCAAGGGCAAACTTGTCCAAAACATGGTCCTCAGACTCAGAAATGTGGAGTGTGGGGAAGTTGAGCTCCAATTACAGTGGATTGATGTTCCAAGTTCTAGGGGTCTCTAGATTACATTCTCTCTCTGTCTCTCTCTCTTTTCTTTTTCTCCGTGTAGTTGTATTTGGGGCCCTGGTTATTGAATTCTTTTGTTCATAGATGTGAGAGATACAGTGGTGTTTTTAAGTTTTTATCCTCCCATGTATTGGTGTCAATTATATGGGATGCGAGAAAAGTTTGAACAGCTTGAGTTTCATTTTCTAATAAAATTACAATTTATTTGATTCATTCAAATTATTGTGTGTGATTTTGTTGATGCCAACTAGCCAGAATAACCTCTTCTGATATGATCAATAATGATTTTTTTTCAAGTTTTTATCACAAAACGTCCATGAGGTTAATGAAACTATCCGTCGAAAAATCTAACTTGGCACACATGTAAGACTCACATATATAATGGGGATGGAGATTCAAATTTGGAATTTCTATTAACATTGTGAAGGGAAGTAACACTAACCGCAATCTTAGTCTAGAAGGGAAATTATAATCCGACTCGCAACCAAATTATTGTGTGAAGTTGATAGCAAAGATTGGACTAACAAACAGAATAGCCAATTAGTCAACAATACATAAATGATGCAAAATTAAGAATGCAAAGAGCGTTTATCAGAATGACATCGGTGTTCTGACAAACAAATAATTTCCAATGCAATATTCAATGAAAGGATTTGTAGACAATCTTTTTGTGCTATGAAGTCCGTATCTTTGGTGGGTAATACTAGGCTTATCACATTTATATATCATATTGTGTACTACATCTCTAAAGAGGTGGAGCCCACCCATACAATGAGACCTACCTTTATTAGAGAGACCGCAGACAATGCCTAACATTTTCCTAATGAGAAATTTACGTACCAAAGTAATTAGAAGTTCAAATTGCAACCACCTTATTATCCTCCCTAGTTATGACTCAAAACTAGAACCTCATTTGCTTTTGATTATGAGTGAAAATACAAAGTTCTTGCTCGGAACTTGAAAGGCATACAACATGCATAAAAGTCAGCAAAATCGCATCATTTTCATTCTAAATCTTATTTATTAACAGAAAATAAGAAGTTGTCACATCAATTAATAATGAAAATTTGACATTTAGTGTTAATGATACGATTAATTACCCTCCCATATATATTTGAGTGAAATTACCAACTGGAATACTGTGTCATGAGGACCCACACCTAATTCATACCTGAGCCAGCTTAGAACTCGTTTTTCTTTTGTTTTTACCGTAAAAAATACCAAACTTGTAGTCTTTGTTTATTGGAGCATAGCTGCATAGTCAATTCGAGCACACAATCAGGCGCATTGGATTGGACTCCCAGTGGGATAATTTTTTCCCGCAAAAGTCACTGTCTCTGCCCCAAATAGCTATGAACGGGTATGGTTGAGTTAAAGAAAATTATAAATTTGTGATTTCAGAGTCGAACCCTAATGACAACATAATAGTATGTGAAAACTCTCTTTTTTCTTCTTAATTTCGAAAAAAATAATAATAAAATCTCTCCCCAAAATGACAAATAAAATAAAATAAAAGATAAATAAACGAGTAGAAGAGCCTGGAAGAGCGCGTGAACAGTTGAGAAAACAAAGAGTAAAGTGAAAAAATACTTTGGTTTCGTAGCTATTGGGGTCAATATAAAATGTTGTGGTTTGGTAGCCAACTTCACTCAGGCACTGAGATTTAGACAGAGGCTCCCAAATTGCAATCTTCAATCAAACCTCTCATCCTCCTCCTATTCCTGGGATTTCTGGTGCTTCTTACTTTGTGAAGAAAAATAAAAATAAAATCTGGATCCAATGGAGAATATGATGGGTCTTCTGAGAATTCACATCCAAAGAGGAGTGAACCTTGCTGTTAGAGACATGAGAAGCAGTGACCCTTATGTTGTTATCAAAATGGGCAAGCAGGTAACTCATTTGGCTGTCTTTAATCATGAAAATGGTCTAATTTTCAGATAATTTTTCTTTTGCTGTTGCATTTCTTGATCCATTTGCATTTCTGGGTTTCTGGGTTTTGTTTTTATTTTCTATAAATTTAGGTGATTGATGGCAATACATGGATCTGGAAGGATCACTTGGTGTTTCATCGTACATATACATATTTTCTGTTTAAATTGTACTATTGTTTGTTTGGGTTTAAGTTATGCCTTCTGGAAACCTCTTAAATATACATTTTTTTTTTGGCCTTATTAGTTGTTGCTTTTTTCTTAGTATTAAAAACTCCAACCACAAAAGAGGGTATCTTTAAAAAAAAAAAAAAAAAAAGAGAAAGGAATCTATTTCGTTTTGTTTTCTTTCATTGTAAAGATTAAAGAACAGTAAATGAAGGTATTTAAATCGACCTTGTGTATGGTTTCCTTATTTTCTGTCTGTTGCTGTAAACATTTGTTTTGATTTCCAGAATATTGATATCACTAAGGGATCTGGTTTGTAATTTTATTTGAAGTCATCCAGAAATTATTATTTTTAATCTGGTGGTAATGTTTCCCGTCTTCGCCAAAACAAAATCTGGTAGTACTGTGCTTCTGTGGAGGCCATTCGCTTTCTCAGTTAACAGTGCTATTCCCGTCACATGCAAGTCCCTCTCTTATGAGTCTTATCCCACAGGAATGAAAAAGACATGGGTTCAGGCACATTAATTATTGACCAGGAAATCAATTTACACCAAACTTTGCTATGTGGTGGTTCTCCACCAAACAACTTTCTGAATTACGTCTTGTTGAGGTTAAGAGCTTTGAGAAATTGATGTGATTCCAAATATCTGTCATTTCAACTGATAGGTTGTTGAATTTATGTTCAAAAGCAGAAGGTGAAAACCAGGGTGGTGAAGAAGAATGTGAATCCTGAGTGGAATGAAGATTTGACACTCACAGTTGCAGACCCAAATCTCCCAATCAGGGTTTGTGTATATGACAGAGACACCTTTAGTTTTGATGATAAGATGGGGGATGCAGAGTTTGAGATTGCGACATTTATTAAGGTCTTGAAGATGCGCTTGGAAGGCCTCCCAGATGGGACAATAATCACAAAAGTGCAACCAAATAGGCAAAACTGCCTTGCTGAAGAGAGCTACATTGTCTGGTCCAAAGGCAAACTTGTCCAAAACATGGTCCTCAGACTGAGAAATGTGGAGTGTGGGGAAGTTGAACTTCAATTGCAGTGGATTGATGTTCCTACTTCTAAGGGTCTCTAGATTTGCATTGCATCCACACTGTCTCTGTGTATAGTTTTGAGTCCTTGGTTCATAAATGTCAAAATAGTGATGTTTGAGAAGGGTATCCACCTATGTAGTATGTATTGCTAACATATGGGATATGAGAAAACAAATTATCATAACTTGATTTTCATTATGTAGTACATTACTGTTTATTTGATTCTCATTTTGGTTTCAAATTATTTTTTTAATCCTCATTTTAGGCCTGTAAAACTGGCCCAAGCTCCATGGGGTAGTCCATTTTTTGAGCTATGGGGGAAGGGAGGAGAAGGAAGTAAAAAGACCTAGCTAAAAGAGCAAGAAGACAATATGTAAGGGTTTCCAAGGCATGACAGAGCTACCAGCGCTTATAAATTGGAGAGGCAATGTCAGGGCAGTAAGAACAAGCACCTTGTAGGTGTTGTAACTGTTAATCTCAAGCATTCACCCTTTCCTTATTTGCCTTTTCCTTCCAAACCCCCATCTCAAATTCTAAACACTACACAAACCTTTCTACAAGACATTGTCCTAAGATTCAAACATCGACGTTACCTCTTTCTCTTTTACTAGCTATTATACCACAAGCCTCTCTAGCCAAGCTAAGTTTTGGTTTATCATAATTGTTCAAAACCATAGATTCTCTTATTGGTAATAACCATTTAAGAAAACCAAAGCACTCTCTAGGAATTTGCACCATTTCTGAGTTCTTTAGGTCCAAATCTATAAACCTAAGAAAAAGGGCAAGATCAGAATCTGTTACGATGGTCCAAGAATTCTTGTAAGTTGGAGGAATGAAAAGCAGAAAAACCATTAACAATTGGAGAAGAAGACGGAAAGCAGAAAAACATTATCACCATAAATAACATTTAACTAAATGCGGATAAATGCACGAAACCTAAATGCAGAGACTCATGATCCATAATGCCATACCAACTAAAGTGGGGTTTGATATCATTTGTCACAACTTAGCTAGACATGCACTTGTTTACACCAATCATACGTGATATTTTAGAAGGAACATTAACAAATGAAGCTCCATTTAATCCTTATATTACATAGGCTAAATTGACCGGTATATTATAATATATGATTCAACGCACATACAAGCTACCCCAGTTACTTGGTGATCACACACGTTCCTTTCCACTTCTTGCTTTTGCCAATGTTTTTATGTATGACTTTTTACTCCCATTTCTAACCATACATAAACTCAATCTTGTTATAAATGAAATCTTCAAGCTTTAACCTCAAAATCTATTTTTAATTTAAAAACTCTGGATTATTTTGGATTTTCCTTGTGTTTGTGCAAGGATCTGATCTTGATTCATGCTAGTTTTCTCTAAGGCATCTTTCACATTTTATTGGATGTTCGACCAGGACAAGTTTTGTTCGTATATATTTGTTGTTAAAGACGGCCCCTTCAAGAAAACGACCCAAAAGTCAATTCCAAAAACGACCAAGTCAAATAAATACTGCAACCATCAAAGGGCAAAGGGCGGGCTCCCAGTGCTTGGACTTTCCAGTCAATTGCGTACCAAATAAAATAAAGGCAAATAAATCACTGATCAAGAGTTATGGGAAAATCGAACACCAATTCCTTCCAGTGAAGAGTTTGACGAAAACCATTTCCTTGTCTGCGCGTGAGATTATGGAGTTAATTAATTGATTAATTAACTCTATGGTGCAAGTTGCAACGACCCAGTAGAGAAAGGCTTGGTTTTTGTGGTATCAAACGTCAAACAAACCAGTTGGGTTTTTAACCACGGATTGAGAAAGCTATCCACAAATACATATCTCTCTCTCTCTCTCTCTCTCATCCTTGTTTTGTGCCATAATCACAGCTTGTTTTCAAGTTTCAATGGAGCACCTGTTGGGCCTTCTTAGAGTTCGAGTGCAGAGAGGGGTAAACCTTGCTATTAGAGATGTCACTGCCAGAACCAGCGATCCTTATGTTGTCATCAAAATGGGCAAGCAGGTAACTTGGTTCTCGTCTCTCCATATGTTTTCATGTTTGTTTTTGTTTCTGGTTTTTGCTGGATTTGGATTTTTGGATTGCTTTGGTGGTCGTTGACTTCATGGTCAAGCTTTTCTTTAGATTGTCAAATATTTTAGCCAGTTAGAGCCGACCATGTTCGATGTAAATTGTAAAACAAACAAAGAATGTTCTTGTTGACTCTGTTTTCTGGGGTTCCTTTAACTTCATCCTTAAGTTTTGCAGATGATTTTGTCTCTGTCTTTACCTTTAAAATCAATCATATTTTGATAGGGTTTTAATTGCTTGATGCTTTCAAATAAGGAGGGGAAACAAAACTTCAATGATCTGTAGCTTTGTCCCTCTCCCCATCTGTTCTGGTTTGAGTTGGTTAAGGTTTATTTGTGTATTGTCACTGATGGTTTATAAATGTGTTGTCTGATGCAGAAGTTAAAGACTAGTGTAGTGAAGAAGAGTACCAATCCCGAGTGGAATCAAGATTTAACACTTTCAATTGCAGATCCAACTCTTCCAGTCAACATTGTAACTACTTTTTATTTGGCTACATAGTAGCTGCATTTCACATTAAACTTAAAATTTTACATATCTTTACTGAATGATTTGTGG
This sequence comes from Prunus avium, assembly GCF_002207925.1. The sequence continues at coordinate 154,139 of NW_018921624.1, read as the reverse complement.
TGCTGATGTTGCAGCATGTGTATGACAAAGACACATTTACTCTTGATGACAAAATGGGGGATGCTGAGTTCGAGATTGGCCCGTTTCTTGAAGCGTTACGGGTGCGGGTGCAAGGCGTACCAAGCGGAACTGTACTTTCCAGAGTGCAACCGAGCAGGCAAAACTGCCTAGCTGAAGAGAGCTGCATCATCTATACTGATGGCCAAGTTGTCCAGAACATGTGTATCAGACTGAGAAATGTGGAGAGGGGGGAACTGGAACTCCAGTTACAGTGGATTGATATTCCTGGTTCTAGGGGTTTGTAAATTTTCTTGTCAAATTAGTCCTCTGCTTTGGCATTATGGAAGAGATTTGGAGCATTGTAATACCACCAGCTCTGGATTGGATGAGTTTCTTCAATGGGTTCCTTTGTTAATAGGCTTAAAAACAGAGTGGTTTTGAGTGTATCCTCCCCTTTATTATTGTAAACACGGTTTGTTGAAAATAAAATAGACAAGAAGATGCATAAAACATATGTTTGAATATGATGAATTTGTGTGTCACAATCGATGTGGGTATTATCCAGAAATGAAAAATGCAGGGATTCAATTTCCTATATGATCCGAGGGTTGCAAGTAATTGATATTGCATTGAAAAATGAGGTTTGATCAAGGGCAGTCGATGCTTGATCTTGAACGGACGAGTTTTATGGTACATTCAAATTTGGATATTGTTTGCCTTCTTTCCTGAAAATAACGGTTTTCTAACGTCTCTTACTTTATGTCGAAGAGATATACTAGTGAGTGTTAATTTTCTTTCTCTGAAGAAATGTAGCGGATGGAAAATTCTGTCACGACTAAACACTGCTTGTTGTCAAGAAAGAGATTTTATTGTTCATACATTTCATCTTCCTCTATGTTTTCCTCAATAAATTCAGCCATTAGTACAAAAGGTATGCTTTAAGAGACATAATTTTAGGAAAGTCGTATTTTTTTATTATAAAGAATGTGAATTTCTGGACATGCACAAAACATAAAACAGAAAGCTGAATTATAGGCATTAGTAAAAAAGCCACAGTTTTCCCTGGCCAAAATGAGTAGGCCATCGACTTACGTGACAATGTTTCACTTGTTTAAATTATTCAAAGCAAATGAATTATAGTCACAACAATTGGTGTCCAAATATTAATGTAATTAGTTGTTGGTTCTAATAGCATTTGCCTTATATAAAAGGGTTAATTACAGTTTAGTACCCTATGGTTACACCCTTAAGATATGTTAGTCTTTATATTTTCAATTTTTACAAGAGATTTTCTATTTAAACCCCACACTTCTTTAGTTCACCCCATCTTTTAATTTAAATTTTCACAATTTCTAAGAAAACCCCACTATCTTCCCAAACTACCCTTAAATACACCCCAAACTGAAAAAAATAAGAAATAAAAGAGATTTTCTATTTAAACCCCACAATTTTCTTTTTTCCCAGCAAAAAAAAAACACAAACAAATGGAACCCCAAACCCGAAATTTAATACTTTCTAGAGAAAGAGAACAACTTTACCTCTCTCCAAGTAGAGGAGTTTGTCCTGATATGATCCAATTTATACTTTACCTATGTCCTGATCCAATTTAAATAGAATGTAGAGGAGTTTGTATTTTTCTAAAACTTAATTAATATGAAGAGTGGTGGGGTGTGTGTATAGATGTATTAGGGTTAATTATTAAGTTGGATGACTTTTTTTTGTCTTTTTACACAATAATAAAACTTACAGCTTAATGATTTAAGTATTGGGGTAAACAAAGAGAAATGCGGGGTTTAAATAGAAAATCTCTTTTTACAATTACATATCTCGATCTTTTAAATTTGTTACAATGTGATGATTCCACCGTTAGGGTTTCCGTTAGATGTTGTGTTAGTTGCCTATGTGGTGCTATGGGTCCCAAATTTTTTCTTTTTTAATTTTAAATTGATTAAAATATGAATAAAATATTTAAAAACCAACTAAAAAATAAGAATTTTTTTTTTAAAAAGAACCCATCATCTCACTCTCTCTCTCTCTCTCTCTCTCTCTCTCTCGGTTCTGCGGTTGGGGGTGGGAGGAGGGTCTCTCTCTGGGTTCTGCGGGTTGTGGGTGGGCGGAGGGTGGAGAAGAAATCGATCTGGGAGGGGGGGCGGCGGTGTCTGTAGGTTCTGGGCTCGTTTGGGGGTTAGAGCTGCTTGCCGGTGGTGGTCATAGGGGAGAGGGGAGGAGAAATGGCTTTGGGTTAGAGGGATGCGTCTAGGGAATGGATGGGTTGGGATGGGGAAATGGGGTGAGAAGGAGCATGAGTTCTGGTTTAGAGGGATGGGTTTGGGGATTGGATGGGTTGTGATGCAGGGCCGGCCCTTGGCCAGGGCAACCAGGGACACCGCCCGGGGCCCACGATTGAGAAGGGCACAAAAAAAATTTATATTAGCTTATATATATGTATATGATCAGACAAAAAAAAATATATGTATATGCAAAACAAAATTATAAGTGCTCATAAAAAAATAAAATAACTAAAAGTAATGGGTATGGCTACATTATATTGCCCCT
>NW_018921624.1:108815-120397 GCF_002207925.1 Prunus avium | reverse complement strand
GCTGTCTTTTACATGATTACGACGTTGTATATCCCATACTACGTCGTTTATAGAAATAAATATGTTGTAAGTCATGAGCCTAACATATTTTCCACGTCGGTTATGTAAATATATAAGACGTAGTAAATATTAATAACGTCGTATTTTATTTATTTAAAGACGTAGTATATACATACACACGACTGCGTTTGTATAAAATAGGTCGTCTATTCTTCTAAATGAAAATTTTTTTGTTCATTTTTCAGTATACAGACGTCGGTTGTTTTTGTAAATGACGTTATTTGTTACAACAACGACGGTAATTTACCCTAATCGCTATTTCCACGTCAATATTAATGGAAAAAGTGAAGTAACAATACTATTTCACGACGGTTATATAAATATATTCGACGTTGTATGATTTAATAACGTCATATTTTATTTATTTAAAGACGTAGTGTTTTCTTTTACACGACGAATGTTGTATAAAATAAGTCGTCTATTCTTCTCCATGATAATTTTTTGGTTCATTTTTCAGTGTACAGACGTCGGTTTTTTTTGTAAATGACGTTATTTGTTACAACAACGACGGTAATTTACCCTAATCGCTATTTCCACGTCAATATTAATGGAAAAAGTGAAGTAACAATACTATTTCACGACGGTTATATAAATATATTCGATGTCGTATGATTTAATAACGTCATATTTTATTTATTTAAAGACGTAGTGTTTTCTTTTACACGACGAATGTTGTATAAAATAAGTCGTCTATTCTTCTCCATGACAATTTTTTGGTTCATTTTTCAGTGTACAGACGTCGGTTTTTTTTTTGTAAATGACGTTATTTGTTATAACAACGACAATGATTTACCCTAACCGCTATTTCCACGTCAATATTAATGTAAAAAACGAAGTGGCTTTACTATTGCACGACGGTTATATAAATACATTGGACGTCGTATGATTTAATAACGTCATATTTTATTTATTTAAAGACGTATTGTATTCTTTTACACGACGGAGGTTGTATAAGATAGGTCGTCTATTCTTCTCCAAGACAATTTTTTGGTTCATTTTTCAGTATACAGACGTCGGTTGTTTGGTTTTTAATGACGTTGTTTGTTATAACAACGACGGTGATGTCGCATCGTGGTTTTACTTTGCAAAAGACGTCGATCGATTTTACGACGGTTTGAAAACCAAATTCACGACGGTGAATTCCCGTCGTCTTTTGCCTTTTTTGTAGTAGTGAGAGTTGATGATGCTAACTAGAGTTAATATACAAAGTTAACATAAAGATAAATTAGGAAGGGAAGCCTTTGATTGATTCTGAGGAGTGGATGATGGAGCTGCTAGAAGAGCCTTATTTGGCAACGGCAAGATTGCTGGAGATGAGGCATTGATTTGCAGTGACTGCGGTGGTTCCCTTATACGCTAAAGGAGGAGGTGAGAGAGAGAGAGAGAGAGAGAAGAACAGAAAAGAAAGCTATGTTTGGTTTCTGAGAAAAATAATGGAAAGAGAAGAAACTTATAGAGAGAAAGACAGTGGGAGAGTCGGGGGAATGGGGGAGGAAGAGAAGAAAGAGAAGAAAAAAAAGGAGAAAAAAAAGAAAAAAAAAAGAGAAGAAAGATATAAATTTACAAAAATGCCCATGAGCTTAATGGTTAACAGGTATTCGCGACTTACACGACACGACCTGTTAGCTTAACGTATGGCTAACGGGTCAACACAACATGATAACTCGAACCTGAATACTGAAATTTTCGTGTGAATTTTGTCGCGTACAATATTGCCAGGTCTACTTTTGGTTATCAAATTTCGAATTTAGTCTTCGCAGATGATTGCTTAGTCTTTACTAAAGCCACGTCTGTGGCTGCTAGAAATGTTTTAACAATTGTTGAGGCTTTCTCTAAGGCCTCTGGCCAACATATTAATTTCCATAAGTCTACCATTTATTTCTCACTCAAAGTTCCCACAAATGTCAAAAACAATACTAGTATTATCTTGCAAATCCAGCACGAGAACCACTATTGGTAGATACTTAGATATCCACAATACTATTTTCTGGAAAGATCCCCAAAATGCAAAGGAGTTAATTCATAGAATTTGTTCAAAATTTGCAGGGTGGAAAGCTCATACCCTTTCTAGGGTGGGACGACTGACCCTAATAAAGTCGGTTGTGCCGAATCATGTGATGTCCTATTTTAGATGCCCCCCTCAGGTGGTTAAAGAAATGAACAAATGTCGTAGCACTTTTTTCTGGGGTAGTGATAGGACCCTTCCTATCTCTTGGAAGGATGTGTGCCTTCCCGAAGACCTTGGTGGCTTAAGGGTCAGACTTACTAACCAGTTTAATGTTGCAGCTCTAGCTAAGCTCGGGTGGAAATGCCTCACTGACCATTCTAATTGGTGGGTTAAGATTGTTACTTAGAAGTATCTCATACATGAGAGTTTCTTTACTCTCAAGAAAAAAATCAATTCATTATGTAGCTTGTAAATCTATTTTGGATGCTAGACATGTCTTATGCAAAGGTCTTAGGTGGGTGGTGGGAAATGATGGTTCCATCTCTTTCTGGACCTCCCATTGGGTTTTGCCTTTCCCTCTTCTTGACCTAAGTCCCGAGCACCAAAGAGCTCCCTAGAATCTTGACTAGAAAGTCTCATATTTTATTACCAATAACAATTGGGACAAAAAATAAAGTCTCTCAAGTTTTGGATGATGATTTGGTTGATAAAATTTTAACAGTTCCTCTTCCTATCTCTAATTTGCAGGATCAAATAGTTTGGGGCCCTAATCCTAGTGGCTCCTTCACCGTTAAAAGTGCCTACAATATTCAAGTCCAGGAGCACTCCTCATACCCTCAAGTTCGTCTTCTTAAGAAAATATGGAAACTTGAAATCCCTCATAAGTGAAGATTTTTGCCTGGATGCTTATTAGAAAAAGACTTCAAGTGAGAGCTAGACTCCACAGATTTATGCCCCAGTTGTGTCCTAATTGCCTTTTTTGCTAATAGTAGTTTGAAACCATTCAACACCTGTTTGTGGATTGTAGCTTTGCAAGGAATGTTTGGGGATGCTCCTCTGCTTTCCCTTCTCTTCCTTCGCACATTGGTGATTTCATTAGTTGGTTATCCTCTGTGGCTTGCACTACTCAAGCCCCAGGTCTGGATCACTTGTCCAAAGCTATTCTCATTTTTTGAAAGATCTAGGAAGCTAGGAATAATATGCTATTATGAGATTCTCACACACACACTGCTAGTTATTTTCATGTTGCAGCTACTATTGGCATGGATTATTGGTAGCATAACCATTTGGTCAAAAAGAGGAATGATATCCCTATGGTGATAAAATGGCACCACCCTTCTCCTACAGGTTGTATTAAAATTAACTTCGATGGATCTGTCATTAATTCTCAAGCCACCACTGGTTTTGTCATTCGGAATAGTGATGGTCATGTGTTACTGGTTGATGCCAATAACATTGATGAAAATTCCATAAATGTGGCTGGAAGTGTTGCTCTCCGGGATGGTCTCGTTGTCGCTATTGATAGAGGTTGGGTTCAGATTATGGTAGAAGGTGACTCTAAAATTGTTATTGATATTGTCCTAAAAAAAGTTACTTCCCCTTGTAGTATCCAACAAATCATTCAAGATATATGGCTCCTTATCTCTTCTATAGCTTATGTTCGCTTCCAGCATGTGTTTAGGGAGGCAAGATTCATTGTGAATGCAGTTGCCAAGCTGGGCTATGGGTTCTCGTCGCAAGTTAGTTGGGAGCTTGGGCTTCCTTTGTCAATTTGTTCTCCTTTTTATTTTGACCTCTTTGGGCTTTCTTATCCTAGGGATTTCGTTTTGTAATTTCAGTTTCTGTATAAATAAATAAAAATTGTCATTTTAGTGTTTTCTTGAAGCACCGTGTTCGTTTATTTTGTTGTTAATAATTAGATACCTTAATGATGTTGAATTTTCCTAATTTTTTGCAAGGATTATATGTGAATGAATAAGATAAAAATACATGGTTTGGATTATTGAAAAAGAATTTGTAGTGGATCCCAAAAGGCGTCCCTCAAATGAAGTAGTTTTTTAAGGTATTGGCATCAGCCAATACATGTTTTAATCTTTGTTAAGGTAGTTTTTTCCCCTAATCTCGCAATTTCAAAATTGAGTCCCAAGTTTTATTAATTGTTTTAATCTTGTTTTGTTAACTTTTTAATTTTGATTTAAGTTTTTATATATCTGGATTTATGTTAATGAATATTTTAACTTAATTTCAAGTGCCGCAAAAACATAATTTTATTTAATTTTGAATAAAAACGAATACAACAATAGTGAAATTAAAAACAAGTACAACATAAGTTAAATTAAAAACAACATGAAACTAGACACCAAACATCAACAAGGACAACTATGTCGCACGGGTACGAGGACGAGTACGCCGGTATAATTCATCGATAAGGCAAAATTCCAAAAACTAGAATACGAGTATGACACAAATACGATGATTTAAATTATATATATTTAAAAAATAATATAAATAGCAAAAATTAATATTGCATCCATCTTGTTATAATCATCCCTCATAACTTCAAAACATAAAACTAAACACAAAACACAAGTCTCCATAAACAAAACACAAAATACAAGTCTTTATATGAAGACCTAGCTTCTCTCAAGAAGCAGAGGCTGAGTCTTCACAGATGGAGTTTTTAAAATTAACATTATTGGAAGACAGTAAGAGTATTGTCATATTGAATAAGAGTATCGACATAGCGGAAACGAGCATTGGAGTATCGGATATGAATATCGGAGTATCGGATACAAACATACCCCTCTAATTAGGAGTATTGGTGCAACCTAGTAGTCTTAGTTATGTTGATGAAAAGGTAAACATTATAGACGTTAGAACTTGCAAAAATCATAGATAGGCCATGATTTTACATATGCTGATTTTTTTGTTGTCGAGAAATTTTGGAATTTCATTCATAATTTTAGCCAAAAAAGTCACTAGCCACAAAAGGCCAATACAAACAGTAAAAAAGGGCCATTACAATAGCAAAATGATCTAACATCAAAATTAAGACAATCTGGTGCGCCTCCACTAACAATAAGCATAATCGAAGAAATTTTGGCATAGACATCCCAACTAAGATTGCAAACTCAAAACAACCAAATAGAGATAATGGTTGAAAAAATCAAGCCATAACAATACAAATAAAACTCTCACAAGAGAGAGGTGGAAAACTCTCAGAAGAGGAGAGGTGAAAAACTCTCACAAAAGGAGAGGTGAAAACTACAGATGGTCAACTGAGACGCAATTGCAAGTAGGGGGGGCTAGGATATTTTTTTGGTTTTCGAAACTAGCTAGGATAGATTTATTTTAAACACTTTACAGATTGTCATTAAGTTGTGGACATATTATTTATTTTTAATAATACAAGAGTATATTAAATTAACACCAACAGTTATATGAGATAGGGGAAACAGCCACCAAACATTTGGAAAAGGAAAAAATCTAAGTTCAAATTATGAAGACCTGGACAACAATAAACTCATTTCAACGAAACAAACCAAAATAACAGCTACTAATTGCTACTAATACAAATGTTGAGCAGAAGTGGCGGTTGGGCTCAACACGTGAGGCTTTGCTTTGATACCATGAAGGAAGTTGAGGTACCACCTCAAACTCAATTGGCAATGGAGGGAGAAGCTCAACTCCTTATAAATCCAGACTAGGTCTCTTCACTTTTCAATATGGGACAAACACTCTAAAAAAAACACAATACTACTAAGACTTAAGACTTACTTTCTCTATTCTTCATTTGAATGATTCCAAAGGTCCATGCTAAAAGAGAAATCACCTCTACTTAGTCCTTCTTCAGAAAAATTGATGCACGTTCTTGTCCATTGTGGCATATCATCATCAACCCAAAAACTTGCGAGCAATTCTTCATCTAACCCAAGACCAGAACCTGTAGCTCTTTCAGTAGCATCCTTGTCATCTAAAAAGGTCTCCCACCAATCACTTCCAATCCTTGTTGATGTTGATGTTTGTGATGGCGTACTAAAATTCTCTTCTAGTTGAGTATCGTCCAAAATTGGTTCTTTAAAACTCAAACAATTTGAACTTTTGGTGAAGCTTCTTGGTTGTGGCCTTTTTATGATGGTCTTTATTGTTTCTTGGGATTTGTCTTTCATCTTTTTCAGGCAACAATCCGTCCGCAATCGGGTGTTCCAGTAATTTTTCACATCATTCGCAGTCCTTCCTGGAAGTCTTTGAGCAATCAATGACCACCTTCAACACATAGCATGAGAAAGTTAATACATTTGTATGCTAGTTTTTTTTGTTTTTGTTTTTTTGTGAAAATAAGCAATAGTATATTATTGATGAACAAATAAAAGTACAAAGCAACTATGTGCCGAATATGAGTAAATCTTCTCTAGTGACCAAACACAACAACATATTGAATTGATCTGGAGAAAATCACGCACAATCCAATTAATGACTAAATCCCTCATTCAGTAACTAGAAGCACATGTACTCAGACATACAATACAAATTTGCCGCGCAAACGGTAGAAATGGCAAATTCGTATTATAAGCCAAAAGCTAAAAAGAAATAAATTTTTTTTAAATAGAAAACAAATCACAGCAAACTCCTAAAGAGTTTTTGAAAATTATTAGTCTAAAACAAAACTAAGAAATATAAGACCACCACTCCACATCTTCCGGGCAACCAGAAGAAAATCATAGCGTCATACCGGCTAAACCCATAGTCTCGTGCTGGCTAAATCCAAACCCAACGCAACCAAACATCTTCCCCTTTTTAGAGCTCCAAACTATGTTAAAGGGCGCCAACTCCTTATATGCTAGTTTGTGTTTGAAAGATTTTACCAATAACAAAGATGAATAAAGTAAAAGGAAAAGGAGCCCAACATAGGTATAAAATTTTCACCCAAGTAAACAAAGAGCAAATAAATTTCCTATGAATATATTAATTTAATTTTTGCTAGGTATGGGAAACAATAATGTTAGGGAGACAATATTATTGTGCCACGCTTTAATTGGGTGTTGCACCCCAATAATTATACATTAAACCTGCATTAGGACGAGGAATTGCCAAAGTACTAAGAAATTAAAAAATTATAAAAATTAAATATTTTCGAAGTAATGTTTCTTGTATGACTAGCTGAAAGTATAATGAGATTTGAACGGGAAATTTAATGTTTATCTTTGCAGAGAGGGTATGAGTCTACGAGATGTATTTTCTGTGCATGCTGCCAACTTGTTTTGTCCTTCTGAGACAAAATAAAATTAAATAAAAAAGCACCAGGACCATGTGTGCTATGAGCTCAATTAATTAAGGACAAAATGAGTAGATGGTTGATAGCAAGGAAAGAGACATTTATTTATTGGTACCTGTTTCCTAAAAGCTTATGAAGCCTAATTATTAGATCTACTTCATCTTCCATAAAGTCTCCTCTCTTGATATTTGGCTTCAAATAGTTCAACCACCTTAGTCTACAGCTCTTCCGGCACCTGTTCAACCCTGCATTCATGCATAATGCAAAAAAATTGAGTTTTTATCACAAAACTTGTCATGAAATTATCAGGCTGCGTCTTAAACTTCGTTTTTGTCTTTGTTACAGCATGCATCTCTACAATAATGTGTTTTCTTGAGGAAGTTCCCAATGTTGGATATCAAAATGGCCTTTTATGTATGACATCCCTTGAGCAGAACACGTACAGAAAACCAATTAATAATGAGTGGAGAAGTTCAGGATGTCGTTTTTGTGTGTGTTAAGAAACAACACTAAGACAACGCTTCACTACTTAATTAAGCTGTAGCTATATATATATATATATATATACCATATATCTATCTCTCTTTTTGGAGTTATATTTCACATCAATACCTGCTTTGTAAGGAACTTGGTGCCACTTTCCTTCTCCTTGATTCTCAATGCACTGCCTCAGAAGATCATCTTCCTCTCTAGTCCAAGCTCCTCTTCTCACACCCAAGTTATAACCCTCCATATTTTCTTTTGGCCAGCGTTGTATGCTTGCAGCCAGCTTATTTTGTGCCTGCTAGTTACTTCAAGCGTCCAGAAGCCACCTAGCATTATAAATAAAGGGTTCTCCCACGGCATGGAGACCATCAAATTAAACCTTACCAGGCCAGTGACGTGCATGCCTCATACCCACAGAAGCAAAAAGTGACGAAGTTTAAATGATTGCAACAGTTATTCTCAGTAATAAATTAGCTACCAGTCAAACTATTAAATATTGTGGGATCTCCCAAATCCGAAATCCCCAAATCAAGTTACCCTTTTTCTCCAAAATCCCTTTTTTCTCCCAAATTTGAACCTCTAGATTTCCAAATTTGAAATTCGCTCAACCTAACCTTCTTCTCTCAAATTCTCCCTTTTCTCAACCTGGTTAACCCTTCCTCTCCTTTGTTAAGAGATTGAAAAGAAGTGGGGCCACATCAGCTGACAGAACTTCTCTCAAATCTGACATAATAGCTAATGTGAGACACTTATTGAAAGTATAGGTGGTATGTTGAGACATTTCAAAGAATAGATGGTAATCTGAGACTATTTTGAAAGCACAGGGGGTATATCCATAAATAAGCCTAAATATATTTATATTTACACTAACACCCCTGAGGGTTCTTGTGTTTTCACAAAACTCCCCTCATGTCTCAAACATTACACGAACACCCCCTGAGATTAAAGTTTGTTTTCACAAATCCCTTTTTGTTGATTGTTTGTCCAAAAATTGATGATTTCATTGAAAAAAAAGTATGCAAAGGAGAAAATTAACCTCAATGAAGTATATGCAATCCAACCTCAAAGGTCAACTTTGTCACTTGGAGAATTTTTTATTTTTTATTTGGTATAAAATCATCAATCTTTGGATGAAAAATTAATGAAAATGAATTTTGTGAAAACAATTTATAACCTCAGGGGGTGTTTGTGTAATTTCTTAAACCTCAAGGAATTTTGTGAAAAAGCCAAAAACCTTAGGGAATGTTAGTGTAAACTCCTTATAGGGCCCACTCTGTATTGTATTTCACTAATCCAAACTGTCTACTTTGTAGATATTCATTCAAAGATCATCTCTACAAAAAATCACTTGAATCCAATATCATTTGACCACTCAATCGAATTGTTGAAATTTTAGTACTTTCTTGAAGCACCGTGTTCATTGATTTTGTAGGACACAATTGGATATTGAAACGGTTTCCGATTTGTCTAATTTTTTTGCAAGGATAATCTACGAATATAGACTTAAAAAATAGATGATTTCGATTGTTGAAAAAATATTTTTTAGGGGATCCTAAAAAGGTGTCCCTCAAATAAAAAATATTTTACGAACAAAAATAAAAGTTATATGTAGAAAGCTGCAATTTCCACATAAGCAGAAAAGTCAGTTTTCCACGGCATAAAATTGTCTAATAGTCAAAACACATTGTAAGAATATGAATGCAGCATCGTGTAACTTGTTACTACACACACATCTTTACCCACCTGGAATCCTGCTTTTGATTTTTTGTCTGCATGGTCCCAATACAGGCTGCCTTACTTTTGAAGTGTTAGTTTGTAATTCGTTGTGTCTGGTTTATGAAAATGAAAACAAAGAGTCGCTTGACAATTGAAGTACCAAACCACTAAACTAAAACACCTAACGTTGTTTCCTCAAATTATTGTAATACTTACTTCAGCTAAAGTTGGTGGAGTGTTAACCAGAGTCGTAAATATTGGGAAAGGGGGAATCGAAGTCAGGACTTGTGTATGAGTAAATATTCTTAATCACTTAAACTACAAGCCTTTGTACGAATTCAGCTTTAGAGTAAAAGAAAGGAACAAAACTTCAACAAGAATAATATTGGACGATATATGCTTAAGTTGAAAGAGGAAAACAGTAATTTGCGGGAAGTAAAAAGATAATATTCAAAAAGCTCAAACAAGATATGTCCTTATTCAAAAAGCTCAAACACGACCGATTGATTTGTAGTTTAGACGGGGCATTGGTGGAAACTATACTAGCAAACATAGAATTTAAGCCCATGAAGAACAAGAGGAAGCTACATAATTTAATTCGAGGGATAGAGGGATAGCGTTTGGATCGATGTGCAATTAGGTGGAAAATCTGATTATTAATGTTAATTTCTTTTGTTTTGCATGGTAATTATATTGTTTAAACTTGAGGTTAAAGGTTCAGAAAAGCTACTCCTTCGTTATTTAAGGATACTTTTATGATGGAAATTAAAAAAGACAGTTTAACTAACGATGAAAACAAATTGCGAGGGTTAATTTGTCTAATTGATTCCAAAATTTTAGAATCCTAAGTGTTTTTTTTAAAGCTTCTTTTCTATTGTAACGAAACAACCACGAGTTTGTTTGTCAGGGATCCTTTTCTTTGATGTCAAATAGATATTTGTTCCATTTGAGGTTTTAGGTCCCAAAACCTCCGGAGGTTTCAAAATTTACACTCGCACTCTCTAGAGGTTTCAAATTGATTTCACAAAAGTTTGTATGTTAATTTTTCATCTAACAATTGGTGTTGTCATAAAAACAAAATTCTTCGAATGACAAAGTTAATTAAGAGATTAGATTGCACATACATCCATGAGGTCTAATTGTTTAAGTTAATTTTGTCATTTTAAAGAAGTATTGTTTATGAAATGATAAAATTTTCAACATAAAATTAAAGGAAGGGGTTAGTGAAAAGAATTTGTAACCTCGCTGGTGATGTCATTGTAAATAACTCTAGCAGAAAAAAGAAGAAGTTATTTACACTAACACCCCCTCAGGTTTTTGGTGTTTTCACAAATCTGCCTCATGTCTCAAAAATTACACAAACACCCTCTGAGGTTTCAGTGTGTTTTCACAAAACCCCTTTCCGTTGATTGTTCATCTAAAAATTGATAATTTCATTGAAAAAAAATTATGCAAATAAAAAATTAACCTCAATTAATGTATATGCAATCTAATCTCAAAGACCAACTTTGTCATTTGAAGAATTTTTGTGTGTGTATAAAATCATCAATCTTTGGACGAAAAATCAACAAAAATGGGTACCTGAGGGGGTGTTCGTGTAATTTGAAAAACGTCAGGAGATTTTGTGAGAAAACCAAAAAGCTCAAGAGGTGTTAGTGTAAAAGTCAAATAATATGGGTAGAATATTTTCAGATATATTTCATTCTCCGAAAGGAGGTATTTATAATACAGGTTACAAACCCTAGTAGGGTTTAATTAGGAAATAAGTGGAATCCTAATTACATAATATCTACACAAAAGGTAAAATAAATAAAACCCAAATAGAATAGGACTAGGACTCGCCAACACTCCCCCTCAAGTTGGAGCAAAGACGTCACGCATGCCCAACTTGTCAAGCGAGTTGAGAAAGATACTTGTAGAAACAACTTTCGTAAGAACATCAGCTAACTGATACTCTGAACGGATGAAGGGGAATGACACAATCTGCGCATCCAACTTTTCCTTAATGAAATTTCGATCAACCTCCACATGCTTTGTACGGTCATGTTGTACAGGATTATGAGCAATTGCAATCGCAACCGTATTGTCACAATATAA
>NW_018921624.1:93540-105700 GCF_002207925.1 Prunus avium | reverse complement strand
AACAAATCACGCAGAGTATACAACAGAACACAGCACAGACACAAATCCGGCAGATGTACGAAGACAGTAGAGGCACGAACACAATAGAGGCAGATGCACGAAGACAGTAGAGGCACGAACACAGTAAAGGCATAGAGCACACAGCGGAACACGACAAAGGCGCAGGCACAAGAACCCTAAAGAAATTAGGGCACACAGTAGAACACGGGTGGGCACAACACACACAGGTCACTAGAAAGTCGGCTCTGATACCAAGTCAAATAATATGGGTAGAATATTTTCAGATATATTTCATTCTCCGAAAGGAGGTATTTATAATACAGGTTACAAACCCTAGTAGGGTTTAATTAGGAAATAAGTGGAATCCTAATTACATAATATCTACACAAAAGGTAAAATAAATAAAACCCAAATAGAATAGGACTAGGACTCGCCAACAGTAAATAACTAAAAAAAAAAAATTAAAAAAAAAAAAAAAAGCTTTTTACAACTGCCAACCCTCCCACATCCATTACAAAGCGCTATCAGTGAGACAGATGCCTTACTGGAAGAAACCAAACAACTTGACGTTACAGTGTAACTTATATGAGAAAACGAATCGATATTGTAACTGCCTAGGTGATATACAACATCATTGTCTGGAAAAGTGGAATTAAGCAGTAATAATTAAGTATCTTTATTCAATCGTTTTCAAAATTGATCTTGTATACAAAAAACCACGGGGCCAAGATTTCATATTCAAAAAGAATGGGACCAATATTTGAATTCATTTAAGTCCTAGAAGTAGAATAGCCAGAAGTTTTGAGTACTATTTGCAAATTTTGGGGCCACGATTTGCTGGATTAGTAAGGTTATCATCAAATGAAGATATGAAATTGAGGGATTGGATTTCCATGATCCGAATAGGTTATTTTCTTAGGTATTCCTTTAATGATCATTCATACAAAAGATCACTTTTAAATTCGAAATTATTTGACCGCTCAATTAAACAAATGTCATTTTATGGTTTTCTTCAAGCACCGTATGCATCTATTTTATTGATGACAACTAGATGTCTTAATGGTTTTCAATTTCTCTAATTATTTTGCAGGAATATTCTATGGATGAAGACTTGAAAGATAGACGACTCATATTATTGAAATAATATTTGTGACGGACCCCAATGGTGTGCTCAAATTAAATTATTTAAACACGGTGATCGTGGAAATAAAATTTGTGTTGGTCTAAAATTCATGTTGCTCTACTTTATCGATACTATTAGCAAACTCTCTTTCAATGCGGAGGATCATCCAATCAGCAAAGAATTCATCGGCTATGGTGCTCCCAAGTCGATTCTTAATAATTTTCATACATGAAAAAGCTCATTCCATTGTTGTTGTAGAAGGAGGAATAGTCAACACCAACCGAATCAACCTGTCAAACAAATAGTAGTTTTGTACCAAAGTTGTTCCACCAGTTGTTGACATAACTGAGAAAGAGTGGTGATTTCCTTAAAGCATGAAAGGCGATGTATATCATTTTGAAAATACCTCAATTATTTTGCAGGACATTGTACTAGATGATGACTCACCATTTTTTTTTAAAGTTCTATTAGTATAAAAAGCAGTGTCAAAATCGTTTGGTAAATTTTAATATAAAACTGTTGAAATTGTGGATAATGACTAAAATGGACATGATGTTGAATGTATTATGTGCTAACCATGTGGTGGTGGAGGTTGATGTGGTGGTGATGAAGGTGGAGGTGATAGCTAAAATAAAAAAATAAAAAAATCATTAAAGGCTCTTATCTGCTTCTTATGAAAGCACCTAAAGGCTGCTTTTAAAAGCTGCTATTAGGAGGTCATTTCTTTTAAAATAATGAGGATTTTTAATTTTTACCAAACACCTTTAACTGGTTAACTTTAGAGTGAAGCATACTTTGGGGAAAAAAAGCATTACCAAATGGGGCCTAAGTAGTCATTGCCGTACAATAATGAGGATGTGGATGTTGAGCTATGAAGCCTAATTAATATACAGATCTACTTCATCCTCTGTAAAGTCTCCTCTTTGAATATTTGGCTTGAAGTAGTTCAAACACCTTAGTCTATAGCTCTTCCTGCACCCTTTTTTTTTTTTGGTCTGAACCACGAGGTGGTTCTGGATGGGCCCCAACTATGGGTGGCACCTTTAAGCCTTAACCACAACCCAGACTAATCCCCGCTCACACCGGGTCAGCCCGTAAGGGGTAAAGTGCTAGCCAAAATGGTGACTCCGTACACTTCCTGCACCTTTTTAATCATGCACACATGCATAATGCAAAATTGTATAACATCTTTCTACAGCATGCATAATTAAACCTAATGCAGGACTTCACTACTTAATTAAGCTGTAGCTATATATATTAGAAAATTTGGCATAAGTCTAATTATGAGGAGAGATATTGGGTGCAATCCACGTAGAAATTGTTGTTGATCCAACTCCTTTGACTTTTGTGCCACATAAAATTACATGTCTTTTTCAATTTATTGTTCTAGTTATGCACCTAAAACATAAATAAGGTAAATTATGAATTCGTAAAACTGGTAAGTTATTGATTTGTAGGACATTAATTACCATATTTGATTTGAATTTAATTGCAAATCTATTTATTGAATTCTAAAAATTTTCCAAGGTATATTGACATCAAAATTTGTAATAAGAGTTCATAAAAACTTCATACCTTAACAATAGGTAAGGTACCTATGCATACACCTCGTATGCAATATGTTGATAATTAAACCCATAAATTACCTCTAGTCCAGGTAATTAAATCCATAAATTTTCTATAGTCTAGGTAGTTATACCCTCTAACCCAGGTAATTGAACTCATATAATATCTTGGTATGGATCTTTAAACTCAACTGAGATAAAAATCCATACAAAATTTCTTTGGAAAAACAAAAAAAAAACACTATTACATGGAAGACAGGTACGAATGTATATAAATATGAAGCTCCAGAAAAAACTGCTTAAGAAAACTCAAGAAAAAAACACTTACTTGTAAGGCAGGTACATATATATACAAGGAAAATGCATTATATATAAGGAAATGCATACACATACACATATATATAAGGAAACACTGAATTTTAGGAAAGTGTTTTCATATAATTCCATTTATGATAGTGGCATATCCTGTAAATTTGAAAAAAATTATGGACATACTAATTGCTTAATTGGTGAGATTGGACTACAATTGAAAAGAGAGAGCACATTGACTGCATCCATTATATCTTGATGAAAATGGACCTATATCTAAGAAGCCCCTATATATATATATATATATATACACATATATTATATATACAATTTTTCTCCTATGTGAACGTCCGTAAGTTATTACCATGCGGACGCCATTGTAAACATGCGACAAATCAAAGAGAAGTAGTAGAAAATACATGACGTACACACAATAATAACGTTTGGGCATCTAAATGGGAGAATGTGTTTTGACAAGAGTTTATAGTCATTGTTGCGTGTTATATATAGAACAATTTTATTGCATTGCAACTGTAAAATGAAAAACTTCACAATGTTCTGATTAATTTGGGTATATCAATAACATATGTGTTTAAAACACAAATGACATGTACGTTTAGTTGTTCATAACTTAACTCCTGGAAGCTGAAAAAAATTAATTTATATAAATTAATTTAATTGGAATTAATGGGCAGGAGTTCTAACGAGATTCATACTTAGTGTAACAAGTGGACAATTTCATACTCAAGAAAATCCCGTTTATCAAGATTGATTGCCTATGATTTTTTGTTTGTTTTGTTTGTTTTTTGTTTTAATACAAACGATAGTCTAAATTATAAGGGGAATGGGGTTTCACATATTCATATTACCAAGATGTCATGTGAGTTTGAACCTAAGATCACTGATTGCCAAACGTTGTTATGCATACTAATAAATTGCAAAAGTATAGTTTGGAGACATAGACGTACATGTGACTTTTATTCAGCTCATCACTACGCTTTATTTCTCATAGCATCTTCTCATGTGACTTTTCTATGCATGCCCACATTAATTTTGATATCCTCATTGTGTAGTCATATAAAAGAATTTTAAATTAACATCAACAAAAGGAAAACAGTAGTACACAAGCTAGATGATATATACATTAATGCAAAGTCGCCATCAAACATTACCCAAAAAAAAAAGGCAAAAGGAAAATACTAAGCCCAACATTACAAAGACTTAGACACCAAGACATTCATTTGAATGAAAACAAAGCCAGTGATAGTTGTATTTTGTACAAGAATTTCTTTCTCTATTCTTGTTTTGAATGATTCCAAAGGTCCACGTTAAAAGAGAAATCACCTCTACCTAGTCCTTCTTCTGAAACATTGGCACACTGTCTTTTCGATTGTGGCATATCATCAACCCAAAAACTTGTGAACCCTTCTTCCTCTAACGCGAGACCATAACATGTAGCTCTTTCAAAAGCATCCTCGTCATCTAAAAAGGTTTCCCACCAATCATTTCCATTCTTTGTTGATGGTGATGTTTGTGATGGCGTACTACAATTCTCAACTGTTTGAATATGGGGTTCTTTACTACTCAAACAATTTGAACTTTTAATGAAGCTTCGTGGTTGAGGTCTTATTACGGTGGTCTTTATTGTTTCTTGGGGTTTATCTTTCACCTTTTTCAGGCGAGAATCCATCCGCAGTCGGGTGTTCCAATAATTTTTCACATCATTCGCTGTCCTTCCTGGAAGCCTTCCAGCAATCAATGACCACCTTCGACAGATTGCATGAGAAAATAAATCAATACATTTGTGCTATGATACACACAAAAAAAGTAGAAAGATGTGATGTTTTTCCAACAAAGTATGTTTATATTTCTACTGCTATAAAAGGGTTTGTTAGTTTTGTTGGAAAATTCACGTAAACTTTCAGATACTACGTACGCTTTTTATTTGCACATTTTATATGACTAAAAAGTTTATTATATGGATGATTTTTAGCAAGGTTGACCTTTGGAGGATTACTAAAAATATAGACAGTTATGATTATTGAATTACATTATTGAGTAGCCCTAGGATGATGAATATGTGCATTTTTAATAAAATAAGGACATCCTAAAAGAAAAACTCTCCACTTAATTGTTTTGATCATATGTTTGGATGATGAAGTTTAAGTTATGAAGAAATTCAAAAATGACGAAAATCAATTTAGAAAGTTTCTTGTTTGGTTAACTTAAAAATATAATGAGATAAATGCTGAATTTAAAGTTTATCCTTTTAAAGGGTATCAATCTACAAACGAGAGGTTGTAGTTGGTAGATGTGTTAATGGTAGTAATAGTGACCCATCATGTGTGTTGTTGGTGGTGCGGCTTGTAGTAGGTGGTGAGGTCGAGTATCGTTGGTGATGGTGATGGTTATGCTATGCCAAGGTGGTTGCAGTAGACAGTGGCGGACCTAGACTTTTGTCCATCTGGGGCCGTAAAAAATAATTTCATAACTGACTTCTACAAAGTCTAGGTTTTCATAGCAATACAATATATATTATAACACATAATCTATTTCAATAATTTTTTAATATATGATCTTGGGCCAAAATCTAAGGCTTTATATATTGGACCACATGTTTATTAAGTCTTGGGCCTTGATATTTTCAATATAGGTGAGGTTTTGAGCTAAAACCTTGAGGGCTCGTTTGGTACACAGGACTGTCTTGGCATGGACTATGCTTAAGGACTGTTTTGGCTTGGCTTGGCTTGGTCTAAGTTGGATAACACTTATCCTGCGTTTGGTGTATGCTTGGACTAGGACTAGATTTTTTTTTTCTTCAAAACTATCTATGTATATGTATATATGTATAAATACATGTATTATGTATGTGTACATATGTATTTTATAATATATGTGACATGTATGTGTATATACATGTATACATGTATATGGGTGTCTTTGTAGAGAGAAATAGGTACATTCCCGATCTCTTGGACCCCAGGAGTCCAAGAGATTGTGGTCATCCAATGGTTCAAAATTATTTTTTAAAAGAAGTGCAAGAGTAAGTGAACCGTTGAATTTATATCCAACGGTGAGTGACCACAAATCTCTTGGACCCCTGTAGTCCAAGAGATCAGGACTGTGCTATTATTATAATATTAATATGTATATGTGTATATGGGTATATTATAATAATAATATACATGTATATATGTATATGTATATTATATATATTATATATGTATATATATACATATATACATATATGATATATTTATGTGTATATACATGTATATATGTACATTATAGTATATGTGTAAGTAAGTTTAATAATAATAATATATGTTATTAATTTTACAATATAATATATGCATTTTATACATTGGTGAGCATTAGGACTAGCTAATCCTCCCTTTTTACAAGGGATTAATAGTCCCCTCCTAAGGAGGTGTTTTTGGTGGGCCCGGTATTAGCAATCCCATCTAAGACTAGGATTAGATAAAACAAACATGGTACTAAATTTAGTCCAAGCCAGTCCAAGCCAATCCTGTGTACCAAACGAGCCCTGAAGGCTTTACTTATTTAGGGTGCTGAGTGGGGATTTTGCATGCAAAATATTAGCTAAGTGTCTTATTTTTATTGGCAAAGTATTTGGCTAGAGGGTGAAGAAAACACTTAAGTGTGGGCAGCTGCCCATAATAGGCATGTATTGGGTCCGCCAGTAGCAGTAGAGGTGGTGGTGGTGGCGGCGATGGTGGTGAATGTGGTGGTAGCAGTGATGGTGGGGGTTGTTGTGGTGATGCCGTGGTGGGAGTTATTGTGGTAGAGATGGTGATGGCTATGGTAACATTGTGGTCACGGTGGTGACGATGGTGACAGTGGTTGGGATTGTGGTATTTTAGAAGGAATTAGAGTATGTTATTCTAGAAATTCTAACTTTTATCCAATTTGTAAGTTTATTTTCCTCATCTAACCACAGGGTAAGAGCTTATATAGTAGAAGGAATTTGTACACCAAGATTTTCCAATTTGCAGATCCAAATAATTGAATAACCACATGGACAATAATGACGATGTGGATGTGGAGCTTCATAGTTAGGATAGAGCACTTATTTATTGGTACCTGTTTCCTAAAAGCTTGTGAAGCCTAATTATTAGATCTACTTCATCTTCCATAAAGTCTCCTCTCTTGATATTTGGCTTCAAATAGTTCAACCACCTTAGTCTACAGCTCTTCCTGCATCTGCGTAATCCTGCACACGTGCATAATGCAAAAAATTCCCGATGTGGGATAAGTCTCTCAGCACCCCTCGACTCACGAGTGATATCATTTGATCTAAACACGTAGACAACGTAAGTGGAGAAGTTTAAGACCTTGTAAACATTACTAATTAATTTAGGCTTCACTGCCTATTAAGCTCTAGCTATATATTAACCATCAATATCATATATCTCTCTTTGAGTTATATTTACGTCAATACCTGCTTTGTAAGGAACTTGGTGCCAGTTTCCTTCTCCATGATTCTCAATGCACTGCCTCAAAAGATCATCTTCCTCTCCAGTCCAAGCTCCTTTTCTCACACCCAAGTTATAGCCCTCCATCTTCTTGTTGGCCAGCGTTGTATGTTAGCAAGCTAGTTTATCTTGTGTCTGCTAGTTACTTCAAAGCCTCCAGAAGCCACCTAGCATTATAAATAAAAGGTCTCTGACGGTATGGAGACGATCAGATTAAAGCTTAAAAGGCCAGTGACGTGCAATATCTCGTATCCACAGAAGCGAAAAGTGACAAGTTTAAGAGATTGCTACAATTCTCCATCATAAATTAGCTACCAGTCTAACTATTAAAATATGTTTTCATGTAGGGCTTACCAAAAGAAAATGTTATATATATATATAGTTTCAGTCACGCACTAACTAGTTAATAAATTAATATGACAACACATTTTGACCCACTCTATAATCCATCTCGTGATCTAAATCGTTACTCTTTTTAGATCTTCATCGATAGATCATCCTTTCAATGTGGCTAGCACTGTATTAACTTACTAACTTGTCAGTGCTCGACAGTTGTTGTATATGAGTACATATAGCTGCAATTTCTAGGTGACTAAGAAAGTGAATTTTCCAGGGCATAAAATTCTCTAATTGCCAAAGTACATATTCTACGAATAAGAATGCAGCATCGTGTAACCTTTTACTACACACATCTCTTGAATCCTGCTTTTTAGAGTACTGGCTCCTCCCAACACGATTCCCTCAATGTTTGTTTGTGATAGAAAAAAACCAAAAATTGGGGCGACAAAACCAGCAACTAAAAAATTAGGCAGAAGTGGATTGATAACAATTATTGGCCTGCTTACGTACTTGACCTATCTCAACAGTAAAGAAATCTCATCAAAGCGGGTCTATATATTTTCAAGTGATCAACGAGACTAAAGTGGATTGATAACAATATTTGTGATGGTCAGAGAAAGAACAAAGATAATCAAAGCCAAGAAAATGAGAGAAACCATCAATTAATTGTCTCTATTAATTTTACAATGCTAATTAAAGGAGAGTATTTGTACTCTCATCAAAGCTTAACAGTCTAATTAGCTGTTTAATTAACAGCCTAACTACTTCTTAAACAAACTAACTAAAGACACGAGGATTAACTGTCTTCAGATATCACACATAGGCACACGCGCCTAACATCTCTCTCCAAAATTCTTTTAATAAACTATGCTTAATGCGGTTTCAAGGTAAACTTACTTCCACATAGTACCAAGCCAAGCTCTCTTTATGGAACAACAACTAAAAAAGTTTCCACCAACTAAATGCTTATTTTATAAGGGACTTATAATTCAATTGGTTAAGAGAATTTTGAAAATAAGACTTTGATAAAAGAGGTGTCATTTAGGTTGCACCTCTTGGGAAAATAAAATTTATGTGGCAATTAGGTTCGACCACTTGATCTCAAGCACAACTCATCCACTCGGACTTGATAGCTCAGCTTGATCACTTGGACCCAAGCTCAACTCAGTCATTTGGATTTTAGCTGAGCTAGGCATTGAGATATTTTTCCTCAGCAACATCAATGAAACAATACTTTTTTTTATATCTTACATATAGCTGATTAAAAGTGTTAGTAAAAAATATCCTGAAGAAAAAAAAATTTGTTTTCAAAAGTAAAGTTGTTAACAATTTTAATGCTAAAAGAGAATGAGTGAGTGATGGATGTTCCAAGGAAACAAACGACGAACCCCAGAAGCTAAAAACACTGAAGAAGTCGCTCAAAAAGTCCATTCCTATGAGGGTTTTTAGTTTTCCTTCAGTCCGATGGTTCAGCTCTTCTCAACTTGGATTTGCGTATGTGATGCAGGACGAAATATGGGTCAATTATGGTGTGAAAAATTAATTTAAATAAAGTGGCTCGAAGTTGGAAGGAAATCATATGAGAGAGGAAAATTCCAATTAAATGTCAATTATGGCGTAGGGAAGGCATATTGTTGGGATTTTCTGATTGATTGAGAAAGTTTGAAGCAATTATGATTCTGTCAAGATTTTTATTTAATTTCATGTTTTATTTTATATTTTAAAGAACAAGTTATCTATTAGGATATTATTTTCCTAATATGATTTTATTTTAGCTATAATTTTTATTATTTTCTTGTTAGCTAAGTTTAGGAATATTCTAGAACCTAGGGTTTCCTACGATATTAGGGTTTCTTTGTTTTCTATTTAAGCCAACTCATGGCACTGTACTTGTCAGTTTATTCATCTTATTTTCAATCAATATATTTGAGGTTTACTGGTGGATTCTAGTTGGTGGATTCCGACATTGTTACTTGTAGGGTTATCGTTTGATCTCCCTATCCCTTATATTTCGTTGCGTCAGTATGGGTGGCCAGTCTCATTATAGAGCAATGAAGGAGTTTATCAACAAGTTTACATCGAACTTCGTCTTAACAGATGTTTGTGCCTAATAAAACTCGGCCAAGGAAGCTGACTGAAGGAGGCTGGCCGAAGGAACAATAGCTCGGCCCTAGCGTCTATCCATGGCCAGGTCATTGTACTTCCTTTTTAAAAAAACAAAAGTAAGTTATGATTCAAAGTCATCACGGCCTCGGTCACGGCCTCGGTAATACTGGCCGAGGGCAAACTCCTCAGATGCACGGCCAAAGTAGGAAAATCAAGTGACATCGCCACGTGGCATCATGGTCCCACACTTCATTGAATGAAGTAGTGCCTCTGATCACAGCAGAAAGACTATGATCCATGTAGGAGCATTTAATGAGCCAAAAAAGAAGGGACGTGATTGAAATCAGATATGGTGAGTAAAATCAGGGATTAGGTGCGAAAATCCCATGATTTTGTAAGGCTAAGCCACCAACCATCAGACCAGGGCATTAAATGCACCTCCAAGGCCCGAGATGCAGAGCCCATCACCAGGGCGGCGGCCGGGGTTTATGGGTGTCACACCACCATGCTTCACGTTCCCAAATGCCGACTCGACTGCCCATTAGCTCTAATCAACCTCACCATGCAGATTTTCAGCTTCATTGTCTCCTCAAGACCTTCTCTATAAATAGCGAGCTCCAACTACATTTAAAGGGTTCAACACCAAACACAAGCCTCCCACGGAGCAAATTATATTTTCCTGTCATTTATCTTCCTATCATTTATCTTCTTGTAATGCACTTTCAATACATTTACTTGCTTTCCTAGGAGTAGTGGCAGTTTGTAGGAAAATCCATTCATCAATATATCATACGACCTTTGATTTTCAAGGCGCCAGAGCACCATCTGTGTTACTCTTTCGTTCATTCCATATATCATACGACCGTCGCCACCCAGCGACGCGCCGGAGCACCACCTAAAATCACCATCAGCACCACTATCAACGGCCTTGTAGCTCGGGCCATGAACCTGACGGCTGAGATCAGTTCCTCTCTCGGCCACAATCGCTCTGATTATAAGTCAAACTTAAACAGGCGTGCAACTCATCTATTCACCCAGCCGCATCATTCTCAAACGCACGGTAAACCGTGCTGGCACGCCCGTGCACAAACCACACGGCGCCAGAAGAAGGACGACCTGTGTTGACGCAGATCCCCTCGGCCCGGAACACCTGGTCATAGGATTCGCTAACGCCAACAATAGAGGAAGAAAAATGTGCTATTATAGTTAGCAACACTGTTGCTGAATGAAGTCGCTATACCAACACTATGCCAAATTTCACTTTCAACAACACTACATAGGCATTGGTAAAACCAGTCAACAGTGGTGCTTTTTTCAACGTAATGAAAGGTTTGTGGCATCCTAAGGCCATGATGGAGATTGTAAGCATTCGTGACGAGCGCTTTTTGTTTGCCTTCAAAACCGTTTGGTAAATTTTAATATAAAAATATTGGAACTGTAGATATGACTAAAATGGATATGTTGTTGAATGTGTTATGTTGTATGCTATGGCAGTTAGCTTATCTGCCGCTATAGTTGCTTCAAAGCCTCCACAAGCCACTTAGCTTTATAAATAAAGGGTCTCTGGTATGGGGATCATCGAATTAATTAAACCTCAAAAGGCCAGTGACATGCAAGTCCCATTTCCGCAGAAGCATAGAATGTCAAGTTTAAATGATTGAAACAATTACTATCTGTTGAGGCCCAAAAAATCCATGGTTGGGCCCGAATAAATTCCTAGCCCAAGACGATATATTATTGGAAAAAGACCCGATTTGGAATACACAAAAGTCTGCCATGCACAAGCCACACCCTGCATGCCATGCCAAATAAATAATCCATCATGCTAAGAATCAAGATTAAGATTATAAAGTGCATTAGCTTTGCAAATCCATGCTAATTATCTCATCAAGCATAATGATTAAAAGCGTGCCAAGCAACATGCCATGCCAAGCGGGAAATTATTATCCCACACCCAATCGCACTACAAGCTTAAGTGGGCCCAAGCCACTCCAATGCTCGGGGCTTGCTTGAGTGGGTTGTGGTATGGATGGTAACGAGTTGTCATGGGGCCTATCGGTGGGTCGAGAAATGGAAGTCTCAGGTCGCTTGGGGCCTCGGGACTCAAGCCCATTTTTAGGCCCAAACGTGGGTAAGCACAAGAGGGAAAATAGCCCATTGCTTCAATTGTAGTAGCCCAACCAAAATAGCCCATTGCTCCAATTAGAATAAGCCAACCAAAA
>NW_018921624.1:82321-93535 GCF_002207925.1 Prunus avium | reverse complement strand
TTAGATAGATCATGTGGTTGTCTTAAAAAGCCCATATAATTAGAATAAAAAAGCAACACCAGCTTTGGCATTCGGCTGAAAAACAAAATCACGCAGGGGCTTGGGGAATCCACATGTGAAGGGCCGCTGGGAGGCTAAGGAACAAGTTCCAAGTGAAAGCATCCAAGAGACCAAGGGATTTTGGCACGCAAGGAAGGATGACATCCCTTAAACCAGCAGGCGCACCCATTTTCTTTCCTTCATCAGATTTGGCCATGGAAAGAGGAAGAAAGAGGAGAAAGAAGATGGATGAAAATGGAAGCTCCCCTCTGAAGCAGCCGCGGGAAGAAGCATTGAGCTCCCAAAAATCTCTGATTTTGTGGGATTGGGCAGAGCTGAATTTGCCACCATGAGGTAAGTCAAGAAGGAAGAGAAGAAAGGGAGAGGAAAGCTTAGCTAGATTGGGAAGAAACCATTAGGGTTTCTTGGAGAAGAACAAACCCCAGCAGCTATAAATAGGGCATCTTCTACCCAACACAAGACAACCCACAACCTTCAGAGAGCAAGCTTCCTCTCTCACATGCAAACCCAATAATTTTCGTGCTATCCTTACCTATTTCCCATATTTCCCCTGTTCTGGCAGATTGGCATAGCTTTGACAGAGTCACCGTCAAGCTGCCGGAAACTGCTAAGATTACCCACAATTCTTCACCATCCTTCTCCCCCTTCATCAAACCTCCTTAGAATCCCTTTCTCTTTCCCTTAAAACCTCTGTCTCTCATAGGAACTCACAGCTCTCTCTCCTCAAGTGCTAAACCCATGATAATTTTGCTCCCATGCCATAATCTTCTCATGCAAAGCTAGAAGATTTATCTGTAATTTGTTGTTGTTTTCATTGGTGAAGGTAACCAAAGAGTTTCCTAAGGCGTCATGACCCTTTCGAGACATCTTTGGGGCTTAATCTTCGAACTCGGACACAAAGGGGGCAATTTCACACATCTACTCATCCTTTACAGCAGCCCAAGCCCATTCGTCTGGTTGCTGGAACAAAAAGACCCCCACACTATCAATCATAACTTATATTATAGCTACCAGTTTAGTTTTATAACTTATATCCACATACATATAGAAATCTGCAATTTCTACATGAGCAGGAAAAATTAAATTTTCCAGGTCATAAAACTCTTTGATATTCAAAGCAACCCTCTAAGAATATAAATTAATTTAATTAGAATTAATGGGGAGTTGTTCTAACGAGATTCATACTTAGTGTAACAATTAGACAATTTCATACTCAAGAAAATCCCCTTTATCAAGATTGATTGCCTATGATTTTTTGTTTTTTTAATACAAACGATAGTCTAAACTATAAGGGGAAGGGGATTTCGTACATATTCACATTACCAAGGTGTCATGGGAGTTTGAACCTGAGACCACTAATTGCCTAATGCTATTACGCATACTAATAAATTGCAAAAGTATAGTTTGGAGACCTAAACATACATGTGACTTTTATTCAGCTCCTCACTATGCTTTATTTCACATAGCATCATGTGACTTTTCTATGCATGCCCACATTAATGTTGATATTCTCTATTCTTGTTTTGAATGATTCCAAAGGTCCACGTTAAAAGAGAAATCACCTCTACCTAGTCCTTCTTCTGAAACATTGGCACACTGTCTTTTCGATTGTGGCATATCATCAACCCAAAAACTTGTGAACCCTTCTTCCTCTAACGCGAGACCATAACATGTAGCTCTTTCAAAAGCATCCTCGTCATCTAAAAAGGTTTCCCACCAATCATTTCCATTCTTTGTTGATGGTGATGTTTGTGATGGCGTACTACAATTCTCAACTGTTTGAATATGGGGTTCTTTACTACTCAAACAATTTGAACTCTTGATGAAGCTTCGTGGTTGAGGTCTTATTATGATGGTCTTTATTGTTTCTTGGGGTTTATCTTTCACCTTTTTCAGGCGAGAATCCATCCGCAGTCGGGTGTTCCAATAATTTTTCACATCATTCGCTGTCCTTCCTGGAAGCCTTCCAGCAATCAATGACCACCTTCGACAGATTGCATGAGAAAATAAATCAATACATTTGTGCTATGATACACACAAAAAAAGTAGAAAGATGTGATGTTTTTCCAACAAAGTATGTTTATATTTCTACTGCTATAAAAGGGTTTGTTAGTTTTGTTGGAAAATTCACGTAAACTTTCAGATACTACGTACGCTTTTTATTTGCACATTTTATATGACTAAAAAGTTTATTATATGGATGATTTTTAGCAAGGTTGACCTTTGGAGGATTACTAAAAATATAGACAGTTATGATTATTGAATTACATTATTGAGTAGCCCTAGGATGATGAATATGTGCATTTTTAATAAAATAAGGACATCCTATATAAAAACTCTCCACTTAATAGTTTTAACCGTATGTTTGGATGATGAAGTTTAAGTTATGAAGAAATTCAAAAATGACGAAAATCAATTTTGAAATTTTCTTGTTTGGTTAACTTAAAAATATAATGAGATTAATGCTGAATTTAAAGTTTATCCTTTTATAAGGTATCAATCTACAAACAAGAGGTGGTAGTTGGTAGATGTGTTAATGGTGGTAATAGTGACCCATCATGTGTCTTGTTGGTGGTGAGGTCGAGTATGCTATGCCAAGGTGGTTGCAGACAGTAGAGCCGGTGGTGGCTGCAACAGTAGAGCTGGTGGTGGCTGCAATGGTAGTTAATGTGGTGGTAGCAGTGATGGTGGGGTTGTTGTGGTGATCCGTGCAATTGTTGGTGATGGTGATGGCTATGGTAACATTGTGGTCACGGTGGTGATGGCGGTGATAGTGGTTGGGGTTATGGTATTTTAGAAGGGATTAGAGTGTGTTATTTTAGAAATTTGAACTTTTATCCAATTTATAAGTTTATTTTCCTCATCTAATCACAGGGTACGTAAGAGCTTCTATAGTACAAGGAATTTGTACACCAAGATTTTCCAATTTGCAGATCCAAGTGGTTGTAATTGAATAACCACTGTAGATGTTTATCTTCCATAGGAAGCATTGTTGAGTTTACCCCATGTTCTTTCAGACAAATTTAAACCTTCATGTAAAGGCTTTTTATCACAAATGATATCCCTAGTGCTTTTTGTGGTTGTGCATGCGTACTGAGATAAACAACAGAATATATAATATAGAAAACAAAGCACGGGATTGTGGATTTTAGTTTTTTTTTTTTTTTTTACATGAGTAAGATTTTGTTCAGCCAACTACAAAAGCATAAATATATATATGTATGTGATGAACAGAATAATAAAGCATGTAGTAATAAACAAATAATAATAAGAAAGCATATCTTGAGCTCAATTAATGAAGGGCAAGAACCCATACAATAATGACGATGTGGATGTGGATGTGGTTGTGGAGCTTCATAGTTAGGAAAGAGACACTTATTTATTGGTGCCTGTTTCCTAAAAGCTTGTGAAGCCTAATTATTAGATCTACTTCATCCTCTGCAAACTCTCCTCTCTTCAAAAGACAAAATGAACCTTAAAAATTAGACCTCAGGAAGGGGTTTGTGAGAAAACAAATATATGAAACTGCTTAGTGCCTTTATTGTAATCTCCAAAACCAAGGTTTTGTGTCAAAATGAAAAACTTTAGATATTTCACCAAAAAAAAAAACTTTAGATATTTCAATTAGGGTTGGCCCTGGTTGGGTTGGGTCAATTTTAAGCCCAACCCGAGCACCAAGCCGAAGCTATAGGCTTGTTGAAAATAGGAACTGAGCACTGAAGCATGAGGTGGGGAAACGACCAAAGTGGTTAACCAATGGGTCGGTTCACCGGGTAATCCCACTTTTCACATGAAAAATAAAGCTTGGTCTGAGAAGATGTTGGCGTTGAGAAGAAGATGAAGATCGTGGGGTTGAGTAGAAGATGCTGGGGTTGAGAAGAAGGGGTTGGCATTGAGAAGAAGAGGAAAGATTTTTTGGTTGAAGATGAAGAGTTGGCGGCCGAGAGCAAGACATAATGATAGAGATCGAAAGGTGTTATTTTTATTTATTTTAAATTTAGGTTGAATGTAAAATTATTAAATATTTATGTCATTGAGTTAAGAGCACAACAAACACTGTTATTCAGGGGTTTAGTGTTGGAAATACAGGTTACAGGTTAAGTCACTTGGGTCGAGTCGGTTTTCATGGGTTACTAAATATTTCACCCACCTTGCTGGTGTTAGTGTTGACCATGACTAGGTGATAGTTGTGGCGGCAGTTGTGGCACATGTGTGTATTTTAGTGCATTTCTGTTTATTTATAGTTTTTTTTTTTTTACATGAGTATGATTTCGTTCAGCCAACTACAAAAGCATAAATATAGATGTCTGTGATGAGCAGAATAATAAAGCACGTAGTAACAAACAAATAATAATAAGAAAGCATATCTATGAGCTCAATTAATGAAGGACAAGAACGAGTACAATAATGACGTGGATGTGGAGCTTCATAATTAGGAAAGAGACACTTATTTATTGGTACCTGTTTCCTAAAAGCTTGTGAAGCCTAAGTATTAGATCTACTTCATCCTCTGCAAACTCTCCTCTCTTGATATTTGGCTTCAAATAGTTCAACCACCTTAGTCTACAGCTCTTTCTGCACCTGTTCAACCCTGCATCCATGCATAATGCAAAAGAATTCCCGATGTGGGATAAGTCTCTCAGCATCCCTCGACTCACGAGTGATATTATTTGAGCTAAACACATAGACAACATAAATAATGAATAATATGGGAGCACTAGTGACTATCGAGCCTAACTTGTGAAAGACAAAATTAAAAGCAACCAAATAAGTGGAGAAGTTTAAGACCTTGTAAACATCACTAATTTAATTAAGGTTTCACTGCCTATTAAGCTCTAGCCATATATTAACCATCTATATCATATATCTCTCTTTGAGTTACATTTACATTAATACCTGCTTTGTAAGGAACTTGGTGCCACTTTCCTTCTCCATGATTCTCAATGCACTGCCTCAAAAGATCATCTTCCTCTCCAGTCCAAGCTCCTTTTCTCACACCCAAGTTATAGCCCTCCATCTTCTTGTTGGCCAGCGTTGTATGTTAGCAGCTTGTTTATCTTGTGCCTGCTAGTCACTTCAAAGCCTCCGGAAGCCACCTAGCTAGCAATATAAATAAAAGGTCTCTGACGGTATGAGGATCAGATTAAAGCTTACAAGGCCAGTGACGTGCAATGTCTCGTATCCACAGAAGCAAAAATTGACAGTTTGAGATATTGCTACAATTCTCCATCAGAAATTAGCTACCAGTCACTATTAAAATATGTTTTCATGTAGGGCTTACCAAAAGAAAATGTTATATATATATCTAGCTAGTAAATTAATATGACACCACATTTTGACCTACTCTATAAATTATAATCCATCTCGTGATCTAAATCGTTTACTTTTTTAGATCTTCATTAACAAAAGTTCACTCAAACAGAAAAACGTCTAATATCTAACAAGGAAATGTTCAAAATAACAATTAAGAGCCACCGATTAAAATAAGAGCCTCAAAATTGAAGGTTTCTGATTTCACACATTGTGGAGTAGACAAAATCCACGTAGCTAGCACTGTATTAACTTACTAACTTGTCAGTGCTCGACAGTTGTTGTATATGAGTATGTATAGCTGCAATTTCTAGGTGACCAGGAAAGTGAATTTTTCAGGGCATAAAATTCTCTAATTGTCAGAGCACATATCCTACGAATATGAATGCAGCATCGTGTAACCTTTTACTACACACATCTCTTGAATCCTGCGTTAGAGTGTTCGACTGGCTCCTCCCAACACCCTTCCCTCAATGTTTTTTTGTGATGAGAAAAAACCTAAAATTCGGGCAGAAGTACACCTAGCATTATTTGCTCAATTATTGGCCTGTGTACGTACTTGACTTATTTCATCAAAGCCGGTCTATATATTATCAAGTGAACGAGACTAAAGTGGATTGATAACAATATTTATGATGGTCAGAGAAAGAACAAAGATAATCACAGCCAAGGAAATGAGAGAAACCATCAATTAATTGTCTCCGTTAAATTTACAATGCTAATTAAAGGATAGTATTTGTACTCTCATCAAAGCTTAACAGTCTAATTAGCTGTTTAATTAACAACCTAACTACTTCTTAAACAAACTAACTAAAGACACATGGCTTAACTGTCTTCAGATATAGGCACACGCGCCTAATATCTCTCTCCAAAATTCTTTTAATAACTATGCTTAATGCGGTTTCAAAGTAAATAATGTAGAACATATATATGGCCGAGTTGATCGAGGAACAATTGGACAGGCGTGCACGTCGTCGCGACAACAAAGCCCAATCTGTGAGAGTATGGGCCCTGAGCTTAGAATCGGGCCCATGACCTATCGTTTCAAAGAAAATGGCGTGATAAATGCAACTCGATGCCTCACTATGACGTATGAGCTATTTTAGCCAAATTCTATCGTTTACTTTGACTTTTCAGCCTTTAAAGTTTTTAGGATATTTTGGGAAACTTTCATTATTTCCCTTTTTAGTTTCTAATTAGCTTTCTTAGCAAGTCTAGGGATTCTCATTAGATTTCCAAGCAAGTCTAGGGTTTCTCTTGTATAAAAGGAATGCATTGGAGCATCATGAAATATTCTTCTTATTTTCCAATCAAAGACCTTTGAGTTTTACTCAATATTCTGGTGGATTCCAGTTTGTTGGTGGATTCCGACATTGTTACTTTAGGATTATCGTTCGATCTCCCTATCCCTTATATCTCGTTGCGTCAGTTGGTATCAGAGTAGGTTTTTGCCTAACTCGATAGGACCCGTGGAGACAGGGAACTAATCACTCATGATGAATTCAATATAGCAAAAGAGGGTCTACGTAAGATGATCCTGACCTTGGGAAACCAAGCACGACCAAATGAAGATAAAGGAGAAGATCGGCGTAACGAACGACGTCCCCCATCATGACGCCCTTGTCAAGACGATAGTAATGCGAAGTTGGAGGAAGAAATTCATGATGATCATGCCTAATCCAATAACCAACGCCAATAAGACTATCGCATGAAGACTGAAATTCCATATTTCAATGGGCACTTACAAGTTGAAGATTTCTTGGATTGGCTTGTTGAAGTGGAGAGGTTCTTTGAACTTATGGAAGTTCCTGAGGCGAAGATGGTGAAGCTAACAACTTTTCGTCTCAAAATAAGTGTTGCAATATGGTGGGATCAATTACAAAAGAAACGCCAAAGGTAAGGCAAAGCTCATGTGCGGACTTGGCGACGGATGAAGCAATTAATGATGGATAGATTCCTCCTGGCAGACTTTGAGCAATATTTGTACCGTCTTTACCACAATTGCATCAAAGGCCATAGGACGATGGCAGAGTATAAATCTAAATTTTTGCGCCTCGTAGAACTTAATAGCCTAGGTGAAATTGATAGTCAACAAGTGGCAAGGTACATGAATGGACTTAAACCTTCCATCCAAGATCGAATTGGGTTGCAGACTTTCTAGACCGTGCAAGAGGCCTATAGCATGGCCCTCAAGGCGAAGCTTATGGAGAATAAGAGACGATCAAGTTTTGGCAATTTTCAGAAGAAATCTGTCAATTCATCTGTCCCTGCAAAAGACAAAGATAAAGAAGTTGCACAGTTTCCTGGGAATAATAATACTAACAAATAGCAGGGCACAAAGGGAGCAACAGAAGGCAGTAGCCGTAATGGGGATAAGGGTTGTTTTCAGAGACCGAACCCTTATGCAAAACCTTATGGAGATCACTGTTATCGTTGCGGCAAACTGGGCCACAAATCCAACGATTGTCTCAATCGTCGACAAGTTAACTTGGTTGAAGCTAATGAGGATGACAATGAGGATCATGGTGCTGAAGAAGAGTACGAAGGAGATGATTTCGCCTATGAGGAAGGCGACGAATTAATTAACCTAGTTTTGCAGTGGGTGTTACTCGCAGCAAGACAAGAGGAGGCATAAGATCTTTCGATCTCTTTGTACCTTCAACAAGGTGTGCAATTTAATTATCAATGGTGGCAGCTGCGAGAATCTCATATCCAAAAAAGTAGTGGATTATTTAAAGTTGCCAATAGATAAGCATGAATCACCTTATTCCTTGAGATGGGTGAAGAGAAGGCCTTCAATTCAAGTGACAGAAGTTGGCCAGGTACCGCTGTCGATTGGTAAGCATTAAAAGTCCAAGGTTCTTTGTGATATTATTGATATGGATACTAGTCACATTTTGTTGGGTAAACCTTGGCAGTTTGATACAGATGCCACTCATAAGGGACATGATAACGTGTATGTTTTCAATTGGGGCTCTCATAACATTGCTATTACTCCCGTGAACGACTTTGGCAAACTTGAGAAACCAGTCGCGAATTCCAGTTTCCTTACCATAGCTAGCAATGAACGTGATTGTTTAGAAGCCGTTAAAGATGCAGAAATAATTTATCCCGTGGTGATTAAAGGGTTGTTAGCTATCGTACCTGAGAAAGTTGAAATTCCAAAAGAAATGCAGA
This sequence comes from Prunus avium, assembly GCF_002207925.1. The sequence goes on along the minus strand of NW_018921624.1, from coordinate 84,988 downwards.
AAAATTTGCAGGGATTCAAGGAGTTAATTGCTGACGACCTACCCAACCAGCTACCTCCCATGAGGGATAGATTGATTTGGTGCTTGTAGCAAGTCTCCCCAATCTGCCACATTCCCGCATGAGTCCCAAGGAGAATGACATTCTACGAGAGAAGATAGAAGAGTTGCTACAAAAAGGGTTTATCCGTGAGAGCATGAGTCCTTGTGTAGTCCCAGTATTGCTGGTGCCCAAGAAAGACAAAACATGGCTTATGTGTGTTGATAGTAAGGTGATCAACAAAATTACTAACAAATACATATTTCCAATACCACGGTTGGAAGACATGCTGGATGTGTTGGAGGGTTCTAAGGAGTTTTCGAAGATAGACCTTCGAAGTGGTTACCATTATATTCTCATCAAGACAGGTGATGAGTGGAAAACTGCGTTCAAAAGCATGGATGGCTTGTACAAGTGGATGGTGATGCCTTTTTGCTTATCAAATGCGCCAAGCACTTTTATGCGCCTTATGAACCAAGTTCTTCGTCCTTTTATTGGTTCTTTCGTTGTGGTGTATTTTGATGATATTTTGATTTACAGTCGAACCAAAGAAAAACATTTAGAGCATTTAAAACTGGTCCTTCGAGTTTTGGAGGAAAACCAACTTTTCATCAACCTGAAAAAGTGTAATTTTTACACCAGTAAATTACTCTTTCTGGGTTATGTTGTTGGCGAGGATGGCATTCTGGTGTATGACGAGAAGGTGCGAGCTATTAGTGACTGGCATACCTCGAGAACAGTACGTGAATTGAGAAGCTTTCATGGGTTAGCTACCTTTTATCGAAGGTTTGTTCGTGATTTTAGCACTATTACTGCAACCATCATTGAATGTTTAAAGCAGGGAAAGTTTTAGTGGGGTGATGAGCAAGAGAAGTGTTTCGCCCTTATTAAGCACAAGCTGTGCACCGCCCCGGTCCTAGACCTTCCCAACTTTGAAAAGATATTCGAGGTCGAATGTTATGCAAGTGGGGTGGGAGTAGGTGCAGTTTTGTCTCAAGAGAAGAAACTAGTGGCCATTTTCAGTGAGAAACTTAGTGAAGCTCGCCAAAAATGGAGTACTTACGAGCATAAATTTTATGCAGTTGTTCGTGCTTTGAAATAGTGGGAGCACTACTTGGTGCAGCATGAATTATTGTACTCTATATATATCACTATGCCCTGAAGTTTCTTAACAGTCAGAAATCTGTGAGCAAGATGCAAATAAGGTGGAGTACCTTCCTGCAGAAATTCCCTTTTGTGATTAAACATAAATCAGGTACCCTTAATCGTGTGGCAGATGCTTTGAGCCAAAGAGCAAACATGCTAGTTACCTTGGCTCAAGAGGTTGTGGGATTTGAGTTCTTGAAGGAGTTGTATGAAGTCGATGAAGACTTTAAGGAGATTTGGTCCAAGTGTGTTTGCAACTAACCTATTACAGATTTTCACCTCAGTAATGGTTATTTGTTTAAGGGCAACAAACTCTATATTCTTGAGACATCCTTGAGGGAGAAGCTAATTCGAGATTTACATGTTGGCGGGCTGAGTGGACACTTGGGAAGAGACAAAACAATTGCTAGCATGAATGAGCGATATTATTGGCCACAATTGAAAAAGGACATGGGAAAGATCGTGCAAAAGTGCTACACTTGTCAAGTGTTTAAGGGTCAATCTCAAAACACTAGTCTTTACATGCCTTTGCTTGTGCCTAATGATATTTGGCATGACCTTTCCATGGACTTCGTGTTGGGACTCCCCTATACACAAAGGGGAGTAGATTCTATTTTTGTTGTTGTTAATAGGTTCTCTAAGATGGTGCACTTCATCGCATGCAAGAAGACAAATGATGCTGATAGTATAGCCAAATTATTTTTCAAGGAGGTTGTTCGTTTGCATGGCGTGCCCAAATCCATCACCTCTGATCGTGACACCAAGTTCTTGAGTCACTTCTGGGTTACTTTATGGCAGATGTTTGGAACCGCCCTTAATCGCAGCAGTACCGCACATCCCCAAACTGATGGCTAGATAAAAGTTCCTAGTAGAACTTTGGGTAACATTATCCGTAACATCTGTGGAGACAAACCCAAACAGTGGGATAATGCACGGCCTCAAGTGGAGTTTGCTTACAATAGCACTGTTCACAGTGCCACAGGAAAATCACCTTTCACTTTGGTTCTTTGGTTTACACTTCAGTTCCTAACTATGTGATTGATTTAGTGAAGCTACCCAAGGCCCATGGTGTAAGTATTGCAGCTGAGCATTGTTGCGTAGATTCAACTGCACCAAAATGGATTAAGCTGCATCCTCAACTTGTGATACTCGCAAGTGCATGAACCGTTGGTAGTTTAGCGTATGTAAGTGCGAGGTCGATTCCACAGGGATTGGTGATTGAATGATCCAATTTAGTTTCCCTACACAAAACAGAAATGAAAAAAGAAAGGAAATAAATAAAACAAGGAAGAAAGAAATAACTAACTCAAGCAGATAAGTTCCCAAGTTCAATTAGATTAATGGATTGGTTCTAGCTAAAGTATGATTAAGCCATGGTGTGTGGTCATAACCTTGTGTTCCTAATTCCCTAATTTGATCATTTGTTGTCTAACCTAAAATTAAGCATTAGGAACCCATTAAGCATAGAAGAACAATTTAAACAAC
>NW_018921624.1:69845-81923 GCF_002207925.1 Prunus avium | reverse complement strand
AAGGGAAGGGAGCTCTAGAGAAGTGTTTGAGAGCTCCCCCCCTTGGGGTGTGTTTACAAGCTTAGAGAACTTCCCTATTTATAGGCCTAGGGGAAGTGACAATCTGAATTATACAATTGAATTTTCTAAACACACTAACTTCACCTAACACACAACACTTAATTCATCAACTTAACCTAACACACAATTGCATTTGAAAACAATTCCTCTTGTCTTTAGGCTTAGTGTTCAGCTCCCACTTCATCATCTTTTGGCTGCTGCAAAATTCCACTCAAAAATAGGTATTGAATATGCTTCACCAAACTTTCCCACAATCAACAACACTTCATCATGCATATGTCATGCATGACAATGCATTGCAGCCAGCTTGTGGGCTCGTTTTGGGCTTGTGGCTTCATTCTGAAAAATCTGGAAAAATATGGATCTTGAAGCTCTTTGTCTTATCTTTCCAAGCATATGCAGCCCAGCTCAAGGAAAAATCGGAAAGCCCTTCAAATGTGATTTTTGGCCCAGTAACGCAGATGCTGCCGAATTTGACCTTAAGTTGCCAAAACATGTATAACTTTCTCTAGAAGACTCGGAATCATGAACCGTAAAATTCTACAGAAACTAGACTTCCGTAACTTTCCAATGATGTATGGCTCATCATCTGGTTCTTCTTGAGCAAGTACAGTCAAATCCGTGAAGTTGACTGATCTGCAGACACCGTTTTGAGCTAACTTGTCTCCAAAATGCAATTAGTGAGTCTCAAGCTTATAACACTGAAACAAACACAAAACTTATTAAAAGCACAAGTTTAACTCAAAAACATAACCAAATCATAAATTAGAAGGGTACAAAATGATATGTAAATATGCACCGATCAAGCATATGGCAGAAAACGTCCAGGCCATGAAGAATGAGGTCAAGGAGAGGTTGGAGAAAACCAATGCTAAATACAAAGCTGCTGCAGACAAACATAGATGAGTCAAGGTGTTCAATGAAGGAGGCTCTGTCATGTTCTATCTGAAGAAGGGAGGTTTCCAGTGGGTACTTATCGTAAGTTACAGCCCCTCAAATATGGTCCCTACAAGATTGTAAAGAAGATCAATGATAATGCTTATGCTGTGGAATTGCCCCCATCCATGGAGATTTCAAGGACTTTCAATTTTGCTGATTTGTATGCATTACATGAAGATGATTCGCTCTATCCTGAAGATAACTCAGGGTCCAGTTCTTCTGAAGTGGAAGGGGCTAAATTTCGTACCCTATATCCAAAAACAAGAAGCATAAATGAATGAAGAACACTCAAAGACTAGAGTCCAGGTTCACCAAAATAAAATAAAAAATAAAAAAATAAATAAAGACCAGGCTTCAAATTTTCTTTCCCTTTGTAACCCCAAGTTATGCATTCATTATTTCTCCACATTAAGACTAAAGACCAAGCTTGTGGGATACGGACCGTGACATGAACTCGTAGTCTACCAATTGTTGCTTCAGCTTCTTGAACTCATTCATCATCTGCCTCTAGAAAAGAAACAAAATAAAGCAATGTCAAATATGTACTTATATAGATATGTATATACAGAGTAATACAAAAGACAAATTGGTATTAATGTGGTACATCTTTGATATGCTCTATTGGAACCATCACTTTCCTTTTATTGCTATATATGCAGATGCACAAAAGCACAAACAAGCCCAATTTAAAATCTCCTACTTACGATCCAGAAAAAACAAACTTAAACTCAAAGCAGACTAGTTTTCTTATAAAAATGGAGTTCATTGTTTTTCATCTCAATTTCATTTGTGACTTATAACTCAAATGGTATCCAAAATTTTAGGCAGTGCATGAAAACTCAATCAAGTTAACTCCAGAAAAATGAGAGAACAACAATATAGAATTATGACAAAGGCTGATCAAGGAGTTTCTTAGGGAAATTTCAAGTCGAAGGCAAATAGCTAGAAGAAAAGAAAATGAGGCAATGAAATTGGAAAATTAACTCATGTAAGCTAATCTGAAGACTGTAGCATACGGAGAATATAAGATATCGTCATATATATGTAAGATAGTTTACTATCTTAAACCACTGAAGTGATCTTCTAATTGAATAAGTATTCCTAAGAACTCATGGTTTATCAGAAAGTCTATTCCTATAAGATGTGGCAGCCTAATATAAGTGTTCTAGATATATTCACAGGCTTAAGGATTCCTACTTTGATAAGGATTAAGATTACCTAATCTTATAAGCATTAAGGTTATCTCTAGGAGTTTCTTGATGGGCAAAACTCATAGAGATATGCATATAAATAGGAGGCTCCTTTTAGAGCCGAGACACACAATTAAGCATACAGATATTCACCCCATTAGAATTATTGCTGAAAGAAGTTCTCTATTTCTAAGAGAAAGTCTCGGGTTTTCTCAAGTTCAGTTCTATCTTCATCTTGTTCATCATGTCTGAAATAGGTTAGTTAGTGTATTTCATGTTATATCTATTTAGACTTACATGTGGTATCAGAGCTTTAGTTATATCGTGTTTTACCTAACCAATCTGAAACAGGAAATCTATGAAAACTTTAAACTAAAAGTTGCAAGTTATATGGACAAGAACATGATAACAGTATAAAGAATTGACTTTATCGTGTTCTTGACAGTTTTTGATCAAGTTTGCAGTTGCCATGGGATAATTGAGCAAGCTAAAGCAGCTCAATCATTCCGTGATAACTACATTCAAAGTAAATGGTCCAAATTGGCATCATAGTTCAGAAGATATTGAAAGGCTCTCCATCCAAAGATGTGAGCAGTTTGATATAGCTTTGACTATGATGGATCGACATGGAATATGCACAGTTATAAAATAGCAGAAGTTCTCCTCTATCCAAAGATGTGGACAAATTTTGCTCAAGGAATTATATAACTATTTGTATTTCAGTGTCAATGGACGTACTTAAACTTTCTATCCAAAGATGTGAGTTAAGTGTGTTTAAGTTAAAGTCTTTTGGGGAAATTATTTAAGGTATTAATGTTTAAAACTTGTACAGTCAATCGCAATTCAATCCAGACCCTCACTGGCTCCAACTACAAGAAATGGAGAGAAGACCTTGAAATAGCTCTTGGCTTATTGGACTATGAAATGGTTCTAACTGAGGAAGCACCAGCCACACCAGCAGCTGATGCATCTGATGAGACTAGGACCAAGTTTGCAAAATGGACTAAGGCTAACAAAATGGCGATCATAATCACGAGGAGATCAATTTTAGAGGAGGTAAAGGGCAACATCACATAGTCTAAAAATGCAAAGGCATTTATTGAGGCAATAGCAGAGAATTTCCAAGGCTCCAAAAAGGCTGAGATAGGTACACTAATGAGCAAACTCACAGATTTGAAGTATAATGGAGAAGGATGCATAAGGACTCACATTCTGAACATGGTCGAAATTGGAAACAAACTGAAAGCTCTGCAAGTTACAGTAGATGAAGCCATGATGGTGCACTTTGCTCTTAACTCCCTACCTAGCATTTATAGGCATTTGAAAACTACTTACATTGCTCAAAAGGAAACATGGATAGTGGCTGATCTAATAGGAATACGTGTGCAGGAAGAGAAAAGCATTAGAAATGATAATGCAAAGGAACATGTGAATCTAGCGCAGGATTTTAAAGGCAAGCCAAAGGAAGGATATAAATCCAAATATGCAGGAAAGAAGCAGAAGAAGGATGAAACTGCCAAAGGGACAAGTCCAGTAGGTCTGAAATGTTTTTTCTGCAAAACGTTTGGTCACATGAACATGGATTGTAGAAGGTACAAACGTTGATTGGACAAGCAAAAGGCAAAAGGTAAGAAAAACTCAGTGTATGTGGTTTATGAATCAAATTCACTTGAAATTTTATCCAATACATGGTAGTTAGATAGTGGTGCAACAGTTCATGTAACAAATTCCTTGCAGGGGTTCAAAACAAAGAGAGTGCCAAACAAGGATGACTTGAAGGTGTTCGTGGGAAATGGAGAAAGAGTTAAAGTAGATTTTATTGGTTTAGTTAATCTATAGTTGCAATCTGGTTTTTGTTTGGAATTAGTTGATGTCGTTTATGTTCCTACTACGACAAGGAACCTTTTATCAGTTAGTAGGCTTGTAAAATCAAACTTACAGTTTGAGTTTGATGATTTTGGTTTCTCCATTTCAAGAAATAAAAGAGTTGTTGGTAATGGCATGATTGCTGATGGAATGTTTCGTTTGAATTGCAAACTACCAAAACAAGGCACTGAAATGTTAAATGTAATAAGCACAAAACAGTTAAGCAATTCAGAATCATATACTCTTTGGCATAAGAGACTAGGACATATCTCAAAAGAAAGGATGAATATCCTAAGCAAGCAATCTATGTTGCCACCACTTAACCACCATGAAAGGGATAAAACATGTATTGAATGTGCAAAAGGGAAGATGACAAACCTCAGAAAGAAAGGAGCTGTAAGGAGTGAAAAATTACTTGAGTTGATACACACTGATGGGGAGAAGCTTTGAAGACAGCAAATTACTTGCTTAATAGAACACCTACTAAAAGTGTCGACAGAACCCCTTATGAAATCTGGTGCAATAGAAAACGAAGTTTCAATCACTTGAGAACTTGGGGATGTAGAGCAGCAGCAAAACTTTATAATCTAATGCAAAAGAAGCTTAACTCAAAGACAGTTAGTTGTTATTCCAGACAGGACAAAAGGCTATATATTTTACTATCCTAATCACAACACTAGATTTGTAGAGACACAAAGGGTTGTTTTCATTGAAGAAGAGAAGGGAGAAACAAATACAGCAGATTTTGAGTTTGAAGAAATTCTAGAAAGCAAAGAAACTGCGTAAGCTGGAAGTAAAAAAAAGGGAGTGACTATCTTGACTTTCGACAACTTGAATAAAGAGATCTCACCTGCACATGAAGACATAAACAGTCATCAAAATCTAGAAGTTGAAACACAACAAAATGCAGAAGTTGAAATGCAGTTGAATCTACCAGAACAATCTTAGACCATGGAATTAAGGAGATCCCAAAGAACTAGAAGACCAACTCTACCAAATGACTATTTTGTCTATTTGCAAGAGTCTGAGTTTGACATCAACACCATAGAAGACCCTGCCACTTATAAACAAGCTATGGAAAGTGAGAAAAATCAACATTGGTTTGTAGCCATGGAGTCTGAACTTGAATTGATGAGCAAGAATGGTGTATGGAGTTTAGTTGAATTACCATCAGGTTCTAAACCTATTGGCTGCAAGTGGGTCTACAAAACCAAGAGGAATGCACAAGGGAAAATAGACATATACAAAGCCAGATTAGTGGCAAAATGGTTTACACAATAAGGAGTGGATTATAATGAAACTTTTTTTTCTATGTCAACAAAAGACTCATTCAGAGTCATCATGGCTTTGGTTTCACATTTTGATCTACACTTGCATCAAATGGATGTCAAGACAGCTTTTCTAAATGGAAATCTAGTTGAAGAGATTTACATGAAACAACCAGATGGTTTCGTCTTAAAAGGGGGAGAGAATTTAGTATGCGGATAGAAATCAATTTATGGTTTAAAACAGGCTTCAAGACAGTGGTATCTAAAATTTGATGAGGTGATAAAATCTCAAGGTTTCATAGATAATCCAGTGGATGAATGCATCTACATGAGGTTCAATGGAAAGGACTTTATCATTCTACTCTCATATGTAGACGACATCCTCTTAGCAAGTAGTAATTTGTCCTTGTTACATGATATCAAGAGAATGTTGTCTACTCATTTTGATATGAGTTAACTGGGAGAAGCCAACTATGTACTGGGAATCAAAATTAGCAGAGATAGAGACAGAATGTTGATAGGTTTATCTCAGAAAGCTTATATTGAGAAGATACTTAAGGGGTTTAATATGGAAAATTGCACAGGCTGTGATGTTTCATTCTCAAAGGGTGACAAGCTTAGCATTAAACAGTCTCCCAAGACTGGACAAGAAAGGATAGATATGCAGGACAAGCCTTGTGCCTCATTGGTAGGAAGCCTCATGTATGCTCAGGTTTGTACTTCACCTGACCTTGCATTTTGTATCATTGTTCTTGGTAGATTTCAGTCCAATCTAGGGCAGGAACATTGGGTTGTAGGGAAAAAGGTGTTAAGGTACCTACAGAGGACTAAGGAGTAAGAACTGGTTTATTTAAAAGAAGTTAAAAGCGTTTTTGTTATGTTGTAAATGGGCTTTGGGTGTGTTTCTAAAAGAAGTTCAAAGCCTTTTTATCATATACCCATTCTTAGCACTAATAATTTGGACTCCTATATTGGGTATAATAGTGAATCTCCCAAAAAAAAAAAAGTGTTATCAAAAGTAAAGTTGTTAACAATTTTAATGCTGAAAGAGAATGAGTGAGTGATGGATGTTCCAAGGAAACAAACGACGAACCCGAGAAGCTAAAAACACTGAAGAAGTTGCTCAAAAGGTCCCTTCCCGTGAGGGTTTTTAGTTTTCCTTCTGTCTGGTGGTTTAGCTCTCCTCAACTTGGATCTGTGTATGGCTAGCCACTCTCATTATAGAGCAATGGAGGAGTTTATCAAAAAGTTTACAGCGAACTTTGTTAAAGGAAAGAATCAAGTCATATTTGATATGCCCAGATTATAGGGTCGTTGATTGATTCCTTGTATATATGTTATTCAATTGTTTTATTTCCTTCCTAGAATAAGACTCTCTCAGTCTGTATAAAGTTGTAGCTATATTGTATATTCATATATCAATCAAATACAGAGATCTTCTCTACCAAACCATTCTCTTCATTCACCATTTTTACATGGTATCAGAGCACTGATTCTGGTGACTCTAGAAACCTAAACACCTTCCGCTACAACACAACAGAACAAGATGGGTGAAGCAAAATCCATAGAGAAACCAATTGATGTTTCGGATCCGCTCACTTTGCATCACTCGGATCATCCAGGAATTGTTTTGGTCTCCAGGCTTCTTGAAGGATACAACTATGATCAATGGAGCCGATCTATGCGTCTCAATCTTAGCGCAAAGAATAAGATTGGCTTTGTCGATGGGTCTGTCAAAGCCCCAGCATCTACAGATGCGAAACACTCCATTTGGTATTATCGTGGATCATGAATTCAGTACATCCAGACATTGCTGGCAGCATGATCTATGCCGAAACAGCAGCCGAAGTTTGGAATGACCTCAAAGAGAGGTTTTCATAAGGCAATGATTCCAAAATTTACCAAATCCAACAAGAAATTGTCGAACATCGACAGGGACAGCAATCTGTCTCGGCTTATTACACCAAGATGAAGACACTTTGGGACGAGTTGTCTTCTTGCCATGATACTTTATCATGCACATGTGTAGGATTGAAGAAAGTTGCTGCACGAGAAGAGAAAGAAAGAGTCATGCAGTTTCTTATGGGACTAAATGAGACTTACACTGCCATCCGGGGACAAATTTTGATGATGCAACCCCTTCCTGACACATGCAAGGTCCATGCCTTGATACTCCAGCAAGAACGACAGGTTGAAGTAGCTACACGACGTGATAGTAATACCGGTCATCATGCGATGAAGGTTGCTCAACCCAGCCATTCACCTATAGCCCAAGGGAATCTAACTCCCTTAAAGTGCAGGTAATGTGCCCAAGAACAACACAGCGTCGATCGATGTTATTTTCTCCATGGTTTTCCCATGGTCCATAAGCTACATGGCAAAAATGTGAAGCCGCCCAACCGAAGGAAATCAACTGCACATAATACTCTAGCAAGCTCTGCGGAGTCAACTCAGACACCGACTACCACTCCTAATGAGAAGCCCACATTCACCACCGAGGAGTACACTCAACTCATGGCGCTGCTTTGCAAAGAGAATGGTAATACACCACCTTTTGCTAACGCCATAGGTATTGTTACCCCTACATGTTATAACACAGTACATGCATCTCACGTCACTCTGTAATGGATAGTAGACAATGGGGCAACGGATCACATATCCCATTCCGTGCCCTCAAATCACATGACTCCGTCTCAAAATGACTTTGTTGAATTACCTGATGGTGGACACGCTGAAATCACATCGGTTGGTTCTGTTAAATTGACCAAGGATTTAGTTCTTGATGGTGTTCTACATGTACCAAAATTTCGAGTCAATCTTTTGTTTGTTAGCAAACTCACTCAAGCTTTGGGATGTATAGTGACATTCTTCCCTAATTTTTTTGTTGTGCAGGCCGTGGCTATGAAAAGGATGATTGGCATGGGCAAGCAACATAAAGGGCTCTACTACATCACCCGTCAACAAAACCCACACCAAGTACACCATGTCAACCGCCATTCCAGCCTCTAGCACCAATCTCTTGGACACCCATCTGCTGCCCCTCTCCATGCTTTATCAAAAAGCATCCTTGAAGTCGTTTTTTATTTTTCCATTAATTGTGATGTTTGTCCCTTAGCCAAACAGACTTGTTGACCTTTTTCTTCCAGTTTGATTAAATCCGTAGCTCCTTTTAATTTAATCCACGGTGACATTTGGGGGCCTCACAGAGTTACTTCACACTCTGGGGGGGTGTTATTTTTTAACTTATGTAGACGATTATTCTCGTTTTACATGGATTCATCTTATGAGCTTTAAATAAGAAACACAGTCATTGTTTAAATCCTTCTTTTCTTGGGTGCAAACCAAATTTAATTGTCGCATTAAGTCTTTGCATGCTGACAATGGGGCAGAATTCATATCCATGCGAAAAAATTTTGATGACAACGGTTTATTTTTCCAACATTCTTGTCCCTCAACACCTCAACAAAATGGGGTTGTTGAGCGAAAGCATCGTCATCTTTTAAATGTGGGGAGGGCTCTTAGATTCCAGGCTCACTTACCATTGTCTTTTTGGGGAGAAAGTATCCAAACAACATGTTATCTCATAAACAGATTACCTACACCTCTCCTTTCTCACAAATCCCCATATGCCATGCTTCATCACACACCTCCTACTTATACGCACATGCGTGTCTTTGGTTGCCTTTGCTATGCAACAAATACTCACCCCATTCACAAATTTGATAAACGAGCTAGGCGTTGCATTTTTGTTGGTTATCCCTTTGGCCAAAAAGGTTATCGCGTCTTTGATCTCGAAACCAAGAAATTTTCCACCTCTAGGGATGTCAAATTTTATGAACATGTTTTTCCATTCTCGACCCAACCTGTCGATTATGATGATGATACAGCCAGTCCGGTCTTACCACTACCTCAAGACCTCTCTCATGGCCCAGATGACCTTATTGGCCCAGTTGACTCCTCATCCTCTTCTCCAGTTGGTAACTCAAATCTCTCCAGCCTATCTCCCATTGTCGTCCCAAATATAAACATTCATGACAGTCCCTAATTGTCACCTAACCCCTCAACGACTCCACCTCCTTTCTCCATGTCCATGAACACCAGCAAGACCTCTCCAACCAAACCTCTGTTGTCCCAACCCCTCTTTCTGAGCTTCAACTTCATCGTTCTGACCGTGTTCCTCAGCCTAACATCAAGCTTCGTGATTATCATGTTTATCACGCTAGTTGGCTTGACCCCAATGCCACCTCTGCCACGTCGAGCACACGCTATCCGTTGACTCGGTATGTTTCTTACTCCCACTTGTCTGATGCTTATCGTTCTTTTGTGACCAACATATCCCACTTGGAAGAACTAGTTTCTTATGAACAGGCTAGTGCAGATCCAAAATAGGTTGAGGCTATGCAGACTGAACTTGATGCTCTTGCTGCTAATAATACTTGGACCACAATGCCATTACATTCTGGTCACCGAGCCATTGGATGTCAGTGGGTCTTCAAAATCAAGTATAACTCCGATGATATAGTTGAACGCTACAAGGCACGTCTTGTGGCCAAAGGATTTACCTAACGTGAAGGAATTGATTACAAGGAGACTTTTGCTCCTATTGCCAAACTCATTACTGTGCAATGCCTCTTATCTGTTTCTGCCATTCGCAATTGGTCTTTGCATCAACTTGATGTGCAAAATGCCTTTCTTCATGGTGATCTCCAAGAAGAAGTCTACATGCAGCCTCCTCCCGGGTTTCGTCGACAGGGGGAGAGAGTTGTATGCCGACTCAACAAGTCTTTGTATGGGCTTAAACAAGCATCTCGCAGTTGGTTCCACAAGTTTTCTCATGTCATTCAAGAAATTGGCTTTCACCAATCTAGGGCTAATTATTCTTTATTCACCAAGATGTGTGATAATTCTTTTACTGCTATACTCCTTTATGTTGACGATATGATCATCACAGGGAATAATGAAGATGTCATTGTTTGTCTCAAACAGTTCCTCCACACAAAATTTCACATCAAGGATCTTGGACCACTTAAATATTTTCTTGGTGTTGAAGTTGCACGATCCAAAGATGGGATTTCTATTTGTCAATGCAAGTATGCCCTGGACATACTTGAAGAGGCTGGATTACTTGGTGCAAAACCCGCAATGTTTCCTATGGAGCAGCACTTGAAATTGACGCCTACATATGGTGTTGCTCTCAAGGACCCTACACACTATCACAGATTGGTTGGAAGATTAATATATTTGACAATCACAAGATCGAAAATTGTATATTCCGTCCACATTCTTAGCCAATTCATGCAACAGCCAAGAAAGCCTCACCTAGATGCAGTGCATCGCCTTCTTCGATACTTAAAGATAGCTTTGGGTCAGGGGTTGCTCTTTCCCTCACAAGGCAGTCTAATATTACGCAATAATTATGATGCAAATTGGGCAGGATGTCCCACCACGAGAAGGTCCATCTCGGGTTATTGTGTTTTTCTTGGTAATGCTCTTATAGCTTGGAAGACAAAGAAACAAACTACTGTTTCCAGATCATCAACTGAAGCTGAGTATCGTTCAATGGCAGCAATCACATGCGAGCTCACTTGGCTGAGATATCTACTACACGACTTGTGCATTAATCATTCTGAACCGGCAACGTTGCACTGCGACAACCAAGCTGCAATACATATTGCAGCCAATCCAATTTACCATGAACATACCAAACATATTGAACTTGGTTGCCACACTGTACGAGAAAGAATTCAAAAAGGAGAAATCAAGACAACATATGTGCAAATTGGAATACAGATTGCTGACATTTTCACAAAGCCATTGGGGCAAGCTGTTTTCCATTCACATCTCAGCAAGTTGGGTGTTTTGGATATCCACACTCCAACTTGAGGGGGAGTGTTAAAGGAAAGAATGAAGTCATATTTGATATGCCTAGATTATAGGGTCGTTGATTGATTCCTTGTATATATGTTATTCAATTGTTTTATTTCCTTCCTAGAATAAGACTCTCATAGTTTGTATAAAGCTGTAGCTATATTGTATATTCATATATCAATCAAATACAGAGATCTTCTCTACCAAACCATTCTCTTCATTCACCATTCTCTTAACAAAGGAAGAAAAATGTGATGTTATAGTTAGCGACACTGCTGCTGAACGAAGTTGCTGTACCATAAGCTTCCTGGTGGGAAAGGTTTTGTCGTCTAAACCAATCAACAGTGCTGCTTTTATCAACATAATGAAAGGTCTGTGGTGTCCTAAGGCCACGATGGACATTGTAAGCATTTGTGACGAGCGCTTTTTATTTGCCTTCAAAACCGTTTGGTAAATTTTAATATAAAACTATTAAAATTGTGAGTAATCACCAAAATGTACATGATATGATGTTAAATCTGTTATGTTGTATGCTATGCTATGGCAGTTTGCTTATTTTGTGCCTGCTATAGTATAGTTGCTTCAAAGCCTCCACAAGCCACTTATTAGCTTTATAAATAAAGGGTCTCTGGCATGGGAGAAATTTTTGTAGGGACCCGATACACCAGCCAGCTGGTGTACCCACCAATAAGAATAGGACACGTGTAATAATTTATTTTTAGCATTTTAACTATTTGTTCCGTTACCAATCTTCCGTTAGTCCTTTAACTTTGTCTCTGTTACCAATCTTCAGTTAGGCTTTTGCTGTCTTCCCATTTTTATTTCTCAATTCTCTCTTTTGTTCTCCAAATTATTGAACTCCCCCTTGTTAAAATTCAAAGCACAAT
>NW_018921624.1:29274-58630 GCF_002207925.1 Prunus avium | reverse complement strand
ACGGTTGGAAAGTTATAGGCAAAACACTGGACAGAGGTCGAAACTGGAAAAACAGAGAAACGAATCTGCCCAAAAACGACCGGTCGTTACTGTTCAGACGACCGGTCGCACATGAATCTGTCCAAAAACGACCGGTCGTCACTGTTCACGACCGTCGCACTGTTCATGGCACTGTTCATAGGTGATAAATAGGTGATAAAAGGGTGATAGAAAGTGCTGTTTCTGTTTTTCTTTTGTTTCTTGTGTAGTTTCATTTCTTTTACATTTCTTTACTCATTTTTAGTTTCCAATTTGCATTTGTGCATTTGTGGTGTGTTAAATTAGTATTCTTTACGTACTCAAACTAGAACTTATAGGAAGCCGACAAGTTCTTCGTGGGATCGACCCCGTACTTACATAATCTTTACTTCGATAGATTCGTGCACTTGCGGGTATTTTTAATTGGTTGTTTGCACATTAATTTGTGTCCTTTTAGGAATGCAACAATTTCTCGGGTGGATCACCAAGAGGATATAGGCACAAGGCCGAATCTCTATAAATCTTTATGTTCTTGTGTGTTTGTTTTACTCTCTTCGTGATGTGTGTGCTTTATTCTCAAAGGGGTTTGCTTTACAAGTGGTATCAGAGCGGCGGTTGCGGCAGGTATTAGATTATGCCCGAGTTCTCTTACGGATTTAAGAGTGGCAGTGTGTTGACGATGGAGGGCGATAAGAAGGCGGTGTGAGAAAGCTCTCAAACAAAGAAACCACAAGTGGCTAGCATGAAGCTCGAGGTGAAGACATTCACAAGAAAGGAGAATTTCACGCTATTGCAAAGGAGAATGAATCATGCCATAGCCCAGCAAGGTCCAACAATTATCTTGGTAGGCGAGGCAAAAAGGTCGAAAACCATGACAATAGAGGAGAGGGACGTGCCCGACGAGTTGGCTAGGGGGTCCATCAAGGTAATGGATGACATCGTAAAGCAAACACGGGAAAAGCTCAAACGGATGTTTGTGGCGAGATTGCTATCAAACAAACACTTCATGAAGGAAGAGCTCCTAAATTTTTGGATGGAGGAGGCTGGAAATCTCATGGAGCATCTTAGAACTTTTAGTAGGTGTATTGTGGACTTGCAAAAGGTGGATGTGGTTTATAGCACAGAGGATGAGGCGCTGATGTTGTTGGCATCTTTACCTTCGTCCTATTAACACTTTTGGACGATGTTGATGATCGACATAAGTACTCTCAATTTGGAGGAAGTGGTACAAGACTTAACGCATCACAGGTTGGCTCAAAGTTCAAGGGATAGCTCTCAAGGTGAGGGTGCAATAATAAGGACCGAAGAGCGGGGTCGTTCAAGCAAGCAAAAAGGTAAGAAAGGCAATGGAAGGAATCCTAAATTCAAGGTCCACAGACCATTGGAAACAAAATTGTTTGGTATGGAAGGAGAAGCAAACCAAGATGATGAATGCCGAAAGTTCAAGTGCAGCCAATAATGAACTTTTGACAGTTACGGATGAGGAGCGTAAAGGGAAAGTCGTGGCAAATTTTTCGGGTAAAAGTTCTACTTCAGTTTGGATTTTAGATTCCGGATGCTCTTATCATGTTTGTTCAAATAGAAGTGTATTTGATACCTATAAAGAAAAGAAGGGTAGCAAGATTCTGTTGGGAGACAAAATAATTTGTGATGTTTTGGGTATGGGAACAATGAAGATCAAGATACAAGATGGTGGTGTTAGGAGCCTTAGTGAGGAAAGAAATGTATCAACACTAAGAAGGAATCTTATTTCTCATGGTTTTTTAGATATAGAATGGTAATCGTACAATGCCAAAGAAGGGAAACTCTTAGTCACAAAAGGTTCGATTGTGGTTATGAGGGGGAAGATTTAACCTAACAAAATTTATCAACTTTTGAGGGTTACAATTCTAAGTGGAGCAGAAAATTCTACTAAGGAGGTGCTCTATACCAAGGAAAAGCAGGCAAGCAATCTCATTGTTAAGGAGCCGGCGCAACAGAATGAAGCTACAGATTTGCTCAAGTCTAGTTGGGCAATGGAGGTTAGTCGGGGTTGTATGATTAACAATTTATCATCAAGAGTGCCTGATTTCAAAGGTGTAGAAGTGGTGATGTCGGAGGACAGGGTCTACAAGAGTTGATAATCACTAATAAACTAGATAAAACTAAAGACAACACGAAAACTAAAAAAAGAAAAACTAAAATGGTAGATGCCCCTGGATCCTTGCCTCTTGGCTCCCCAGGGTCTCTTCTGTACTCTAACTCTATTTGGTGTATGGCTTTTTTCTATGTATGGCGCTTTTTTTTTTTTTTTTGAAAGCTTGGGGAACTTCTCTATTTATAGCCCAACATTCTCAACAACAACAAGCCATTAATCTTTTTTAACTCAAATACTTAACCCAAAATTCCATTTCTCATTCTTTATTCTTCTTGGTGCAGCACTTCAAGGGCAAATGGATGAATCAAATCATCCATTAACAAGCATAAAGCATGCATAGCTCATGCATGACCAAGTAACCTTGTGTGCATCACAACTTGGGCTTCCCAACTCCAAATGAAGACTTGGACCACACTAAATTGAAGCCCCGAAAATGATCTTTCCTATGAGCCCTTTTGCCAATTCTCAATAAAAGCCATCGAAACGATTGATATTCCTTGACTGCACAATTGCTGGCCTAGTTTGACAGTGAATGCACTGCGCTTTGCTTTTAGGCACATTTTGAGCTCGTTCTTTCTCTCAATAATTCTGCTAAAATATGAAACTTGAAGCTCTATATGTTATCTTTCAAACCATATGTAGCCCATCTCAAGGAAAAATCAGAAAGGCCTTCAAATATCCTTTTTGGTCCAATAATGCAGATGCTTACGAATTTCACCTTAAACTGCTTTGTCTTGAAATACTGCTTTGATTGGCTGCTCCAAAAATTCTATAAGAATTACAGAGGTATCTTCAAGCTCTTAGCTTCACTCTCCAATTGGCCTTGCACATAAATTCCACCAAAATGTCGTATTTCCACTGGAAACCGATTAAGTGCTCCAAAAAGATTTATTTGCTTCTTCAGTTTTAAGTCCCCAAGCAATTCCTTTTCTTTGACGACTGCGAAGACAACATGGGCAACATATTAATTAGTTTTCACCTTAGCCAATTTTGGCTTTGTAATTCAATTTTTAGCAAACTTTTTATTTACTTCACATTTTGTGAAAAATAATTTAATTAGTTCAAATAGAATGTAATTCAATTTTTAGCAAACTTTTTGTTTACTTCACATTTTGTGAAAAATAATTTAATTAGTTCAAATAGAATAAACTAAGGCACTAACAACTACAGATTAGAGATAACAAATATGCAATAAAATGCCCTTATCATATCACTTAGGCCTAATTTGGGATTGTTGTCACTTTAAAAAAAAATAAAAATAAAAATGCTTATGTTGTGCTTTAAGAAGAAACAATTGTAAAGTAAAGCACTTAAACGTTTGGTAAACTGTAATTTTAAAAGTGCTATGAGTATAGAAGCAGTATCAGAGTGTTTTGTAAATTTTACTCTAAAAGTGCTATAATTGTTTATAATGACTAAAATGGACGTGATGTTGAAAGTGCTTTTTACTAATCTGTTTGGTAAAAAATAATACTTTAAAGTGCTTTTATACTTTTCCCCCTAGAAAAATATATTAATCTTTGCTTAAAGAAAAATAAATTTCAAACAAAATATATCAATTATTTTCTAGCACCAAATATAACCGACTTTGAAAAACATAATTATGTATTGAAGAAATTCCAACAAAAAGAAATAGATATCACAACAATAGTAGATTCATAAACCATCCTTCAAATTGAATAAGTAATTAATATTTTTTCACAAATCCGTCATGTTAAAATTGTAGCAATAGAAAAACATTGAAAGGCTTAAATAAATGCATATAAAAAAAATTGTCTAAGAAGATGCGTGAATTAAACTTGCAACAAGGTTGTTCATCAATGTCTCTACTTCTTGTGCTCCAGGCCCTTGACTACTATGATATTCTTCTTGTGCATTACCCTGTATCTCTCCATTTCTTTGTTTAAGATTTCATTGGGTTGTCATTCACTTTGTCAAAATGAAGATATAGACATAATATTGAAACCAAAAATAACAAGACATGCATATCGAGTAATATTGTTCTCTTATTTTAATTTAGGCTTATTTACTGTAGCACCCCTTGAAACTTTGGTCAAATCTCACTTAACCCTCCCAAAGTTAAAATGACCCACTTAACCCCCTTGACTGTGGTTTTGTGTTCCACTTTCCCCCCACTGTTAATGTCATCCAAAAGACCATCAAAAAAGCTGACATGGCAGGATCAATATGGTAAAAGCCACAATAATACAAATTCAAAAATCCAAAAGAAAAGAGAAACAAAAATTTTAAAAATTAAAGTATTAGTACGGAAAAAAAAAAATGGCATCACAGCCTCGACCTTCATCCCTAGAGCCACCATCTCCCCTAATCTTTCCCAAGCTGCCCACATCATCCTGAAGTTGAACTTCATCCCCACCCTCAACCCGCCCATAGTAGACCACACCCCAGCACACATTGATCTGGCACACTTCCCTTACAAACTTGGCAACCACCATCCCCCCACTAGATCCAATCATTCACAGCCCATACCCCAATACACAACCAATTCGCCACACAACAAATAGATCAAAACCCATGAATACCCAGAAACCAAAAGCAAAAAACCTCATATGTATGCTATCTCCTTTTAGGAGATTAGCATGTCAATTAAGGGGAAGGGAGTGCGGAATAGGGGAGAAGGGGCAGCACCATCCCTTCCTCTTCATCTCTTTTTCCCACCACAAGTGACCCATCCCCACAACTCAACAACGTAGGCCCCCTCACCATAGTCCAAAAGAGGAGATTGAGAGGTTGTGAAGAAAAGTAAAACAAAAGAGAGATTGATGGGCGGTAGATCTGGATTATATGCCTCTTGATTCTTGCTTGTTCTTGAAGTTGGGCGTCGATGGTTGAGATTGGATTGCGATGGTGATAGGGCTTGAATTTGGGGTGGGCTAGTGCGGTTGGGCTTGTTGATGGAGTGGTGGTGCAATGTGGAGAAGATGGTGGCTACTGGCTTTAATTTTTTATTTTAATTTAGGCTCTTATAAAAAAAAAATTAAATTATTTTAAAAGGGGACATATGGATGAAATTACCAAAAAGCTCATGCCACGTCATCATATTTAACAAAGTTTTGGATGGCGTTAATGGTGGGGGGGGAAAGTGGAACACAAAACCACGATCAAGGGGGTTAAGTGGGTCATTTTAACTTTAGGGGGGTTAAGTGAGATTTGACCGAAGTTTCAGAGGGTGCTACAGTAAATAAGCCTTTAATTTATGCACAAACAGTAAGTGAACATATAGTTTTACCCCCATTGACCAAAAAGTGGTGTATTTTGACAAAAATGTGTGTTTCATTCAGTTTGCTTCTCGTATATGTTTTACATGTCACGCTTTGAGCATTGTTCCCATCTTCTCTATTTCTTCTATCGATTTCACATAGCTACTCAGAAAAACAAACATTCAACAACACCATCTCCTTTCTTTTACTTTTGCTTCTGTCTTTTTCTCTCTCAATAACTTCCTCTGTACTCACTCAACCTCTTTTCAAGTCTCTCTCTCTATGTTCAATTTCTTGTAAGAGTTGAGGTTCTTTTAGTGTGTGATCGTTTTGTTGAAGGTTTTGGAGTTTTTTTAGGTTTTTGAAGGCGGATTTGAAGGAAGTTGAGGTTCCACACCAAAACAAATTGGCAATGGGGGGAGTAGCCCAACTCCTTATAAGCCATTGCTAGGTTTTTGAATTTCCCAAGGTGGTACATTTTTACCTTCACATTCTCACACGCCCCTTCATGTGTGGTGAATTTTCAAGCCTAACATGTGGACAAAACATATTGGGTGACGTGGAGCACGTGTGGCCGTTAGGCTTTCACATGTGGGCAACTTGGCTCTGATACCATGAAGGAAGTTGAGGTTCCATCCCAAAATCAATTGGCAATGGGGAGAGTAGCCCAACTCCTTATAAGCCTTTACTAGGTTTCTTACATTCACATTCTCACACGCCCTCAAACGTGTGGCTAATTTTTAAGCCTAACACGTGGACACCACATATTGGGTGATGTGGAGCACGTGTCCGTTGGGCTTTAGGATTATAGCTTGCATTGATGTAGAGGTATGTAATTTTTTTTCTTTAGATTTGAGACTTTTTTTGAATTTTTTAGTTTTTTTCTTTGTGTTGAAATGTTGATTCTGCAAGTAATCGATGTAATTTTCTATCTATGGCGTTGTGAGTTTATTACTGGATTTTTATAGTTTTCTTCCTTACTGTATTAGTTTGGTTTTGATTATGCTAGTTTTAATTTTTTAATTTATGATCAGACTAGGCTAGGTTTTCATTATCTAATTGCTTGTCAAAAATGTCAAATAGTTGAGTTTTTTGGATTTCTCTATCTTGAAATGTCGCCACACGTGCAGGGGCATGTGAGAATGTGAAGGTGGTAATGTCCCACATTGGAAAGTTGGAAAACCTTGAAAAGACTTATAAGTAGTTGGGCTACTTCCCCATTGCCAATTGATTTTGGGTAGAACCTCAACTTCCTTCAAGTATGTTTTTGAATCAAACTTTTCCGAACTTATTTACAAAAGAGATGGAAGACTTTCAAAGAGGAGAGGTAGACTCTCATAGGGGAGAGAGAAAAGTTGTATGTTGAATTTTGAGTCAACATTTTAATTGGTAATGAATTTGCTTATGTACAGTAAGTTGTGGAGCTTTCATATTTATCTTTAATTTCTTTTTTGGACGAATTTATCATTATTTTTTATAATCATACAATAATATTAAATTAACACCTATAAAATGGTCAGTGGGGTATAGCTCAGTTGGTTGAGCTCTTCCACCACCACTCATGTGGGTACAGGTTCGAAACCCCTAAAAATAAAAACTAGTAGTGCTCAATCTTTTGTACTAAAAAAAAATACCAACAAATAAAAACTAGTAGTACGCAAGCTAGATGTTACAATGCAAAGTAGTCATCAAACATGAAGACAAAAGGAAAAGGGACGATGGAGCGACATTACAAAGACTTGAACAATAATAGACAAATAAAAAACAGTTGCTAAATAATTGCTACTAGGAAGACTACTTAAGAACTACTTTATTCTTCTTTTGAATGATTCCAAAGGTCCAAGTTAAAAGAGAAATCACCTCTACTCAGTTCTTCTTCGGAAAAATTGATGCACGTTCTTGTCGATTGTGGCATATCATCATCATCCCAAAAACTTGTGAGCAGTTCTTCATCTAACTCAGGACCAGAACTTGTAGCTGTTTCAAGAGCATCATTGTCATCTAAAAAGGTATCCCACCAATCATTTCCAATCCTTGTTGATGGTGATGTTTGTGATGGCGTACTAAAATTTTCTTCTAGTTGAGTATGGTCCAACATTGGTTCTTTAAAACTCAAACAATTTGAACTTTTGGTGAAACTTCGTGGTTGAGGCCTTATTACCATGGTCTTTATTGTTTCTTGGGATTTTTCTTTTGTAGTCCTTTTCACCAGAGAATTCGTCCGCAGTCGGGTGTTCCAATAATTTTTCACACCATTCGATGTCCTTCCTGGAAGTCTTCCAGCAATCAATGACCACCTTCAACACATAATTAACATGAGAAAATAAATACATTCGTATGATAAAATTTCTGCTTCTAAGAGTTTTTAAAGCTAAGTTATTTTCATAAATGGTCCATCAAGTTCACTAAGTTATCTTACAGTCCATGATGGGAGACGTGAATGAGTACTTTGTTACTTTCAGTAAAGAAGAAGAATGTCATGCTTGGTTTTCAAGAATCAAGGAATCATTGACAGAGGTGTGAAAAACAATTAGAAAAAAGGTCATAATTTTACTTTATTTGAGCCATATAACTTATTTTGTACATTGATATCATTATTAATAAAAAGTGGTGTGTGGAAAGGGCTCGTAGCTCAAGTGATTAAGAGCATCTATCTTTGCACTCGAGATCCTAAGTTCGATTTCCCTCCCTATAAATTAGAATACTTTAGAATATTCCCTTTTTGATGATAGGAATCATTCAAGTTCGAGGTTATCCTTCAAGGGTTTGTATGCAAAAAATAAGCTAAATTGGATATTGTAGTCGCTAATTATCAACATTTTCAATTTCATTTTATCTAATGAACTGTGTTTTTTGCACATTTTAGATGACTCAACAAATTTCGATCTGAATAACTTTGTGCATGGATGAGCCTTGAAGGATAACCAAAACCAAACGGCTCCAGTCATTGAACTACATTGCGAGACAGATCTAGGGAGGATGCGCATTTTAATTGAAATAAGCACATAATAGGAAAAATGATTGAAATTAAATGTTAACTTAATTACACTAACATCCCTTACAATTTTTTGGGTTTTCAAAAAAGCCCCCAAGTTTTTTTAAATTACACAAACACTTGTTGAGGTTTCAATTTGTTTTGTTAATTTTGCATCCATCAATTGTTGATGTCATTAAACTTCTTCAAAGGACAAAATGAACCTTAAAAATTAGACCTCAGGGGTGTATGCACAATCTAATCTTACATTAGCCATTTTAAATTAAAGGGGTTTGTGAGAAAACAAATATTTGAAACTGCTTGGTGCCTTTATTGTAATCTCCAAAACTAAGGCTGTTTTTCAGCCGGATCGGATCGGAAATAAACCATTACAATTCCAATCCAAAACCCTTCAGAATTCAATATAGACTTCCGAAATTCGGAAAATTCGGAACTTTCCAATTCTGAATTTTCAAATTCTTACTCGACATACAAAAAGAAACGGTTAAGATATTTTAATGCCAAACTAGGGGTTTCATAAGAAGCCCAACTTTAAGGGTATAATAAGAAGCCCAGCTATTTAGAGATTTAAAAAATCTCAACTTAAAGCCCAACTAGGGGTTTCACAAGTAGCCCAGCTAGGACATTGACAAGTAATTCAACTAGACCCATTTGGTTGTTTTCAAAAGTTTCAAACTTTCAATCAAAATTGGAAAAAACATTGTGGGGTTTGGGCTCAAAGATTGGTCCTTATTGCCGGAATTGAGGTCACAGACCATGCTCTACGATGGACCATGGTGGGTGGTTGGACTAATTTGGTTGGGACAGGTCAGGGTTCTTGATGAAAATACTGACAGGTTGGGAGCCTTGGGGTCAGTGAAATGTATTTATTATATTGCATTGCATGTAGGACAAAAAGTAAAAGGAAATACTTGACAAAGGAAATATATTTTCGAAAAAACAAGAAGGAAATCTAGTTTAGTCTAAATTTTGGTATATTATGTTAAGGTTCTGGTTGGGTGAGGAGAGGGGAGAGATAATTTTAAAAAATATAAAAAGTTGGAAGTCTTTTGATATTTTCAATGCGTATTAATTATTTTTAAAAACTAATAATCTATTTTAAATGTAATCTTAACCATTGAAAACCTCCTATATATATACACAACAATCTGTACTATTTGTTCATTCTAAATCAAAGTAGTTTGTGCTTACATGTTGTGTGTAAAGAGTGTTAAACTTGCATTCAATATGTTAGTTTTGCTCTAGACAATTGGAATGCTATGATTGTCAAGCTCCAATGAATATACTTATCTTATACGTACGTGGTGTTTCATGTATAAAATAATTTTATAACTGAAAGTTTAAACTTTAAATGAAGATAGTTTAAAAATTTTAAAAATACATATAGACATAGAATACAAAATGAAATAGTATGGTACTCTCTACATTTACCACATATGTAGTACGTTTGCATATAACAAGCACACTTATGCATTTTTGTTATATTCAAACAAGCACATTTGCCAAAAATATATAGTTTTAAAGTTATATACTACTATGTTTAGTATTTTCTTTTTGGCCGAGCCTATGTTAGTATATATGAATATTTGTAAGAGGGGTACTAAAATATAACAAATAAGAAATGAAACATATATAAGATCTATACACTAAAAAAAAATGCAATATATAATTAGAAACTCGGAATTTTCTGAAGAAAAATTGGAAAAATTGGATCAAAATGGGTTCGGAATTTTAGAATTTTCGGCATTTATTGGAAATATTGAATTCGGCATTTTCGGATATCGGAGTCGGATTTTTTTGAAAATATTCTGACCGGAATCGGATTTTCCAATCCAATTTACACCCCTATCCAAAACTAAGGTTTTGTGTCAAAATGAAAAACTTTAGATGTTTCAGTTAGGTTTGGGCCCTGGTTGGGTTGGGTCAATTTTGAGCCCAACCCGAGCACCTAGCCGAAGCTGTCAGCTTGCCGAAAATAGGAATTGAGCACTGAACCATGAGGTGGGGAAACGACCAAGGTGGTTAACCGATGGGTCGGTTTGCCGAGTAATCCCACTTTCCACATGAAAAATAAAGCTTGGTCTAAGAAGATGTTGGCATTGAGAAGAAGATGAAGATCGTGGGGTTGAGTAGAAGATGGTGGAGTTGAGAAGAAGGGGTTGGCATTGGGAAGAAGAGGAAAAAAATTTTGGTTGAAGATGAAGAGTTGCCGGCCGAGAGCGAGACATAATGATAGAGATCGAAACGTGTTATTTTTATTTATTTTAAATTTAGGTTGAATGTAAAATTATTAAAGTAAATGTCTTTGTCCTTTTACTTTAATTTATTTTTATATTACTTCATTTACTTAAGTTTACAATGTAAATAAGGAAGTACCCCCTATTTGAATTCAAATAAAAATACTAGAAATCAAATTCCCACCAAATCAAAATATGAAAAATCGATTTTAGTGTAAAATACGATTTACGGTAAAAATGATGGCTCATTAAATCAATATATACTTCATACCAAAATCCCATAAAATCAAGTTTTCTTATTTGATGTGTAAGGATTAAAAGCCACCAAAAATTATCTTGAGAAAATGATTATTCCGAAAAACCATTTTTCATACTTAGTCAATATTTTTACATAAAATATATTTTCATGTATGATATGAATGCATGAAGGGACCTAAGGGTTTTTTTTAATTTGTGAAATTTTGATTTTTTTTTTTCTTTCTATTGGGTTTAATGGGGGAAAAAGCTTTAAAGATATTTGCTAAATCACTACTCTTTGTCTATCTCTTGCAATTTTTCTTGCTTAGAATGTATTTGTCTATCGCTTTGTCGAGGACAATTATGATTACAACCAATAAGCAATATAATTCTTGACATATGTGATATATATACACTATTTTTCGTATGTATTATGAGTTCGAATTTTTGATTCTTTATAATTTGTAAGAGGCCCCCACACACATGAAATCCTAGCTTCTAGGCAATTGTGGCACATGTGTGTATTTTACTAACTGGTTAGCGCTTGAGTGCATTTGTGTGTGTTTATAGCTTCTTTGTTTTTTTTTTTTCGTGTGTATGATTTTGTTCAGCCAACTACAAAAGCATAAATATATATATGTATGTGATGAACAGAATAATAAAGTCAATTAATGAAGGACAAGAAAGAATACAATAATGACGAGGAAAGAGACACCTATTTATTGGTACCTGTTTCCTAAAAGCTTGTGAAGCCTAACTATTAGATCTACTTCATCCTCTGCAAACTCTCCTCTCTTGATATTTGGCTTCAAATAGTTCAACCACCTTAGTCTACAGCTCTTCCTGCACCTCTTCAACCCTGCATCCATGCATAATGCAAAAAAATTCCCGATGTCGGATAAGTCTCTCAGCACCTTTCGACTCACGAGTAATATCATTTGAGCTAAACACGTAGACAACATAAATAGTGAGTAATATAGGAGCACTAGTGAATACTGAGCCTGGCAATAAATAGAGAAGTTTAAGACCTCGTAAACATCACTAATTTACTTAAGGCTTCACTGCCTATTAGAGCACCTCCAGCGTAGGAGCCCTGCCTGGGCAAAAGGCCCCCCGCCAGCCCATTTCCCCCTCCAGCGCAGGAAATCCAGCCCGAGCAAGAGCTGGGTCCCACAAGCCCAGGCAAGCCCACAGGCAAATTCAGCCCGAGCTGCTGCCTGGGCAGGATGATGCAATGCTGACGTTATAATGACGTCAGCAGCCAAAAAAATTTGAAAAAAATTGGAAAAAAAAGGAAAAAAAATACCAAAAATTCCAGAATTTTTTTAAATAAATACCTAGGCATATTCTTTATTTCCCACACCAAAAACTCTATACAAATTCATCTATTCATATCTCATATAAATAGTATTTGCCCTTGCCCTAGCCTTCCAAGGGTGGAACCAACTAAGGCAAGGCTGGCACTATTCACGTGAATAGTGGCAGCCCTTGCCTTGCCTTAGCCTTGCCTTAGCCTTCATGGGTGGACATGCTCTTAAGCTCTAGCCATATATTAACCATCTATATCATATAGCTCTCTTTGAGTTACATTTACATTAATACCTGCTTTGTAAGGAACTTGGTGCCACTTTCCTTCTCCATGATTCTCAATGCACTGCTTCAGAAGACCATCTTCCTCCTTAGTCCAAGCTCCTTTTCTCACATCCAAGTTATTTCCCTCCATCTTCTTGTTATGTTAGCAGCTAGTTTATCTTGTGCCTGCTAGTTCCTATATAAAGGTCCGGAGAGCACCAAACTCAACCTTGCAATTTCAGGGCAGTGACGTGCATGTCTCATATCCACAGAAGCAAAAAGTAACAAGTTTAAAACGATCGCAGAGTCAGATCAGTAACGACAAACTTGGGTGTAGAAACCGTATACGAATCATTGAAAATTAATTAACTTTGAACGGAATAAAATTCAAAGCAAAATCTAAGAATATGAATGCAGCATCGTGTAACTAGTTAGCACACACATATCTTTGGACTCTAAGAAGATCAAAACGCAGATTCGGTCGACAATTGATGTTCTTCATTTAGAGCAACATTTAGACACAACACCTCACCATCTCTCTTACGTGGATTTTCTATGCTTGCCCACGTTGGGGGAGCGTTACAGTAGCCTCTTTGGCTTTTAGTTCCTGTTGCCTTTTGTGCTTTTGCTTTCATCTTGTGCCTTGTAGCTTGTTTTTTGCGTGATGCTCTTCCTCTTTTGTTTGACTTTGGAATTTATGAACATTTTTGGTATTTTTTTTAGTCTGAATAGTGTAGATGATGAGATTAATCTTCAATCGTTTTTAAATTTGAAATTCAGAATAATTATATGATTGTAATGAGTGGATATGTTATTAAACAATTTGAAATGATAATATGAAGTGGGTCAAAATGAGTAGTTAATGTTGTATAACTAATTAACCAGTTAGCGCTTGAGCCATTAAATAAAATTTTATCAAGGGACCCCGAGACCCCTCTAATGCGAAATCCTAACTCCGTCATTAACCTAAGCATTCAGTGTAAGTAAAATCTATGTAATATACGAGATGTTTTCAAAAATAACAAAACAAACTATACAAATTTTGGCTTAGAAAGAGGATTATTCAGGGTTGATTACCATACACATTCTTAAATTTTGAAAATGCAAATTGATTTCTTGTTCTCATTTTTGAAAATCATTATGCTGAAACGACTTTTGAAAACGTTACTAGACGGATCTTAATATTTGCAAGCTTTCTGACACATTCTAAACCTCATTGATTGTAGTGGAACCTACTTACCAATCGGTTCGTTCCACCTTACCGTTCAAATGAAGAAGCCCTGTTTTTTTACCTTGGCTTTTATTTTGATTGATTTTTCCTTCGGCTTTAGTGATGCCACGACATTATGTAGCCCGTAGTTACTGTTGCATGGGCCATGCCCCTCGATATTACGTGCGTGCCCTCGTCAGGTATATGTTCCTCTAGCTTCAGAAAATGGGTAGTTATGTCTTTTCAAAAAAATAATAAAAAATAAAAAATAAAAAATAAAAAATAAATCTCAAATCCATCGTTTGGCCTTAAAACTTTCCCTCAGTCAACTACCTGAGCATCAGCAGAAAGAAAAATCCAACGACCAAAACCGCAAATTGCCAAAATCAATTTACTCAGATTGCTTCAGTTCAGTCCTCTGTACTGACAATGGCGGAGCCGTACGGAACCAACGGCGCAGTCGACGTCACCGACGAAGGCGCATTCGACGTCACTGACGACGGCGCAGTCGACGTCGACGTCACCGACGACGGAAAGATCAACATCAAAGCGACCCACCGGGAGGAGACTCTCTTCGGCCTTTTCCACCGTCTGATTGATGCCGTTTTCTTCCCCGGATCCACCAGTGCCGGCGCTGCTGCTCCGCTGTTCCGCCGGATCAAAAACTTTCTTGCCGAGAACGGTCCGCTGCTTCGCGAAGCTTCTAAAAACTCTGGGCGGAACGTTCTCCTCTGGACTCGCAGGGGTAGTCCTCTCCGCGCGCTCCTCGTCATCTCTGTGAGTTGATTTTTCAGCACCTTGCTTTTGAACTAGTTGTACCCTGTGCTTTCACTACTTGGACATTGCAATTTAGCAGTAAAAAAAAAAAGCAACAATCTTTTTACCTCTTGAAGTTACATTTGTTTGTTTTATCGGCATATGATCGGAGCGTGTTTGGTATGGTTTATGGATCTTGATGTTCGCTTTGGTGATTAAATTAAATTTGTTTTATTAGTAAATTTTGATCTTGATGGTCGATTTCATGATTAAATTAAATTTGTTTTCCTAGTTTTTTTATTTTTATGGTTTTGATGATTAAATTGAGTCGGTTAGAAGCACTAGCATTTTAGAATTTTTGTATACATTGATTCAGTTCTATTATAAATCCGGCTTTAAAAAATTACAAAATTTACGACGATCAGATACTTAGCCACAACAAATGTGCTACTGTTTCGTACCTATAAATGTTTTCATCCTCCAATGCATATTTTGACTATGCATTCGCCAAAATAGAGTACGGGGGGTGGCAAGTTCCTCCATGTCGTTGATAGACAACGGAGTCCACAGCACAGTTGTTACCCCTGATTTGCTCAATTGTATTAGCTGAGTTAATTTTAGTTACAGTCGTATTCTGTTAGCTAAGCTGGCAGTTAGCTGCCTTAGTACCTCAGCTGTACTTAGTAGCTGCAGAGCAGCTGTGTTTCTGAATGAGAAATCTCTTGCATTCAAGAGCATTTTCTGTCTAGTATTGCTTTCCATGGTATCTGAGCTTTGTGCCCTCCATATCAGAAGCAGACCTTTTCTCTCACTTTCTCAAAAGTTCTGGAAGTTTCTCTCTGACTGTCTTATTGATTTGTAAGATATACTTCCTTAGGTAGTTGTGTTGGGATGGCATTCTTTTTGGTGGCGGCGTGGATGGAAGGGATAGAAGGGTATTTGAAGGAGCATGGGATGAGGAGGTGGATCTTTTGTGTGTGATAGAGTTTGTTTTTGGGCTCCCCTTTGGGTGTCGATATCCTCAGAGTTTAAGTATAGTTAGTTCTAGGATATATTTTATGATTGGAGTGTTGCTGTATTTATTTAGTTCATGCTTTGTCTGTTGTCATGTAATATTATGATGTTTAACTCTGGTTTGTGTTTGTAGTTGAGTAGTATAGTTAGGTGAACAACTTGTCCTGTGTATTTTATTGTTCTTTTTCATTTGTCAAAGTATGTTTATTATCTAAAAGAAAAGATCAGGGCAAAAGGCAACCTCCTTACTTGGCTGCAATGACTACTTCTTATTCTAGCCAATGTCCTGCTGCTAATTACTGGTTGACTGGAACAAATCATCTATAATCTTATCCATCTAATCTGTAGCATTAAATATGATGGTGATGACACAGTTGCAATTGTCAATGGACAGCACCTTCCGTTACTCATATTGGTCAATGTCTTTGACAACTTCATGCATGCTCCAGATAATATGCTTAAAGTTCCTTCCATGCTTCAATGCTTTTATCTGTTCGTCATTTTTGCCATGATAGCAATAGCTGCTTTTAATTTTATGCTTATATATTTTATTTTCAAGACAGAATATCGGGGAAAGTCTTATACACAGGCCAGAGTAGGAATGAATTGTATTCAATTCTGGCTTCCCAGCATTGCACTTTATAGATCACCTCTCCTACTACTGCTTTTCTTGAGCAAAGAATAGATCATCAAGTCTGGCATTATAGGCTTGGACATTCTTCGATTCCAGTCTTTATAGCATATTGTTTAATTGTAGTCTTCTCTCTTGTAATAAGGTTTCTAGTCACTGTAGTTCTGTCTGTACATACTGTTTGTTAGGTAACATGTCTGTTTTCCAGACTTCCTATTTCAGCTTCAAAACCCACATCTGTTACACCGTTCTTTCTGGTGCATAGTGATGTATGATCTCCAGCACTGATTCATTCTGTTGAAAGCCAATCCCAGCCTCTTCTCGATATCCTGGTTACAAGGCTAGCCTTGCAACGAGGAACACTCCCATCTGCATTATACTTAACTCTGTAAACCCTTTTACAAACCGCCACATATCTATTGGGTGGAAGAGGAACCAACCACCAATTCCCTTTTCTGAAGGGATTTAAATTCCTCTGCTGTAGGGGGATGGAACATCCGCAGGATAAGTAGGTTCAGTAATTAGCAATCATTGTATAGTTGAAGTTGCTGCTTAAGAAGCTACAAATTTATTTTTTTTATTTTATTATTATTATTATTATTTTTTTGAGATACTAGATTTCAATCTTACAAAAACCTTTTTCTTGGAGATACTAGATTTCAATCTTGTCTGTACATGATTTTTATTGAAAGGTGGTAAATCAATGCGAATCACAGGGGCTGAAGTTGCAAAATCAGATCCTAAGGATCAAACAGCTGGCTAATCTGCCATAGGAACTGCAGGTAACATTAGAATGAGCTGAGGAATTAGAAGAATCAGAATAAACATCAGGTGGAGTAGATGAAGAATAAAAGCAATTGGAAGAATGCGTTGTAGAAAAAGAAATTGGAAGAACTAAAACAGGTGTCAATACTTGGGGGAAAAGTTACCTGCAAGGATCTCCCGTGTTCAGTATATGTCCAGTCAAGATCAACTTAGTGGGATATTTCCCAAAGCTTTGGCTTCTGCTAGAGTTCCTCTTAAGGGAAACGGATGGTAGCTTCCTTGCCATCAATTTGAGGAGCCATGATGGACAAAAGAGTTCACAGCGCAGTTGTAACACTTGATCAATGCCTCGTTTGTATTAGCTGTGTTAGTTTTAGTTACAGTTGTAAAGGGTGTTTTCTCTGTTAGCTGTGCTGGCAGTTAGCTTCCCTTGTACCTCTGTTGTACTGGGAGCCTGCAGAGCAGTTATGTTCATGAATGATAAATCTATTTCCGTCATCAGAAAGCTCTCTGTCTTCTGTTATCTTTTTATCGTTTGGAATATGTTGAGAAACACGTTTGTTTACATGAAGATGTCCTTTGGGTGCAATTTTCTGTATTATGGATCTAAGGCATTTCATGTCACGCATATTATCCATCTGTTTCGTATTGATGTTGTTATACAGTTTTAATATGCTTCATTGAATAATAATTAATCACAAAAGACTATGCACTCTTCCTCAACTGCTTTGTCCTATTGTTCTTGGATTTTTTTAGTTAGTTTGATTTGAAACCAATCTAGTTTTTCAACTAGACTATTGATATCCTTTGATATTAACACAGATAATTTCATTTAGACACTTGAGTTAATAACTGAGTCTTTTTCTGCAGGTTGGCACCATTACTTTTATTTCCTTGGCAGGCCTCCTGGTCTTCATGCTTTTCTTCCTGGCAGCGACTCTCAATGCAATAATCATCTCTCTTCTATTGTCTTTGGCAGCTGCTGGAGGATTCTTGGCCCTTTTCTTTGCCTGTGTAACAGCTATATATATTGGAGCATTATCAGTAGCTGTTTTTGTCATATCCGCCACCACAATTTCTGCGATTGCAGCTGTTCTGATAACTACAGGTAGAACATCGTGACCATATGACCATTACTTGTCCCATTTCTATTTATTTATTTTTCCCAGTTCTTACCGCTATAATGATGGTCGGATTCTAAACTTTAGGCCCATTAAAATTAAAATACCTGCTAATTTAAATAAGAAAGCAAGTAATTAGTTTATAAAAACAACCTCCATTAAAAAATTAACGCCACTTCAACCAAGGTTAAGGTGTAAGGCTTCACGGGTTCCATCAGTCTTCTTTAATTGTGTGGCCAATGGTCACATGTATGACCTTGCCAATCAGGTATCCTCTCTCTCTCATTATATATAACAATATTGCATCTGCATCTGCATCTGCAGACAAACAATTAGTTTACCTACTCGAGAAAGACCAAGCTACTGACCTTAGTTCACTTTGGCCACTTGATTCTCTGTATTCTACATTATTTGCATATAGCTGCACTTGGTGCCCGATTTCCCAGGCTTTGTGATCAATTTCATGACTTGTATACTACCAGTTCATTGATGGGTGTTGCAGGATCTATATTTTTGAGTGGAATCTTATTCGAATTCTCATCAAACCAAGGATCTTATCATATTTCTTTTTTCCTAATTAGGCTGGATTGGATTCTTTTGGATCGTGTGGCTGGCAGCAAAGAAAAGTCTGGGCCTTGCTAAGCAATCATTTAGCGTGACTGGTTCAGCGATTTCAGCTTACTCTTATGGTAGGCATGCTCACAAGTAGTCTTCCGATTGAAGGGTAAAGTGGGAGAAAAAGCCATGTACCTACTGGTTTGAGGAACCTTCTTGAGATCTATGAGAGTTTTGTTCTAGATGGCGTTTCTTGTCTGTGCTTTGAAGCATATTTGTTGGGTTCTATTACGAAGGATAGGCCAGGCAGGACTTCCTACACGTATTGTATAGGTACTCTAAGTTTGCCCCTTTTCTTGTCCATATAAGATTACTAAATAATACCATATATCACCCTCCTTTGTATTATATTTGTGTTGCAGATCTTAAATAATACACAGAACATAGACATATGTCCTGTATATTCAACTCAGTCTAAATGCTGCATCCTTTCTTCTTTTTCTTCTCTTTTTTTCTTTTCGGGTTGAGTCTTTGTCAGGAGCATAGGGTTTCAGATCCAAATGTTATCTATTCTCACTGCTTTTAAATGTTGGTTTTTATCCAATTATTGTTCATTGTCAATGCCATGGATTAAGAAAATCTTGGAAAGACAAGAATTTGGGCAACAAAAAAGACAAAGGTCAAACTTTGAGGAAATACATACTCTGTTCATTTTTTTTAATGACAACCCCATTGCCAACTTTTACAAGTATGATGTTGTAAACTCTCATTTATCAAACACAAAAATCATGATCTTCCTCTCCAACTTACAATGACATGCTTATACGCAACCGAAGCCGGGTTCACCAGGTTCTCACCCAGAAAATTCCCACTAGTCTTGAGTATGACATGGATGGTCTGGGATATATGCAATTGAGGAGGTGAACTAACCCACCATTGTTATGTGAATTTTCTTCCCCTCTACATCTTTCTTTTCTTTCTCATCTCTTCCCGTGTCTCCCAGTTAAAGGACTAATCAAACTGCAGCTATGTATATAGCCAGCCACTCACAACAACCCTAAAAAGAATTTCTATCCACTCAAATAAACCAAACACTCTTCTGTTCCCAAGAGAGCAAATAAACAATGAAGAGGTAGAGATTGAATCAGTCATGTGGTTTGCCATTCCAGTCCGGTCTGCCTAACGTGAACTCCAAGCTTGGGTTTCTGGTCTCAAAATTAGATCCCAAATAGCTCTTAAGTTGAGTTGTTGAATCACATTCCTGTAAGAAATTCGGTTCGATTTACCAAATTAATGAATGCCATAATTACATTGCAAATTATACCCAAACAAATGCATTAAATTCATTTCACATCACAAATTACTTCTTCTTTTTTCTCATCAAAATTCAATATTTATAATCTGTTCATCAAATGAGTATGAATAAATAATTGAAAAAACATTGAATTAGTACCTGAATTTGATGGCCAGATATTTTCTGCAATTGGGAAGATACTGGTGTTAGCCCGTCCATGTCATGAGAACTAGTATGCGGAAACGCCTCTCTACTACTGAGATTAATTTCATGGAGAGAACAACTTTAGCACCAAATCCAAATAACTTCTCCAGTTGCAGAAACACAAACGATAAACGTATAGAACAAATCGAATGAATGTAGAGATCCTAAAATAGATTCTGATCACATTTGTGATGGTTAAGATGTTGCATGTTGAAAAAAATGCTTCTAATGTGCATGTTTAACCAAGGAATTTAGGGACTTAATAAAGTTTATGAAAAGACCACCATGACCTCCAGTTTGTTTAGAAGATGTACTCTTCTAAAACATAACATAAGCCACTTCCATTTAAAGATAGATGTTTATCTTCTTCTTGTTCGTAGTTCGTTTCGTATAAACCAGATAGAAGATTTTATCAATTCAAAGATATACACTGCAAAGATTTGATGAACCGATTATATATACTAGAAACCTCCACACATGCTAAGCTATGCAATGTGGTGATGGAGGGAAGTTGTTTGGATGAGAGAGAAGTTAAGAGATAAAAAGTAGAGCGTGGGGGAGAAAAAGTATACGTTATAAGGAAATAGGAACCAATCGCAGGACTGAAAAACACATCACAAACGAAAAAGGGAACTCAAAAGTATAGACGCTTGAGCACTCGTCGACATGCATGAACATGTAACAGAACTCTCTTTGCATGTTCGAGCATACTCTTGACATTCGTAGGCTTGACAACATCACCCAATCATCCTCTTTTTCTTCTCGTTTTCATGCGCAAAATCGATAGGAACCTTCTCCAAATAATTCCAAAAAACTCCCAAAGTTGTTTTCCACTTAGTTCTGAGCTGCAAAGATTCTGGAGCTTCTGTTGATGTTCTATCTATAAGAACATCAATTAAAAACATTATTGGGAGGTTCTTTCTTCACGACTATCTATGAAAAGCCTCTAGCAACCTAATAGGGACCAATTGTTGAATTCTTAATAATGTGACCCAAAACCACTCCCACGGATTTTAGTTTGGATAACTTCTATTTGCTCCTTTATAGCAGTGAAAATGTAGTCCGTGATTAACTGAGAAAAAAGGTTCAAGCCCTAGTGAGCTGGAAATCATGTTTTCTTATATGGTATTCAATAGGTCTAGCTACACATGGACTAACAAGAGGGAGAATAGGAGGATTTGATGACAGAATACATATTTGATGATTGCATCGAGGTTTTGTGTTTGATTCCCCATCCCGTTGGTATACAATAAATGTAGGTAAGGTTAGGTAAGTCCTGTTCTACTACAAAATTCCCTACCTTGAAGATGACACTAATAAACAATGGCAAACAAAAACAAAACACTAAACTCGCGAGCTCAACCAGATAAACATAAGATTTACGTGGTTTATCCCAGGTTGAGCTACTCCCATGTGCAATGATGTATCCACTAACCAAAGAAGAAGATTACAAATTAAAACATTAAACCATTAACTATCCTATTTAGGGGTTGACCTAACATAGGGTTATGGCAAGAAACATCACATAAGCCTATTGAGAAAACTTCCAAAAGTTAGGTTTCACACCACAAGAGACACAAGGCTACGACTACAATCTGCATGGAAATCATCCAAAACCTCTACGTACGGCTTCTTCAGAAAACCACACGCAATTGATCCAACTTAGCTTTCACTTGTTGAACAAGGGGAGTTAGTATGCCTGAACTTGTGCGGGAGAGACTGCCACAGGTAAACTTCTTTTCGTACATTCCCATGTCAAGTTACAGGAATTTCCCTTCCCTCCATTTAGGCATTTCCATTTATCAACGAAAGAGGGTGAATTGACATTTGTATCCTTTGATAGTAAAGTAATTTAATAATTAAGGATAATATAGTAACTAGGCCACATATTTCTCTCTCTACTCTCTTAATAGTAATTACCTGACATGCATAATGTTGGTTTAGTCTATAGCTTAATTCTTAATCAAAAGAGAAAAGCTAAATGACATGACATGAGTGGTATATAAACAAGAGGGTCGTGTACGATAATTAAATTAACATATTGTTATTCGAGCTTTGGCAAAAGGGGAGCAAGAAGAATGACCTTTTTGGTCACATATGTAATGTCCTCGTGGAGAGAATAAGAACTAGAGTTTGATATTAGTACGAAAAACAGTTCAAATTCCAAGTTATAATACTTGTCAATAAAAAGAAAAAGTGTAAGTATATATGGTTGCTTTCTCTTATTCCAGTTAACGATTCTGATTGTGTTTGCTACTTTTTCTTTAAAACGCATCAACTCTCCACAGATCTCATCATGTGAGCAGGGATATAAATAAATAAAAACGAAAATATATTAGTTCCATTATTATTTGTAAAGAAAATCTTGAAGAAGAGAAAAGACGAAGAAAGAGGAAAACCAAGCAGAGAAAAGAAAGTAAAAGCTGCTTGGCCTGGGAACCCTTTTATTCTTT
This sequence comes from Prunus avium, assembly GCF_002207925.1. The sequence continues at coordinate 36,210 of NW_018921624.1, read as the reverse complement.
AAAAAATGGTGGACGTGGTTTTGCATTTCTAAGCAATGCGGTACCATGCAAAAGCAGAAAAGAGGAAGCATTATAATACTTCTATACTCATATAACTTAAGTTCATGGCATCATACATGACTCTAGAGAGAGAGAGAGAGAGAGAGAGAGAGAGAGAGATGAGTACTCTACCTTGAAGAGTTACTCCAAAGAGTGGTGCTGGAAGTGTAGTCGAGGTCTGGCTGCCCCGAGGACCGATCGGACGGTCCACGTTGGTCTGGAAATTGATGAGGACTGCGCAGGCCATGAAGATCAGTGGCACTGCCAATTGGAGAGAGAATGTCGTCCTCACCAGATCCGTCTGATTGCCCTTTAAACAACAAAAATTCAAAATAAAAAATTCATGCATGTAATAATGAACCACATCACTATGTATATCATCATGACATGACATGACATGACATGACATGATGTATGTATAATGTATGGATGCATGTACAAGGCCTTTATGGTCAAATGTTTGACTGTAGCAGATGTACCTTATATCTATGATATACCTATATGATAGGGTTTAGTTACAATTGAAAAACAAAAAACCACAGGTAAAGTAAAAGATTTTGCAAATGCGTGCGGTAAAACATTAATGTGAAGGGTAGGTAAGAAAAAGTTAAGGCTGCTAAACAGAAAAATAAAAAGTTAGCAATACGAATTACCTGAAGAAGCTGCAGGCTTGTCAGTGGTCTTAACAGTTCGATACATCTGCAAACTCATTCGCCATAATTAAAATAATGAAAGCTAAAGGAGAATAAAATATTAATTCAAAGCCTAAAACACACACACAAAAATTATATAAATAGATATTCTCATTATATTAGTTCAGATCTCTCTCTCTCTCTCTCTCTCTCTCTCTCTCTCTCTCTCCGTGGGCTTCTGGGATTTTCTTGGTTTTCATCATTAAATAATAACAATGGAGGACGAAACAATAATCACGAGGTTGATGTTGGATAAGGAAGTAATTAAGAAGAAGCTTTATTATTGGGAAATGATGACTACTTTTGTCTGTTATTATGTATTTTAGTTTTAGACTTGGATCTTTTAAATTTGCTTCTTTGTTTAAAATTTTATCTTTCTCTGAAAGCAGAGAGAAGTCAGTCTAATCCAGAAGTTTCAGACAGACTCAATATTATGGCTCACTACTCTTTAATTCGTTCATTCACAGCTCCCCATTGGTAACTGTGCCCCGTGTAATAGAGCAACACCGCCCCACATGAACATATGTGTGTGTGTGAGAGAGAGAGAGAGAGAGAGAGAGAGAGAGAGAGAGAGAGAGCTTGAGTACCTACCTGCAAATGGCTTTTGACATGAGCTAGTGTGAGATCCTTGACATCCATGAGCTCAAGAACTGACTTTGGAGTAGCTCCTAAATCAAAAGAATCAAAAAATTAAGAAACAGAAATGAAATTAAGAACAAAAAAAAGAGGAGGAGGAGGAGGAGGAGAAAGGGGAATTTTGCAAAAATGAAAAAAAAAATTGCAAAAGAAAAAGGGTTTGATTAATTTATTACTTTCATGGCCACCAAGAAGCTCAACAGCATGAACAAATCTAGCATGGAGAGTGCTTGTCCACCGCATTCTCGGAGCTCTCATGCTTCGTTTTGTCGGTAGCTTCGGCAAAAACCTCGATCTCATGATACCATGATGGGAAGCCTCAGAAATTGGTCCAACTCCTCCAATTCCATACTGATTGTGATGAAGATGATGAAGATGATGGTGGTGGTGCAACTGGTTGTTGGATTTGAAGGGATCCATTGATGAGAACCCATTAAACCTTGACATAGGATCCAAGCCTCCTCCAAAATAAGGCGTAGACGGCGTATTTGAGGAGCATGAGGCAGAAGGCAAAGAAGGAAGATTATAGGAAGGCGGAGGCCTTTGGTAGAAGCACATCTTGGAATCCTTGGGATGATCTCTTGGAATCATATTTTCCGTCGGCAAAAAAGGGAATGGACGGTTTTGATAGACCGGAATCCCTTTAATCGGCCTCAAACCCTCCGATGATGACACATCAAGTAGCGAAACGCCATTGTTTATGTGACTTAGGTGATTGCTAGAACGGTAAAGAGGAAGACTTTGTTGTTGATGATGATGATAAGGGTTTTGTGGTGGTTCTTCATGAGCTCCACCGGTGAAGCATCGACCTAGAGAGAGCTCGGTGTGTGCTTGGGAATTAGTGGTGGAGATTTGGGGTTCACTGGAAGTGGTATTGAAAATTGATGAAGAGGAGGAGGAAGTGTTTGGAGGACTAATGTGAAGGGAAAGATCGGGAAGTGGAGAAGTAGTTGTTGAAGAGGGTTCAATGAAAATCCCTTCCAAGGGCATTTTCTAATTCACTACTTTACCAAAACAAATAGTGGCTCTCTTTTCTTTTCTGCTTTTTGTTTCCCTGCTCAATCCAACTTGTGAATGAAGAAAGTTGAAGAAAAGAAATAAAAAGAAAAAAAGTTGAAGGTGATATTGGCAAGTGGGTTTCTTCTTTCTTTCGAGTTTCAAGATATTTGAGGGAGATTTGCTTCTTTTTTTCCGAAAAATATGTAGAAAGCTAAGCTATCAAAGAAGAACAAAGCTTTGTGCTGTGTGTGTGCTTTGAAGAAGAGCAAATTAAGTGCAGGTGGAACTTAAAAGGGATATTGAGCTAAAGCAAAGAAAGACAGCAATCTTCTGGAACAAACAGACATGCTCACGAGAGAGAGAGAGAGAGAGAGAGAGAGAGAGAAAGAAAAGTCATGGAGAGAAAAAGAGGGAGAGAGAAAGAGAGAAAGTCATGAGTTGTAGGATTTGGGTTTGGTTATCCTCGAGAGTATATCTTGGAAAATGACACTAAGAAGAAGAAGAAAAGAAGAGCACAAGGTCTCTCTCTCTCTCTCTCTGTGGTCAAAACCCATCAAATGCACCAAAAAATATGGTCACTTTGGATTTCCCTTCTCCGGAGACGACGGGATAAAAAATGTTAGAGAGAGAAAGACACCCTCTTCTCTGATTCCTTTTCCCCCACCCTCTTCGCTCCTCTCGCTTTTCTCTCTCTAAATTATTTTTTTATTATATATATGTTTCTTCTGTACAGTCAATAGAATATATAAATAATGGGTTTCAACTTTCATTTCTAGCTTAAATTGGCTACGTATTGGACGTACATATAAATTATACTATAGAATTCTGTCCCTGGGTTTTCCAAATTCTCGTGAGATTCTGAAATTTTGTGTGTGATATGATAACATTTAAAAAGATAGACCCATTGACCTTATGAGTGAGTGAGAGACCCACAAAGGGTTTTTTGTTTGCTTCCATATGTACACATCGCAAACCCTAATCCCATGTTAATTATTTACCTTCTAATTCCCCTTACATCCTCCCAAATATTCCCTTCTAATCTCTCACCAACCTTGTCTGGCACCCATATGGGTTTTATTATGTCTTTCTCCACATGACTCTCTCTCTCTCTCTCTCTCTCCCTCTCCCTCTCTCTCTCTCTCGCCCACCACCATCCTCATCATCATTGACTATCTTCACTCTTATGCTAGCTAGGGTTTTCAAAACCCAATGGGATCCTTGAGTATAATACTACTTGGAAACTAATTAATTACCTCTTTCCTTGTCATGTTAACTATTTATTTAAAATATAATTGATGTAGGGTTTCCAATTTACTGTGCCACCCTCTCCACCCTCTTCTTAGCAATGAAACACTCATCCATAGGTGGTGTTTTGGATGGTGCATTAAATATGCTGAATTGAGTAAATGTCGTGGTTTCGCTTTCTAGGAACACGGTTTCTACCACCAAAATAAAATTCCAAAAATTTTCATTTGTGTGTTGCTACTGGTTCCTTGTTGCAAGGAATGGTTATTTTTCCATCAAGTACACAAAAGAAATAATGTATTCTATTAAATTTTGTTTGGATAAACGCAGGAAATCGTATGCATACTTCATTGTCTCCAGACCTTGGGGTTCGTATCAAACAACCACCCAACATGATGCAATAGCTGGAATGAGTAATTAAAAACGAAAAGAATACACAATACCTAAAATAAAAGTGATATCTAAAACATTCATATTTAATAGGCAACAATTTTTGACACGACATGATTCTCTCTTAGCAATTTTGGGTTAATCATGATATGTTATATTTTTCTTCAATTAAAATTACGACCTCTTTTGGTTTTTGGATCTCTTGGTTGATACAACTGGATTGTCAATTTGGTTGGTATACATTGAATAGCTTCGGCAAAATCCCTTTGCGCACACCCCAACTAAAAAAAGCCATATAGTTTCCTCTACCCTTGATATATAATCCTGCTTGGAACTAATCCATCAAGGCGGATATCTCCTTTTTGAAGTTTGTGATTTCACGATTAACATCGGCGAAACTTATGATAGTAACTCTCCTCTGTTCATTTTCATGAAAAATGTGTTGTACAAAAATATTTCAAGACCTTGTCGTTGATGGACCATGCAACAGCACACACACAAACCCCTTGAGAATAAAACACACACACCACGAAGAGAGTAAGCAAACACACAAGAACACAAAGATTTATAGAGATTTGACTTAGTCAAATCTCTATAAATCTTTGTGTTCTTGTGTGTTTGCTTACTCTCTTCGTGGTGTGTGTGTTTTATTTGACTTAGTCAAATCTCTATAAATCTTTGTGTTCTTGTGTGTTTGCTTACTCTCTTCGTGGTGTGTGTGTTTTATTCTCAAGGGGTTTGTGTGTGTGCTGTTGCATGGTCCATCAACGACAAGGTCTTGAAATATTTTTGTACAACACATTTTTAATAAATTCACTATTATGTAAGAACAACTTTGGTTACAATCAAGAACCCTAGCTCTCTTTTCTCACTCTTGAATTTTCTCCTATTTACACAGTAAAACACAATCTAGAATTCACCAAATATGAGAAAATTCTCAAATTTTAGTAGACGTATTATCCTAAATATGTAGTGGTGAAAAGAATAAGTAATTTGTGGGTCCCACCAATAAAATTAATATAATTAAAAGGGGATTGCCAACCAATTACTATAAATTAGAGGATAGTTTCTAAAAATCATTCTAGATCTCTAGAAATTGAAATTAATGACAATGAAGTTGCTATTAGTTCTTTAGAGCACCACCCATGACTACGTTCACAAATATGGAATCATCATGTTAATCAACGTAACGAAATTCGATGAGCTTACTGTTAAATTTCTTTAATACACAATCTAGATCTTTCACACAAATATGTAATACGTATAAAGACATGAAGACATACCTTGAGCCATCTTCCTTAAGTACACAGCCTCTGAACTCATCCAATCCGTAGCAGCAGCAATCCTAGCAAGAACAAGAATGGCTCAAGACTTCTGCTCTCTCTCAGAATCTGTTTCAGCTCTCTCTCTATGATGAGAATAGGTTTAGAGAACGTGTCTGATGAGAGCAGGGCCTTAAGCTTATATAGGGCTAGGTCAAGTCGTCTCTACTCATCACCGAGGGCCGACTTGACTAATCTTCCAAGCCCACTAAATTGGTTCACGCAAAAAGGAAATAAAATAGGACTCCTTAATAGGCCTCAAAACCCTTCCTTATTTCACAAGGTTTTGGGTTGAGATTCAGGTTGGGGCGTAGGTTTCACAGACTGCACTAGGAGATTCTTGTATCGAAGTAGCTAATTGATGCTTCGTCATCTCCCATAAGCGCATACACCAAGCTTTACGGCGAACCTGAGACTTCTGAGACTGTCCTTTGCAGCCGTGTATATCCTTATGGGTCCTCCATAAGGTCAACGACGTCGCTGCGCCTTAACCCTTTTCGCTCCAACTCATCTTCGTTTCGCTTCTTAATTAGCTCCATTATATTTTTTATTAGAATTCCATTCGTGATTAGTTGACATGAGTGGCTCCTATTAACCGCCAGATGCTTTTCTTTTTCCTTAAGCTCTAGGAGTTGTACTACACTACTACAAAAAACACTTTGCGCGACGAAATAATTTTGTTGCGCAAAGTACAATTTCGTCGCGCAAGTTCTGTCGCGCAAAGATCATAAAGAAAGGTTTTGCGCGACGAAAATTATTTTTTGTCGCGCAAAGATACTTTGCGTAACGAACTATAACAACTTTGCGCGACGAATTCTAACGTCGCTAAAAGATACTTTGCGCGACGAACTATAACTACTTTGCGCGACGAAAATTAACGTCGCGCAAATACACTTTGCGCGACGAATCCTAATGTCGCGCAAATCTTTGCGCGACGAAATATTCAAATTTTTTTTTTTTAAATTTTAATTAAAATTAACTAGTTTAATAGTTTGCGCGACGAAATATTTTGTCGCCCAAGGTTTTTGACATTTTGTTTTATTATTTCTTTTATATCAATTTCATTATATTAATTTTTCAAATTTTTTCTTTTTAAATTTAATTTAATTGTATGATTTTTTTTTTTAATTACTTTAATTTAAATTGACATATTCAAAATAAAATTACATATGAAAAATAGTGGTCAAATTATCCAATATATATAATATTCAAAATGTACACATAAATTAACAAAGTACGATAATAAAATCTACAAGCCTATTGTGGTGGTAGTGGCGGAGGATATGTTTCGATAGCGTCTAAATCCTCAACTTTAGCCGTCAAAGTCTCGACGATTCCCTACAACAAAAAATAATATTGTCAAATAACAACAAAATAACAAAAAATTGGCATAAACTCAAAACTAACTCCAAAAACACATATGAATGAAAAAAAAAATTAAAGTTTGGAGAGAACATACCTTTTGGCAAGATTTTGAGTGAGTGAGAAGTGAGTGTGAGAGAATAGAGAAGATAGTGAGAGAGAGATGAAAGAGTGAGTGAGAGTGAGAGATGATCAAAAGAGAGATAAGAGAGTGAGTGAGAGTGAGAGATAGTGAAGAGAGAGATGAGAGA
>NW_018921624.1:1879-27579 GCF_002207925.1 Prunus avium | reverse complement strand
CGAGATCATATATGCCAAAAATCGGAAAAAATAAACATTCAGAGATCAAGTAATAGGACAAAATTTTTCGACGGTTATAAACGAAAAATCACGATTTAACGGTTATTTCAATTTCGATTTTGATGATTTTTTACAGCTACACTCCGTGACCCTATATGAATACAATGAACCAATTTGATCGTCAATTTAAAATATAATACATTTAAAATATTATATTTTTCTAACAAAATAATTTTATTTATTTATTTATTTTTATTTTTGTAAAGACTTTGCGAGACGAAGTTTATAAATTCGTTGCGCAAAGTCATGCACAGATTTTTATATAAAAAAAATTATTTTATTTATTTTTGTAAAGACTTTGCGCGACGAAATGCACTTCGTCGCGCAAAGTCATGCAAAGATTTTCACAAATAATTTTTTTATTTTCTTTATTTTTGTGAAGACTTTACGAGACGAACCACACTTCGTCGCTCAAAATGACTTTGTGCGACGATTTGTGTTTCGTTGCGCAAAATTTAGTCGCGTAAGAATTTGAGCGACAAAGTTTCATTTTCGTCACGCAAAGTCACTTTGAGCGACGAATTGTGTTTCGTCGCGCAAAATTTGGTCGCGCAAAGGGTTTTTTTTACTAGTGCTACAAGATACATAAGCGAAATGGCTAACTTGAATTAAATATAATTATGAGTGAGATCATAAATGATCTCATTTATTCTGAGAATAACTGCAAAATCAAACGTCCATATTTTGAAGTTTGATCCAGTGAATCTTTCAATTTGCGAGAAATTGATTGAGGGAGTGTTCAAAGCTGTAAGGATTTGCAAAAGAAAGCATAATTACTTTCCAAGAAATCGATTCTCAATTTGTTAAGAGAAAACAGTTTTTCCGTTTAACTTTATTCACAAAACTAACAAATAACATATGCAAGTTTTCTTAATTAAGTATCACACCTTTGTGGCAAGAGATTACTTATAGCTTACACAAATTACGTGTTATCTTGTGCATCATAAACAAATTATAGGATAGATTCTATTTGTTGAAGAAACTTATCAAGTAATTTAGGTATGATGCAATTTTGGTTATTTCTTTAGAGTTTGAGTATTTAGGTTTGGTTTTGTTATGAAAAATTTGTTGATTCTCATAACAAAGACAAGACCTATCTAGCTCAGAAAATAACCAAACAAACACAGTTTAAGAGAGAAACCCTAAAATTACAGTGAATAGTGTTTCTGCTGTGAACAGTATTTTAGACGTGAACAGTGTTTCTGCCGTGAACAGTGTTTTAGGGGTTTTTTGTGTCCGTTTTTTTACGCAAAATACATTTCTGAATATGGAATGACCTAATTAACACAACTCACAGATTTTTTGTGACATATGGGCATTTTTAGGGGTTTAAGGTCATCTGTTAGGTCAAAAACGTGTTTAAAGTTTTGAAAATATGAAAAACAAATCAAAACATGTTTTTCTGGATTCTCTAATATTCTTGATATTTTAGAAAACATGTTTAATCTATCTTCAAAATTAAACATAACCAAAAAACATTATGGCATGAACAGATATGAAAACATAGTAGGCATACTTGAACAACGATTACAGATATGTGTGAACAACCTTAAGCTCTGATACCAACTGTTAGATTTTTTTAATACACAATCTAGATCTTTCACACAAATATGTAATACGTATAAAGACATGAAGACATACCTGGAACCATCTTCCTTGAGTACACAGCCTCTGAACTCATCTAATCCGTAGCAGCAGCAATCTTAGCAAGAACAAGAACGGCTCAAGACTTCTGCTCTCTCTCAGAATCTGTTTCAATTCTCTCTTTATGATGAGAATAGGTTTAGAGAACGTGTATGATGAGAGCAGGGCCTTAAGCTTATATAGGGTTAGGTCAAGTCTTCTCTACTCGTCACTGAGGGCCGACTTGACTAATCTTCCAAACCCACTTAATCGGTTCATGCAAAAAGGAAATAAAATAGGACTCCTTAATAAGCCTCAAAACCCTTCCTTATTTCACAAGGTTTTGGGCCTCAAGGTACAACTTAATTTAAACTCTTATCAAAACCTTATATAACTTAGTATCTAGTGCACCAATCTAAATAGGAAAACATAACACTTACATTAAGGGTTGTCCATAAGAACCTATACTATCCAAGCATATCCGAAATTAGGACCAGTAACTCATCATCGTGGCTTTCAAAGTTCATGGTTCAAACTATTTTCTTTGTGTTTAGAATGTTCTCTTGAGAATCATGCAACTTTTTGTCTAATTTGCTATCTTATTAACAAACCATCTAGGTATTCTGTGCTTTCATGTTGAGGGATTTCAAAGTTGGCAAAAAGTTAGAGATGGAAACAATTGTGCTTTTCTAAATTCCGAAAGGAAATATCCTAACTCACTTCATAAAATTTCGAGATTTCACGCTTGAATTTGATGAATCAATGTCATCATATACAAAAAGTTGTTGATAATTACTCTTCCCAACATATTGCACTGTTGATACCAAATATTCATTAAGCTAACCAAAAAGGGCCTAGATGACTAAAAATCAACATAAGACGCCTTAACTATGCCTGAGGAGGCCCTTGAATGGTAAGGAAGGCCGGTCAAGCCCAACAAAGGTCCCTACGACCAAGCTTAGCACGTCCAGCGCCTAGATACCTCTCCTCAAAGGCCAACACATGGGGAGTTGAAATGCCATTCCAGACTCACAGAATATGGAGGGACACAAGTCTGGCCACCATTGACTGCTCACTCAAAAGATACCACGTCATCAGTGATTCCTTAGTCCTACATCGAAACAAAACAAGAGTGAGGTCCAACTTTCCTTGTATAAAAGGAGAGTACTTTTCACCTAAAAATGGTAATTTAAACTTTCTTTATACTTGAGTAGAATACTTTTGGCAACTTCCTTTGACAAATAAAGATTGACTTAGACATTGCAGGGTGGGTGGACCCACCACCATCTTTTTAGTGACCGTCTCTTGCCTATTTTCAAGAACAAGGACCAGCAGCAGCTTTACTTAGCTACTCCAAGTAAGGCCAAAAAGCATACAGAAGTATAGAACCCAACCAGGTCTGTTCTTGAGAAAGGGTTCACTTGGTTTGACTCATTCTGTTTGGTTGTGCGAATTTCACGCATCAACACAAACAATCAACTACGACTTAAGGCCTCAATTAAAGCAAGCGAATGGCTAGCATTCCTAGGATGTGCTTTTAGAGGCCATGATGAAAAATAGAATTCAATCAATTGTGAAAATTTCCTTCAAATGTTGGAAATAGTAGCTTCATATAGTGAAAAATTTGTCGGAGTTGTCTTAGATAAAGCTCCAAAATATGAATCTTACAGGTCACCACAAATCTTGAAAAACAAATTTACAAGTTTTTTCAACTAAAGTGAAGGATGTGATTTGTGAAGAAATTGGGAAATCAAAATTTTATATAGTTGTTGATGAAGCGTGTTATGAATCTAACGAAGAGCAAATGATTATATAGTGTTGCAGTTTGTTGACAAAGAAGGTCTTCTTCATGAACTTTTGTTTTGGGTTTGTTCATGTATCAGATACTGAGGCATTAAATCTAAAAGAAAGTATATACTCTATATTATCTCATCGTACACTAAACATTCAAAATATTATAGGACAAGGATATAATGGTGCAAGTAATAAGTGAGGTGAGTGGAATGAGATACAAGCTTTGATTTTGAATAATTGCCCATATGCTTACTATGTTCATTATATTACAATTGGCTTTAGTTGCATCGTCAAGAGAAGTTATACATGTTCACCACTTTTTCACTAAATTGACTTCTATAGTCAACATTGTTGGTGCATTATGCTTGCATAAAGATGAATTGAAAAATGCACAAGTTTCTAAAATTGCACACATGATTTCCATTGATGAGCTTAAGATTGGGAAATGAATTAACCAAATTGGCACCTTACAATGTGTTGGTGATACTCATTGTGGTTCTCATTTGAAATCAATTTCTAGCTTAGTAAAGATCTTTCGTGCAACATGTGTGTAGTTCTAATTAACATAATTGATCACCTAACTACTGCTTCTCAATTAGGAGAAGTTGATGCAGCTTATAAGGTAATGACTTTACATGAATTTGCCTTTTATCTTACATTTCATGAAAGAAATTATGGAGATCATTAATAATCTTTGTCAAGCTTTGCAATGTCAATCTCAAGATATCATAAATGCCATGAATCTTGTTTCTTCCACTAAATCACTCATCCAAAAATTTAAAGATGTTGGATGAGAATCGTTACTCACCAACCTGAATTATTTTTGTGAAACACACAACATAGATATCCCTCATATGAATGCTCGTTATTTTGTAGGACGAGGTTTTGCTCACTATCAACAAGATGATTTTACCATTACGCATTATTACATGGCACATATCATTTACACTATAATAGATTTTCAACTGCAAGAATTCAATAGTTGATTTAGCGATCAAGCAATAAGCTACTTATTATAGGCTCAACTTTGGATCCTCGTGAAGTGAATAAGTGTTTTAAAATGATGATATTTGTCACTTGGTAGATGATTACTTGTACCGGCAACACTTTGAAGATCATGAGAAAATGTATTTGAGAAGACAAATTCAACATTCTAAGAGTGGCATTATTCGGCTTGTTCAATAATTTTTCAAAAATTTCTCATCTATCTCAATGGTTGGTAAACACTAGAAGATCAATGACATCCATTTCTATAGAGTGGTTGTGCTCGTGCTTACTCTTCTGGTTTCTACTACAACTACAGAGCGATCATTTTTTTTCATACGTACAACAAAAACTAGGCTTCATAACAAAATAGAAAACAAATTTGTTACACACTCTTTGATTATGTTTATCGAAACGGGAATTGTACAAAAGTTTAGTATTGACTCAACCATAGATAATTTTCGAGATTTGAAAGAAAGACAAGGGCTATTTTGATACCTAATTAATTAAATGAAGAATTGTTTTGGTTGAAAAATTGGAAATATATATATAGTCTATTTCCATTGAGGGATCCCTATGAAATTTTTTTGAATGATCCAAACCATCTATTTTTCACATCTTCATTCAGAGATCATCGTTGCAAAAAATCATACAGATTGAAAATCATTAAGGCATCTAATTGAGACCAACAACACAGTGCTTCAATAAAATACTTAAATTTCAATAATTTAATTGAGTAGTCAAATGATATTGGATTCAAGTGATTTTTTTGTAGAGATAATCTTTGAATGAATATCTATAAAATAGACTGTTTAGATTAGTGAAATACAATGCGGAGTGAGCCCTACAAAAGTGTCCCTCAAATAAACTAATTTGAGGTGCATATGTCTCTTTGTCACACTAACTTTTTCCCCATTAAAAAAAAAATTCACAAAATCAAGTGTGAAACTTTGATGTACATTTAGGCTGTCCTTATGAATGATTGTACCGTAAAACCTTTTGAATGTCCCAAAGTAGACAACATAACACTTCAGAGAAATTCCCCATCCATCATCATAAGGTTATCATTATATCTGAGCAGAAAAATTTCCCACATGTATTTCATTTATTGGCGGCCAGTTTGACAAGCATGTATGGTGGAGAATATGGAATAGCCTGTACCATTTATAGTTGTTGTTTGGTACAGCTCTATACCATACAAATGATGCTCATTCCCCATTCAATCAGAACCATTTGATCGGCTGGCCCCACAATCAAACTTTGTTGAAATGAAAAAGAAAAAAAGTGAAAACAAATTGGAAAAAAAGATGAAGGGCATCCCGGTTAAGTCATCCAGGTCATGGAGCACAATTTTATTTTATTTATTTTATATTTTTGCTCTCTCTCCCGACAACCAAAAGAAATCAGTAGCAGCATTTTAACGAAAAAAGTAAAGCTATTAAATGAGAATGAATCATCTGATATAAGGCTGGATTTGGTTGTAATATTCAATTCAAATGGGGTCCACGGATTTGACTGTTAAACTAAAAAACAAGTGTTGTATAATTCCAAAGTTCTTGAAAGATCTTGACCCGCGCATACAAAGAAATAGTAGTAGCAGTGGCGACCTCGGAGAGTTTTTGTTTTTGTTCTAGTTTTGTTATCTGAGAAGGAACAAGTAATTTGCCCCTAAACTTCTGAATTTTTACCTAATGTATGAAGAACATTACTAAAATTAGATATGCAAGACTTTCCTTTTTCTGTTGTTGTTGCTGCTAGAAACACATTAAAGAGCTAGAGATGCTATTGGACAACACTTACGCCAAATTAATCTACTTTTAACCCATAAGCTAAGGGAAAGGGAAAGTCAGATGCCAAATTTAAACATCACTGTAAGCTTAGCTTTATGAAACAAATGATTAAGACATATATGAATTCTCAAATAAGATCTTGTGAGAGCGGAAGATACATGGATATTATCCAAGATATTGGGTTTCTGTTTCTGGGCATGTCTCGTGACCAAATCGGTGTTCGGAGTCTTTGAGTTTGAGTATGAGCGTGAGGCAGAGTTAGGGCATGTTTGGCAGTGTTTCTGAAATGGCTAAAAGTGTTTTCTAGCAGTGTTTCTAGATCATAGAAGCACTTTTTGGAGAAGCACTCCCAAGTGCTTTTCCATGAAGCATTGAAAAATAACCTAGGCCTAGCCTCCCTTCTCTCTCTCTCTCTCTCTCTCCTTGCCTACCTACTTATTTCTCCCCTTTCTCATCTACTGGATTTGGGGTTTTAATTGTTGGGAGGTTATTTGTGTCTAGATTTGTTTTCGATCTTGGTTTTTTACCCAAATATCCTTGGATTTGTGGTTTTGTTGGTTGGTCTTTTGTTGCAGGGTGACTGGCCGCAATCTCGGTGGTGCTCTCTATCTCCAAGACGGTGCTGACGGTTGTGGTGGCAGATGCAGCAACGGTTGTGGTAGTGGCTCTGTTGGTTTTTTGTTATTGTTTGTCTGCATTTTTCTTATTTTGTAATAATAATTGCATCAACTCCCTGTGAGTTGGGTGTTTGATTGTTTTCTAGTTCGTACTTGTATTTTGTACTTGTGAGAGTTTAAAAGTTGTAGTTATATTAGTAGATTTAGGCGATCGATGTGATTCATGTCTGGTTTGTTCAGCATGTGGCTTTTATACTGAAATTTCTCTAGCCTTTTGTAGCATGTATCTCAATTAATCCTCTCTGGTGACTATGCTTCCATATTAGTATTACCCGTTTGTGGGTATTTGTATTTGCCCATATGGCTAATGGTCTTTGTGCCTCATTTATGAATACATTTATCACTTTTTTCTATTAAAAAAAGAAAAAGAAAAAAAGGAGCTCCTCCTTAAGGCAAATGAGATTTGTTTTGAGGATCCTTAGTTTTAAGGTCCAAGTCTTTTCCTTTTATTTTTATCAAAGATAGATTCAGATTTTCAAACCTATCCATCTCACCTTTATCCTCTCGTCGCATATCAAATAGTTCACCCCCAATCCATGAAGCCAAATTTTTACTTTTATTATTCACCACAAAAAACAAAAACAAAAACAAAAAAAAACAAAAAAAAACAAAACAAAAAACCGTTGACTCTACCATTGTATTAAGAGTGATGCTATTGACCACATTGCATATCATCTCTCTATACAGGTGAGGTCCACCTATATTACAGAGGTGGTCAACAAAGTGATCAACAAATGTGGTACACATAGTATTATTAAACCCGTGTCATTCTTATTTGTAAAAATAGGATAGTATTTTCTTTATTTATCAGACAGAAATGCCAATTATATACTTATATTCTCAAATTTTTTTTGTTTCTAGTACTTATATAGTTAAATGAATGTGCTTATACCTCTATAAGAGGTACGTCTAGGGTTTCTAGGGGCATATATATATACAACTATAATGAACCTTAATTAGAGAAGAAGCAGATATATTTGAAGTAGTGAATGGTAGTTGTATAATTGATTAAGCATTGAGAGAGAGAGAGAGAGAGAGAGAGAGAGAGAGAGAGAGAGAGAGAGAGAGAGAGAGAGAGAGAGAGAGAGAGAGAGAGAGAGAGAGAGAGAGAGAGAGAGAGAGAGAGAGAGAGAGAGAGAGAGAGAGAGAGAGAGAGAGAGAGAGAGAGAGAGAGAGAGAGAGAGAGAGAGAGAGAGAGAGAGAGAGAGAGAGAGAGAGAGAGAGAGAGAGAGAGAGAGAGAGAGAGAGAGAGAGAGAGAGAGAGAGAGAGAGAGAGAGAGAGAGAGAGAGAGAGAGAGAGAGAGAGAGAGAGAGAGAGAGAGAGAGAGAGAGAGAGAGAGAGAGAGAGAGAGAGAGAGAGAGAGAGAGAGAGAGAGAGAGAGAGAGAGAGAGAGAGAGAGAGAGAGAGAGAGAGAGAGAGAGAGAGAGAGAGAGAGAGAGAGAGAGAGAGAGAGAGAGAGAGAGAGAGAGAGAGAGAGAGAGAGAGAGAGAGAGAGAGAGAGAGAGAGAGAGAGAGAGAGAGAGAGAGAGAGAGAGAGAGAGAGAGAGAGAGAGAGAGAGAGAGAGAGAGAGAGAGAGATGTCAAAGTCCACTTTTATTATGTGATGTGAGCATTCGAAGAAAGAAACTCAAGGAGCGGGGGTCTATTATGCCTTCCCCTTTAAACGAGCGAATGTATTGAAGGTGAAAGACCACCACGAAATTAAAAGAATGTACTGTAAATTTTCCCATAACCCGACATACAAACCCTACCAACCTCCAATTTCAATTTCATTCACTTCCACTTGCGCCCTTTTGTACCTCTTCCACAAAGACAAAGTGACCCAGATTGTTTGCTGCTAAATACAAATTTGCTATGAAAACATATATTAAATTAACAAGAATCACAATATTATTAGACCTAACAATTATAATAATTTTGACAAATGATATGATATTTACAAGATACTTTTATAACAAACCAATACATCCGCAACAAAGCTACATAACAATTAGGTATTGAACTCATCATAAATATATATCGTCTTCACTATCCGTATATATGAATTGAACTTGAGCCATCCTTCAATCGACTGGAAACAAATACCACTAGACCAAAGGCTAGTTCGTCTATACCATATACATTAAGAAAACCCTCCTTGTCAACTATAAGATATGCAATGTCAATTTTGTACTCTAAAGGGTAATAAGGTGGCAA
The DNA here is from genome assembly GCF_002207925.1 of Prunus avium. The sequence continues at coordinate 18,454 of NW_018921624.1, read as the reverse complement.
TATTTTTTTCTTTGTTCTTTTTATGTTATTTGTTGTGTTAGTTTTAAAGAAATAAAATGCAATACTATTTTTTTTTAAAGAACTCTATTTGTCAACTAAAATAGGATAAAATGTCAATTTTGATGCGTACCCACTTGCTATCCACACTCTAGGTTTTGTCTCTTAATTCCTCTGCTGCATTTGCTTGCCTCACCACATGCATGTATTTGGAGGTTTCTATGGCTGCATATCGAATTTACCCTACCGGAATTTTGAATTTTTTTTATGGAAAAGCCAATGCAGGTTGGTGGGTCTGCATCTTAAATTTGAAACAGATCAAGAGCCCAAATCAAATGAGACTATAAGAAGAACTTAAAAATATAAACTCGGCTTTGCTTGTTTTTTTTCTTTCATTTATGTTGCCTAAAATTGTTTAATCTTCGCATACATACTGCACCATGAAATGATCTTGACCATTAAAATTACTTTGGCTACATGCGAGTAAATTCTTCTGGGGATATACCGGGAGGCAGGAAGTATCAGGAGACAAGGCTACACTGAAGAAGGTGGGTCTTCCCTTTCAGTTATGGCTTTACTGCAACAGATAAAGTTTTAAAGGAAAAGCCTCTTCCATTGCTAGGCAATTTTATAGTTGTCAAGTCCCATTTTAAGCAGCTTTGTTTTCCGGAAAACTTTCTACTGTAACCTTGGGTTTACAAAAATAATATATGCAAAAAATTTGTTAACTGAGTGGAGGTCATTTTCTTTATCTGTAATAATTGTGATGCAAATAAGCATTGCTTTTTCTTAGAAAATGACTGAAAAAGTTGCTCACACTTAGATTTTTTTTCCTTAATTAGAGAGAAAGTTGTGATAGTTATCAGGAGTGAAAGTAAAAAGAAATAAAAATCTTAATTGCAAAAGTGCTTTTGAAGTTCATGATTTAAAAAATAATAATAATAAATGCCAACTAACGAGGTCGAGTCCAGTTAAAAAGGGTTTTCGCTTGTAGATAAGTTATTTCAAATTTTAACCTCATGACACATTGGTAGCCGTGGAAAATGAAAATGTTAACTTATTTTGAATTGTGAATAGCATTTCCTACTTGATAAAATTGATTCAGAGATAGAATTATATGAATATTATGATATGATATGGAAGGATGGAACAACATTCTACGCTTTGAAGTTGACCAGAGAGTGAATAAATAAGGCAGAGAAAAGGGATGGTGGAAGAGTGTGGTTAACAATTGAAGGCCCATTCCTCGAAAAGAGAGTAATAAATGAGAAGCGGCAGAAGGACACAGGACTTTTTGGGCAGAACAGAAAAGATGGTCCAATGTGAAAGTGAGAGGTGAGGAAATGATTTTGTAATCGATTGCTTTATGATTGATGAACCTTTGACATAAATAAAAGTTCAAATTCAAAAACCCAAAAACAAATAATTTTTTTTTTATATAAAAAAAGTACGTGTTTCAGAGAGAGAGAGAAGGTGGACAAAAAAATAGATGAATTTTCAAAGCTATTTCAGCTTTTGCTTTTCTCCTTCTGACAAGAAAAAGTGGAAGAAAAAGGAAAGTCCATTATATATTATGAGGCTATGATGACCATATGATATGATAATGCATGCCTTCCTTCCTTCCTTCATATATGCATGTGTCAGTGTCTTCGTTGGATTTACAGACTCTGATTTCCTTTCAGTTTTGTTTTTACATTTTCTTTTAATTGTTTGCAAATTGTAAAAAAATTCAGCGTTTTACTGTGGTTACTTGGACTTGGACCTAGTTAATCAGTAGGTGGCAGTGAAAATGAGGCAAACCTAGAGCCATAGGCTGTACAATTGTGTGGGACGGAGCTTTCACATCACACCTTGTTCGGAGAGAAAGAGAGAGAGAGAGAGAGAGAGAGAGCCTGACGTTTTATTGTCTTACCAGCATTTAAGGGGTGAATGAAGACGACTTGCTATAATGGTGATAATCTGTTCTAGCATTGTTTTCTGTTTATTTCCACCAGTTTGGGCCCCTTGTGATGGCTCGTTGGGCTTGTTCTATTTTGGTTAATACAACCTTTTACATGTTGAACCTAAACTTTACTAGGTCATCCGATTTCCAAGTTGCCACAATAAATTTTTCTTAAACAATGGGAGGGTTGGGTTGGGGGAGGGTAGGGTTTCTTTTGTTTTGTTTTTTTTAAGTATAAAAGGTTTTAAAGAGTAAATTGCTAAGATACTCTTAACAAATTAGGTATGTGTACGAAACATGATCGTTTCCAACAATTTTTTTGACGGATTTAGCATCACGTGACACTTATAATTGTAAATCAATATGGCAAATTGAGAATTACGGTTGACATATGAAATATTTTCACTATTTTTGTTTACCCAAAGCCCTTTTGGTTAAGTGGAAACGAGTTGCAGAAAACCAAAATAAACACTTTTTAAATAAAATATTTACATAAGCATCAACCTACAAGGTTACAATAGTTCAAGAGTAGCAATACATAAATTCACAAAACAAGAAAGTATACAAAACTCACCCCAACTGAACTAGATACAACATGTCAATAAATAAAAGAGAATCAAAAGTTTAGAAGTGAACATGGCTCACAATAAATGCAATAGGAGAACTTTCTTGACCTGCCAAGTAAATGCGCAACAAAATTCTAAGTTCGCAAGTTGCAAGGTCGCTTTAATATCCTAGTCTAAGTCGTTACGTATACGCGAACTACACAAAAATAGGGATGAGCATCACGTCACATATATTCATTTGCCCCCACAAAGTAATTATAACTACATGGTAATGCAGAGAAACCTTAAAACATGCACAACCCAAACAAGTTTTATTCAAACCTCATGGCATGCTCACACATTTTCACAAACATGTTAATTTGGGTACCTAGTAAGGTCGACCAGCTTAAGCCTACTCCTGAGCGGCTCGTCAATCAATCAACACTATCGTTCAGTCCTTCCTTGGGTTAAAGGCAAGACTAAAACTAATTAAACAAAACAAAAAATTATAATAAGTAAGAGAGCGATAGGAACATTTGCATTGATTTGGAGTCAACTGAAAAGAAAAAAATGGGAGGAGGGTTGAGCTATTTATAGGAAAGAAAAGCTTAAATTAATGGATGGCCATGATTGTTTTCAAGAAAAGAATTAATATTGGAATAATTTGGACTATCTAGATTGAAGGCTATTAAATAAGAGATATGATCAAACATACGAGACTGATTCAATGTAGTGAAAAATGATACCTGGTATGGCCAAAAACGACATGTGGTTTGGATTAACAGCTCAAATTAAAATGAACAACGAAGATTGAACCATGTTGTCAATTCATTTAGAATGCATGTGGATCAGATTTAGGGGTCTAGGTGAGCATGTACTCCAACAAGTACAAGAAGCATTAACAACCCATAAATTATGTACTAATACTTAATTTAATAACACAACTTGCATTAGAAAAAATAACACTCCTTTTCCTATATAGTAACACCCATAATAAATCCCTAGATAGTAACATCAATTGAGAAGAAGAAAAAAACCCTAATTTATAATTCCCTAGATCAAAGTTTTGAAACAATCTTACAAATTGATAATTACAAGAAAAAGAAGAGTAGAAGAAAAAGGAAAAGCAAAGAAAGAAAAAGAAAAAAGGGAGAAAAGAACTTACATGAATCATGGATGTGGGTGTGGAGATGGAGCTTTGATGTTGGAGGATGGAGATGTGCATGTACACGTAACCTATAGGTGCACCACAAAGCTCCATCTTTCAAGATGTGGGGCATCCACATTTATATTTCAACAAACGATAGTGTTTTTCTTTTCCTAAAACAGTGGCTGCAACCACCAAATTACAGCCCCCTACTCCAGCTCAAAGGCCCACAAACGATAAGGAAAACCAAAACCAAAATGGCTGAAAACCGAACAGTCCGTTTCGGCATTATAGGATGTGCCGGCATAGCTAGAAAAGTGGCTCGAGCCATTAAGATCGCACCGAATTCCACCCTCTACGCCATTGCCAGCCGTTCGATCGAGAAAGCCCAGAAATTCGCAGGCAACAATGGATTATCTGGGACCGTCAAGACCTACGGGAGCTATGATCAGCTGCTGGATGACCCATGTGTAGATGCAGTGTACATGCCCCTTCCCACTAGTCTTCATCTGCACTGGGCGGTGTTAGCTGCCCAAAAGAAGAAGCACTTGCTGCTGGAAAAACCGGCGGCTCTTGATGTGGGTGAGCTTGATCAGATATTGGAAGCATGTGAATCCAACGGTGTACAGTTCATGGATGGGATTATGTGGCTTCATCACCCTAGGACTGCCAAATTGAAGGAGTTAATCTCTGAATCCAACCATTTTGGTCAAATTGACATTGTAAGCATTTTGGTCAATTGAATTATTTTCAGGTGATTATCTGTACGAGTCTTTTATTTTTTGTTGTGTATGCATTTTAGATCCGTAGCACATCGACAAAGTCAGTAACCCAGGATTTTCGGGAGAGCAACATAAGAGTGAAACCGGACTTGGATGCTCTGGGTGCGCTTGGGGACCTAGGCTGGTACTGCATTGGGGCCATCTTGTGGGCAAAGAACTACAAATTACCAACTGTGGTGAATGCTCTGCCTGATGTCACCAAAAACTCTGCAGGGGTCATCTTGTCTTGCACTGCATCATTTCATTGGGAACCACTAGACGAAACGGTTGCAACGATTCACTGCTCTTTTCTTTCCCACACATCCATGGACTTGGCCATATCGGGCCGCAATGGTTCGCTGCACTGCAACGACTACATTATTCCATACCAAGAGAAATCTGCTTCGTTTGACTTCACATCTGGTGCAACGTTCGTGGAACTCCATATTGGGCGGAATGTAAGGCCTGAAGAAGTTAGAGTGATTTCTGAGCTGCCGCAAGAGGCCTTGATGGTTGAAGAGTTTGCAAGGCTTGTTAAGGGCATTATGAAATTTGGACACCGTCCAGAGAGTAAATGGCCCGAGATTAGTAGAAATACGCAGGTAGTATTGGATGCAGTGAAGAAATCCATTGATCTTGGTTGTAAACCTGTTGAGTTGTAATTACTTTTGTTGGATTTGAGCTCATATGCTTTCCTAGTTACGACATTTGTAATAACTACACAATGTGTCTATATTATACACAATGTGACAATAATTTCTTCATTAGGTGAACGTAACATAATGGTGGTGGAAGTTTTGAGTTTTCTTCTAGTTAGGGGAGAGATTCTGAATTTTGAATCTAATAATTGTTGAAAGTTTCCTCTATATCCACATACACGGCATACAAGACTTGAGAGAGCAAGGAAATTAAAATCCGAACAAAGGGGGGAAAATGATTGCCGCGATTTCTCTCTCAACGAACATACCCGCCGCTTCAACTAACATAACTGTAACTTCAGGCCCCAACGGTACTAAAAAACACAGCAAACCTCTAACTTCAACGCTCAAATGGCTTGCCAAATCCGGCAAATTAGACGAGGCCCTTCGCCTGATCGAATCCTCACCGTCCAGATTAACATTCACCGAGCTCGATGTAGAAGCCTACTCTCTGCTCCTCCACACCTGTATCTCCAGAAAATCATTGGAGCATGGCCAAAGGCTTTATCTTCAACTTCTTCTCTCCAAGGACAAAGGCAACAACCACGGCCTTCTCCACGACCCAACTTTGAAAAGCAAGCTCATCACGCTTTACTCTGTTTGCGGCCGAATGGATGAGGCTCGCTCTGTTTTCGAGGATGGGTTGGAAGATGAACAGGTTCCCGAGTCAGTGTGGGTGGCAATGGCTATTGGGTACTTGAGAAATGGGTACTTGGTTGAAGCTTTGCTTGTGTATTGTGACATGCTGATCCGGTTTGTCCAGCCGGGTAATTTCGCATTTTCAATGGCGTTGAAGGCGTGTGCAGAATTGCCTGAGTTGAGGGTTGGTAGAGCAGTCCATGCCCAGATTGTGAAATCAATTGAACAGCCTGATCAAGTGGTGAACAATGCTCTTTTGAGGTTGTATGCGGAGAACGGGTGTTCTGTTGAGGTCTTCAGGGTGTTCGATACAATGCCTGAGAGAAACGTTGTTTCCTGGAACTCTTTGATTGCTAGTTTTGCTCGACGAGACCAAGTGTTTGAGTCATTGGATTCTTTCAGAAGGATGCAAGGAGAGGGTATGGGATTCAGTTGGGTCACCCTTACGACGATTTTACCAGTCTGTGGTAGACTGACTGCACTTCATTGTGGGAAAGAGATACATGCCCACATTGTGAAGTCCACCAAGAGACCTGATGTCCCTGTATTAAACTCACTTATCGACATGTATGCAAAATCTGGAGAAATTGATTACTGTAAGAGGGTGTTTGAGAGAATGCAAAGTAAAGACTTGACATCATGGAATACTCTGCTGACAGGGTATGCGAACAATGGATTCATAGAAGAAGGAATGAGATTGTTTGATCTGATGATAGAGTCTGGTGTCCGACCAGATGGAGTAACATTTATAGCTTTGTTGTCTGGCTGTAGCCATGCGGGGCTTACTGATGAAGGGCAAAGATTGTTTAATAAAATGAAGTTAGTTTATGGTGTTTCACCAACAGTTGAGCATTATGCTTGCTTGGTGGATCTCTTGGGCAGAGCTGGTAGAATTAAGGAAGCCTTAGATGTAGTGGAAAGAATGCCTATGAAGCCGAGTGGCAGCATATGGGGATCATTACTCAACTCATGCCGGCTCGAAGGCAATGTTTCTCTTGCAGAGTGTGCAGCAAAGGAGTTGTTTGAACTTGAACCGACCAATCCTGGGAACTATGTAATGCTCTCAAACGTTTATGCAAATGCAGGGATGTGGAATGGTGTGAATAGGGTTAGAGAACTGATGAAGCATAGGGGAATTAAAAAAGATGCTGGATGCAGTTGGGTACAGATAAGGAATAGAATTCACACATTTCTAGCAGGCGGGGGTTTTGAATTTCGTAATTCAGCTGAGTTCAAGAAGGTTTGGAATGAATTGACGGATGCTATGAAAGAGCTTGGATATATCCTTGACACTAGTGTTGTGCTACATGAGGTAAATGAAGAAACTAAAGCAATGTGGGTTTGTGGGCATAGTGAAAGAGTCGCAGTTACGTTTGCACTTGTCCACACTGCTGCTGGAATGCCAATTAGGATTACAAAGAACATACGCATTTGTGCAGATTGCCACTCCTGGGTGAAATTAGTTTCAGTGATTACAGGGAGATTGATTGTTTTAAGGGACACAAATCGCTTCCACCATTTCAAAGGTGGAGCATGCTCTTGTAAGGACCACTGGTGATAACACCATTCTTTCTTACTTTTCTGCTAAGGTTCTACCATTCTTTCTTACTTTTTTTCATGATTCTTCTTTACATTTTTGTCAAATTTGATTCCTCCTCTTTTGAGGACCCATTAAAATAAGATTATGTTATATTCTAGCCATATGGCACATGGGTTTGTGCAAACAGATGGTTGATTAGTGCAGATAGTCTTAAAACACCGTATAGATCTCACTGATTGTGACAAGTAATCTTGATGTGAATTTCTATTTAAATACTATTTGATGAAAAGGAACCCCGAGAAAGAACATAAAAATTATGAGTTCAAATGTACAAGACTAAGAAAGTTTTCAACGAAGAAGACGTTGGCGGAGATCATATTCTTTTATAGTTGAAGCTGTGATAAAATTTTCCCCAACTTCTTCAGGAACTAAGTAGTCAGGGTCTTCAGAACTGTCTACGTCTTCTGGTAAGTGGGTGTCAATCCAAGAGGACCAGTTAAATTCACTATCTTCCTCCCATGACAACTTCCGGTATCTTTGCATGCCATTAACCTTCTCAATCAATGTATGTAACAACTTATTGTTCAACACTTCATAGTCCCTGCATAGTTTGAAAGGCACCCTTTTAGATATTGAATGCACCCTTCAGCTCAAGTTTCAAATTTTTCAGCATATATAATACCTGTATGTGAAAATTGCATGTATTAGCTTAACTAAAGCAATTACAGCAAAGGTTGATCGGAAAAGGTTTATTTTCCATGTTTGCTGTTGAATGTCAATCGGGGTGAACCGAATTGTCACTACTTCTATCAAGAATGTGGCACACAGCCCTGTCAATGAAATTAGATATACAACAGTAAATATAAAAGTTAATGAACCAATGTAAATTTCTGAATTTTTTTCCTTTTCATAATAAGATAAAAGTACTTACCAATATATAGCCAAGGTCTAACTGTGTATGTTTGCTTTGTGCTTGTGAACATGTAGATAACAAACATCGATATAAAGTAAATAAAGAAAGCTTTGATTAAGCGCGATTCAAGCAACATAGCATTGTGCAAAGTGAATAGCTTGTCTAATGCAATGAACATGCTGGCTTGCTTTGATTCAAAAGAGTCCTGTGAGCAGAAAAAAACTGAGAATAAATTTAAAGAAAACTGTGAAAACCAGTGGAAGAAACCTCGTTAAATAAGATATCTAAAGCTAAAAAACACCTGAGCTGCCAAGATTGACTTTGAATTTTCCATCAAGTGATCATGAACTTGTTGAAGCTGTTGTTGCTTTTGAAGAAGCTCTTCTTGTTGTCTATGGCCATATTCAGCTAACCGGTGAAGTGTACTCCTGCGATTTTAAAAATGAGTTAGAGAAACTTTACAAATTTTCAGACTTCATATTGTTTTTATTTTCTGGTTTTACCTGCTCTCTTCTAATGCTTCAGATTGAAATTTTGTTAAAAACTGAAGATCCTTGAGAGCAGTCGTCTGTCCATCGAGAAGCTGATGTTGCTTATCCAAAGAGACCCCAGCCATATTCCCAATATCATCTGCTTTGCTTTGCAGATTCTCCATCCTAGATGACATTTGGTCTCCAACTTTAGTTATCTCCTTTTCAATTTCAACTGCCTCATTTCTTAAGTTATCAATCTCTTGGCCCAAATGGCTGTATGAATCTTGCAGCATTGCCATTCCATCTTTCAAGTTTCTCTTCATTTCTACTTGTCCTTCTTGCAGCTCTGATTGAGAAGCTTGGATTTTCCTGGATTGCTCATAAACTGCTGCCGAATGCTTCAATACGACGTCTACATGATCTTCCACATTTTTTGCAGTTTGAGCAACTTGCTGTGTTTGAACATCAATTGAATTCAAAGACTCATATATTTGATTTGAGCCCTGCAGTAGATACTCTGCCTTCTCTTCAATTTTTTCCAACTTGCCTTCTGCATATTGGGCTGAATTTTTAAGTTCATTCACCAGTCTCTCTGTTTCATGCTTAAATACTCGAGCCCTGAAAACGACCGAAAAACAAAGTTCTTGTTAGTTTCTCAGGAAGAATTCATTCAACTTACATGGAAGATATTAGTATACTCAACTGTAACTGATGGCAGATTGAATTGGTCTCAAGGTAGAATTCCAGATAGACCTTATGCTCATAGTCATTCAAACTTTTCAGGCATTTATACATGACAGATTTTGGGTCACATGAAGGAAAAGGAGGCCTGCCAGAGTCCTTCTGAAAGCAATCACTAAGATGCCAAGCAAATCTCGACCGCTTCTCTTCGACAGCGAAAATCTCTGAGCACCCAGAAAAGAGATGCCGATAAGCATTTTGCCAACAAGAGTCTGAACCAACCAATTTCTTCTTAGCACTTTCAACTAGCCTGACCCCCTTCTGGTCATTAACACCTTCCATAGAGAATTTACCAACTGAACCAGAAGGGTTCTCACTAGAGGAGGTCTCTTCTGAAGAGAACCAACCCCACGAGTGACAGTTGGATGAAGCCGATATTATAATTAGTAGAACCAGAAGAAAACGAGGATGATCCATTTCAGACCTGCACTGCAAAATTCAAAAGTTTATGATTTTATGCTTGGAGGGCCTTGCATATACATGTACACAGATATATAATTACATATATAATTATAATATCTTGAAGACTTGGAGTTCAAGAAACGGAAATGGAAAACGTTGAAATGTGACTTTAGCCGTTTGTGATGCAAAAGTTAGAGAGAAGGAATAAAAAAGAAAAGAAAAAAAAATATCAGAAAGGGACAAGGAGAAGATGAAGGTGAAAAAGACATGTAATTAATCTGCGAAATCATGTAATCAAGCAAGGTAATGAGGATTTGAAGATAAAAGATTATGCCATCCAAAACACCCATGTAAAAAAATAATTTGAGAAAAGAATAGAAGCAAAAGACAGGAGGGGTGACCTGGGTGGTTGTGTTTCAGTCGTGTCTCTCACAACAAGAAGTCACAATCTAATGTTTTTTTTTTTTTTTGGTGTTTGTGTTTTGGAAACGAAGAGAGAATTAAAAAAGAATATATAGAAATCAAAGAGACGTAACTTTTCATAATAAAAAAGGAAGGAAACAAGAACATTTTGCTTTTTGTCTAAATAAGGCGCGTAATGGTTCGTATTCGGTGTGTTCCTAGTGCAGATTTAGGCACCTGAGTCTCATATTTACCATCATGCCCTCGTCCCGTGCTGCCGATATATATCAGGCAAGCTTAAGGTATAATAAACGGATACCACCGGTTAACTTTACTTCGGGTTGCCAAATTTGTTAATTGGCCCCCCAGGCGGCTCCCGACCCAAATTATAATTATTGGCCCAAAGAAGAAAATGTATTTTACCAATGATACATTTAAACAATAGTATTAGTTCAAATTAAAAATGGCATGAAGTAACCAACTTCTTTGGTTTAGTGTTATTTTTCTTTACTTGGTTGGAGGAGGTCTCAAGCTTGACTCACATAGATGGCGAGTACGATACATATTCACTACGTTGGATAACTAGTCTAACCCAATTGAGATGCAAATTCAAATGCAAGTGTTTATACCTAATTTTTTCCCCTTTGACGCGGCTTTTTGGGGCCAAACTTTGGGCCTAAACAAAAATATCCTGGACCAAAGCAAAAACGAGCAGTCATACCTAACAAGCCCACAGTCATGGCACAACACGTTTGGCCCAAGCAAACAAAGCTTGGCCCATATCCCATAACAAGCCTAACTCTGCGGTCCAAAATGCGAAGTTATTGACTAAAGCCCACAAAGCTCAAAAATCATGGTTTGAAATCCCGACCCAAGCACTAGGGGACATCCCAATTCAAAGGCCCGACCTAAACCACTAAGAGCAAGTCCAGTAGTGGGTTTTCGATTGAGGCTAGGGGGGGTTTGGGAGAAAAAGGGCCTCCAGCAGCAAGGGTTAGCCCGAGTTCCATTTGGGGGCCACGAACTAAGGCTGGCCCGAGGGCAAGTTCAGCCCCAGATCCAAAACGAGGGGGGCTGACGTCAGTGATGATGTCAGCAACAAAAAAAATTTTAAAAAATTTTTTTTTAAAAAAATTCAGATTTTAAAAAAATAAATACTTAGTCATATTGCAGCAATTCCACCAGTTGCCCTTAGCCATGGCAAGGGGGGGGCTAGGGCAGGCACTATTCACATAAATAGTGACTGCCCTTGCAAAAAGCAATGTTGGTTTCCAGCAGTTGCCCTAGTTTAGGGCAAATACTATTCATTTTTTTGTTTTTTTTCACATATTTGTTTAACTAAACAATTAATTTGGACAAAATTTTTTAAAAATATTTTTGGTGTGGGAAGTGAAAAATATGACTAAGTATTTATTTTTTAAAAATCCGAATTTTTTAGAATTTTTTTAAATTTTTTTTGTTGCTGACGTCAGTACCCCTCGTTTTGGATCTGAGGCTGAACCTGCCCTCGGGGCAGCCCGACTTCGTGGCCCCCACAGCCAACTCGGGCCAAACCTTGCTGCTGGAGGCCCTTTTTCTCCCAAACCCCCTAGCCTCAGTCCAAACCCCACTGCTGGACTTGCTCTAAGAATGGTGTCTGCCGCGCAAATCTCACGGCCTGGAGTTCCGGGCCGAGGGGATATGCGTTGACACGCGGCTTCCTGCTTTTGGGTGCGGTGTGGTTGTGCGCAGGCGTGCCATCACGGTCTACCGTGCGTCGAGATGTTGATGAGTGTAGGATGGATAAGTGGTGCGCCTGTTTGAACTCGTCTTCTAATCAAACGATTGTAGCCGAGAGAGGAACTAGTCTCGGCTGTTAGGTTCACGGCCTGAACTACAAGGCCGTTGAGTGATGGTGTTGGTGGTGGGTTTTGGGCGGTGCTCCGGCGCGTTTCTCAGGGAGCGACGGTCGTATGATATATGGGGTGAGTGAACGAACAACAGGGATGGTGCTCCGGCGCCTTGAAAATCAAGGGTCGTATGATATATTGATGAATGAATTTTCCTTACAGTCTAACACTACTCCTAGGAAAGCAAGTAAAGATATTGAAAGTGCATTACAGGAAAAAATAAGTTGCTCCGTGGGAGGCTTTGGTTTGGTGTTTGAATCCTTTGAATGTAGCTTGAGCCTTGTATTTATAGGAAGAGTTCCTGGAGGAGTAATCGAGGCTGAAAATCTGCATGGTGGAGCCTGATTAGAGCAAATGGGTAGTCCAATCGACATTTGGGATCGTGAAGTATAGTGGTGTGACCCCATAAATCCTGGTGAATCTCGGCCGCCGCCCCGATCATTTACTCTGCGCTTCCGGCCGTGGAGACGCATTTATGGCCTTGATAGCTGGTGACCTAATATCTCAAGCTATCAAAATTCTTGTGAGAATGTCTACGTCTAATCACTCTAATCCTCATCACCAAATCCTGACTTCAATCACTTCCCACCTTCCCTTGCCAGTGGGTTTGCTGCATTAAACAGGCACTACTTCATTACATGAAGCCTGGGACCCTGTTGTCACGTGATGATTCGCCTTTAATGCCTTTGGCCGTGATTTTGCTCGGCCTCGGCCTCGGCCTGCGCTCGAGGCCGAGATGATCATGCCTTAGCATTTTTCTTTTGTCTTCAGGAAGGCAAAGCACCCTGTTGAAACGCTGCGTTTTAGTTTTACGAGCAAGTGCCAGGGCTGAGAAAATGGGCTCCTTCGGCCAGCTCATGGCCGTGATTTATTAGGCACAAACATTGCCCCCACATCCCTGGATTCTTCGGCCTCGGCATGGGTAGGGGCCGAATGGATTCCAAGGGATGGACCCTTTGCATTCCTTCTAAAGTGATTGACAACTGGGGCATTAAATGCGCAGGCCAGTCGGCGCATTTAATGCCTCAAGCACGTCGTGTAGGCCATCATTGCCCAGGGCGTCGCTTCGTTTTGTCAGAGGAAACGACGGCCTCTGGGCTCTTGACACGTCATTGCGCCTGTTGAGAGTGTTGACAGAATGTTACGTCTCTCGAGAGAGACACGCCCTTTCGTTTCGAATTCTAGCGCCAATATAAAAACCCAGACTTCCACGCTTTCAGAACTCTCAGACGCCCAAGCTTTGCCAAAAAAACCTTTTCTCTCAAACCTTCAGATTACTCTCGAATTTCCAGTTTTACCAAAGAATCCCGCTTTAAAACCACGACCCTTTCTACTCTTGAGCCTCTTGGCCTTTTCAAACACCTGCAAACCCTTGCCCTTTTCTGGATTCCCTTCCAGTGTTCTTCACGATTCACCGCCTTTTCGCTGCATCCTCCTTCTAAACACCCAACTCATATCAGTCTTAAATGGCCTCCAGTACCTCCACATCTGTTGAAGCTCGGTCTCAAGCCTTCCATACGGAGTTTGAAGGCATTTGCCAAGAAATTCAGGGCTCGGTCCTGCCTGACATCATTTCGCCCTGGACTGACGATGATGGTGTTGCCACCGATTCCTGCCTCCTCGGCCCCTCTATTGATGGCGGAATGCCAGAGAGGCTTGTGGCCCACTTGAAGAACAACCTGGTGGACCTCTCGGCCTTTGATGGGGGGGACTTCCAGGACTGGAATGTCCTTAGACCGCAGCAACAATGGCCAACCGTGACTTCAGATTGGGAAAAATGGCTGCCGAGGATGGAGCATTTCTTCGGTCAGCAATGGAAAGATCAAGGCATCTACCACTTGATCAAGCTGTTCGATCGGCCGCTTGTCATGGATCGGTCGCTTTTGGCCGCGGCCCTGTGCTTCTAGTCGTCGGCCACCAATACCATGAACTTTCGGTTCGGCAAGATGACGCCGACCGTTCTAGACATGGCCGCCTTGTTCGGCCTTTCTCCTCTCGGCATGGAAGTGAACGCCGCGCTCATTGCTCCTGAGGTGGAAGGGAGCTTTAAAGCCACGTGGCCCACGCTTACGAGAGTCGCCGGGAGCAAGGCAAAGAACATGCTCAACTACTCCAGCTTCTACAGCAATTTTGGCGCAGAGGACAGTGCCGAAGGTGACGCCATCGCTCCCCTGGGCGAAGTTGAGCATGCTGCATTTCTGCTGTACTGGCTGTGCAAGTTCGTTTTCTGCACCCAGGCGAACAAGGTCAACGTGGAGTTCGCCCACTTGGCCGATTATCTAGCGCAGGACGGAAGGCTAGCGCTCGGCCCATTCCTGCTCGGCCACATCTACCGCACGCTTCATGACATCGTTACCAATGGGATGAAGCCGAAGCACGGCGGTCCACTGTGGGCCTTCCAGTTCTGGCTGCAAGCTTACTTCCCGGAGCTGAGGGGGGTGGCCAATATTGCCGACACCGAGCCGTTGGCCAACGCATTCGCACGGGCCCCCAGGAAGCATAATACCTCGGCTTTCTGCTACAAATTTTTCTAAGACTCGGTCGAGAGGACTGGCCCGCAGTTCCGCATCTGCCTTACTCGGCCATTCCCTCTGTTCCTGGCGCACGACCTCTCCGTCATTCCTGATGGTTTTGCTCGGCCACATCTACCGCACGCTTCACGACATCGTCACCGATGGGATGAAGCCGAAGCACGGTGGTCCGCTGTGGGCTTTCCAGTTTTGGCTGCAAGCCTACTTCCCAGAGCTGAGGGCGGTGGCCGATATCAACGATGCCGAGCCGCTGGCCAATGCATTTGCCCGAGCCCCCAAGAAGCATAACACCTTGGCCCTCTGTTACAAATTTTTCTATGGCCTGGCTGAGAGGACTGGTACACAGTTCCGAGTCTGCCTTGTAACTCACGATCTCTCCATCATTCCTGATGTTGAGACGGAGAATAATCTGAAGGAGATCTAGGGCTCCTTCCTGGTTTCGCGCGACCTTCATTGCGGCTTGTCCAAGGCTGGGGCCGAAGTTTATCTGCCAAACTGCGTGGCGCGGCAATTCGGCCTAATCCAGACGGCCCCGCTCCCCCCTCTGTCAACCAACCGGCTCTCGTCCTGAAGGGCCGAGGTCTCCCAGCAGCACGGCGTAACTGGCATAACCTTACAGCTGCAAAGAGGGATGACCTTCCTCACTTTGACACCTTGGCTGCGTCGTAATGCCTATGACGAGGATGGGAGGGTCTGGTACGAGGAATGTATCTCGGCCAGATTTATTCGGCCTATTGAAGAGGCCGTAAGGGGGGCCTTGAAGAATGAGGACTAGGATCCTCTCCTCTCCAAGGGCAGCAAAGTGAAGAAGGTATCAGCAGGGCCTCCTCGCCCGAGTACCCCGACCGTGGCCGCCTCCAAGGTGACGTCCCCTCCCTCGGCTGGAACAAGGGTCGTGGCTTCATCCGCGGCCCCATCCCCGACTGCGGCCACAGCTCCCAGGGCGACGCCTGTGGTGAGGGCGCGAAAAACGCTGGCGCACAGGACCGTGCTGTCTTCCCTGCTGGCTCGACCGATCGCTGCCGTTGGTACACTTTGCTTATTTTACATATTTATCATTATTGTTTGTTGGCCTCTCTAAGCCGCTTTTGTCTTTGGTTTCCTTACCTCTTTTATTTCTTTTCTTCGTGTACGCAGCCCCGAGTCGCAAGAGGGGTCGAGAGGCGCCGAGTACCGAGGCCGCACCGGCCCAGAATGCCGTGGCTGAGACGGCAGCCTTGAAGAGGCCGAGAAGAAGGACCCTCTTTGCCTTCTCGGAGGGCGGAGGTGAGGAAGAAGTCCCCCCTGTGGTTGTGAGTGAAGCTCCCCCCGTGACCGTAAGGATTTCTTGATTCTTCCTCTCTTCTCTATTCTCCAAGTCACCCCCACCCTTCTCTATTCACTTTGGTAATTTGGTTCTTTCCTTAGGATGAAGTGGTGGTCGAGGAGGAAGCAATGACCGAGATTCCGGTCGAGGAAATAGCTGCTACCGAGATGTTAGTCGAAGAGGAGGCCGCGGGCGAGATGGCGATTGAGGAGGCGGCCACTGATGAGGTGGTTGAAATGCTGGACGCTGAGACTGCGTCTGTAGAAGGGCCACCTGTTGAAGGGATTGCCGACGAGGCCACCGAAGAGTCTACCGCCGAGGCGACCGAAGAGGCTGCCGATGAGGGCGCCGAGGAGGCCATCGAAGAAGCCGCTGAGGAAGCTGCCGAAGAGGCCGCCGAGGAGGTTACCGAAGAGACTGCCGAAGAGGCCGCTGCAGACGTGCCTGTTGAGCCGTCGCCGTCCATCCCTCATCGTCCAAGCGGCATTGTCTTCCATTCGGTAAGAGACTGTTTTACTTATGCCTGACTTAACTGTTTTTCTTTTCAGAATTTCGCACTATGTGTTGCGTAGATACAGCTGCACCAAAATGGATTCAGCTGCATCCTCAACTTGTGATACTCGCAAGTGCACGAACCGTTGGTAGTTTA
>NW_018921617.1:76930-115285 GCF_002207925.1 Prunus avium | reverse complement strand
CGCCTTGCTTCGTTGCCGCCACGTTCAACCACCAAATCCGGCGGGATTGGTACCAAAACGTCAAGCTCGACTTCTTCTTCCTACCCCACCCCTCAGCCACAGCGATTCGGCACTCCAGTTGTCGGAAAAAGCCAAAAACAGACCAGTTTTTCCCAAAACTTCTTGGAGCTCGTTCCGGCAATTCCGGCTTAAAGTTTGGCCAGTTTTCGGCTCGTGATTCATGCAAGTTCCAGTCACTTTTTGGCCATGGTCCAAGAACAAAAGTTGCTCCACTCATTGTCCTGATCATGCAAGTACAGGTCTTGACTGGCGATTTGGACATTTTTTGGTCATCGAAATTTCTCTAAACACCCACGCGCTGCCGGCGCGTGTGGTGGCACATGGGCACTATTTGATTGACCCATTTGGTCATAAAATGATCCTCATGTCGTCTCGAGCACGATGGTATGCTCGGATTCGAATTTGGTTATCGTTTGACCATCGATCAAATTACGCATATTAGGTGTTATCTGGGTTCGATATATTCGAACCGTTGGATCGACTCCATTTTCTCATATGTTGATATAGGCATATCTAGGATCGTGTAGGAATTCATGGATCGTGAATCGGAGCCCCGAATGCTCCGGTTCAATGACTTAAATTTTTCTTAAAACGATAACCGTCTGATCGTGCGATCGCATGTGATCCAACCGTTCGATTCGGACCAAACTTACGGGACATGTTTAATAAACCTTGTTGCACCCATAGGAATGTTCGGATCGAAAATCGGAGGTCGTGGGCCCCGCGGGCCCGATTGACCAGATTTGAAAGTTTGACCAACAGGTTGACCGAGCGTCTTCCGAGGCTATTCCACCATTCGAAATGCATAGTCGGACCTTAAGAACTTTTGTTTCGTCGTACACACTTAAATCCCGGGAAAACTAGGATTTTATTTAAAGTTCTCGTTCAAAGAAAGTTATGTTAATCTTGTTCTCGTACTCTGAAATAGGTACTCCAGCTACTCGTACGCAGCAGGCTGGACCCTCTTAGGGTCAAGCAGTGTGGAACTACTTGTGAGTGGACTTTGTTTTTAAACTATAACTATTATTTTCAATTATGGAAAATATGCATAATGATTTCTTGGATCATTGAGTTAGAATATATTTAATTGTTGAATATATTGGAAGTATATTTGGATTATGCGGATTTCGATTATATTGAATTGACTTATGCTATTCTTGAGAATTTCTATCTATATTTGAATATGTGTGGGGTACATGGGATGGATAGAGATTGTGGAATGAGATTGGAGTTGAGGTTTATGTCAGTCATGAGTGCTATAAGCACTACCCTATGTACCTCATTGGATATTGAATATTAGAAATTGGATACTTGGTGATATGAGATAATTGGAAAGGTTGGAACCCAGGTACCCTTGACGGGGTGTTTCGTAGACCCTTAGGGGTTAGTCTGCGTGCGTAGAACTTGTCACAAGCGTACGAGTATTGAGGATTCTGTTGTATGTGCTGGTGGGCTTAGTCTCAGTTGGACGGCTCGTTCCCTAGCCACATGGTCAATTAAGGATTCTTCCATGTGGACTAGTCAAACAATCACCCGATTGAATTGTTTTCCCAGTACAAACTTGGTAGTATCATACTTGTACACATACACACACACACACACACACACACACACACACACATATATATATATTCAATCATTCTTGTTTATCAGTTAGGATACTTTCTCGCTCGTCGTGCCAATTGGCACGTGGTTCGAGAAAGTAGTTGGGAAAGGTTTTGGAATGGGTTTGGTGATAGTAAACTTTACGGACTTTGGATTTCACGTTGGTTTGACTTGACTATATACGTATAAATAAATATGTCAGTTTTGAATGCATATTGTTTTCAGCATCGTTTTCTAAATGGTGGGGTTATATTATGCTGGTTTCAAATGTGAACTAAACTTTATTTTTGTCCACTCACACTTTTCTGTTTTGCGCTGCCCAGGCAATAGATCATCCTGAATTCGAACGGCCGTAGCAAGTCGTGAACCCGTGATGAGTTTATATAGGATAAACTTTCGAATCCTTTCTCTTCTGTTGAACATTATTTTCGTTTGTAAACTGAATTCTGTTAGATATGCTCTGATGTCGCCCATGTTAGGGTTGATAGTATGGCCAGAGGCCATTGATGTTAATTGCATGTAGTTATCTTGTGCATACTGCCTGTTGGGATGTTTAAGTGTGATTTTAACAAGTTGAGAATTTTGGAAATGTTCGTTTTTCAGGATAGACTCTGTCGAAATTTGGGCAGAAAGTCTCGTTTCTTTAGTGAGTGGGCCCGGCATCAGGACGATGTCAGAACTTCCGGATTCGGAGGAGTTCGAGGCGGGTCCTGTCATTCGCCTCGTGTTACTTCGAACGGATTTCGTTGGTTCGTCACATTTGTTGATGATTTTACCCAACTCACTTCGGTTTTTTGCTGAAAAATAAACATGATGTTGCTTCCATCCTTCCAAAGTTTTGTACTATGGTGTCTACTCAGTTTTAAGCTCGGGTCAAAGTATTCCGGATTGATAATGGAGGAGAATATGTGAATAATACTTTGGCTTACTTCTTCCGTGTCAAAGGTATTATTCACCAAACAACAACCCCTTTTACTCAACAAAATGGTGTGTCTAAAAGGAAGAACCGACAATTTCTTGAAGTTGCCCGCTCACTGATATTGGATATGGTTGTTCCCCATTATCTTTAGGGCCATGTTGTTTTGTCTGCTGCCTATTTGATTAATTGTACTCCTAGTCGGGTTCTTGACTTCAAGACTCCGCATGATGTGTTTGGTAAACTTGTTTCCCTTGTCTCCGTCTCCAAGTTGCCTCCTAAAGTTTTTGAGTGTGTTGCATATGTTCATGTCTACTCTCATCAACGGAGTAAACTTGATCCTTGTGCTTTGCGTTGTGTATTTATTGGCTACTCTTCTACTCAGGAGGGTTATAAGTGCTATTATCCACCTACCCAGAAGGTGCATGTTACTTTGGACATGACTTTCCATGAAGAAGTGTCTTATTATGTTTCTCCCTCTTTTTCAATTCAGGGGGAAACGGGAGTGAATTGGAGAGTCTTGGATTAGAGAATGATGTGTTTGAAGATACTACTCTCGGGAAGAAAACGATTAGTCACACTGAAGGAAACGATCGGCTGCCCATATCTGAAGATGAACATGTGGTCTCTGTGAAGAAACGACTGGTCGCCCTTTGGAACTCGACCGGTTGTCCATATCTGGAGATAAAGCAGGTGCTCTCTGTGACGAAACGACTGGTCGCACTGAAGCAAGCAACCAGTCGCCTGTATCTGAAAATAGTGACAGTGATTCTTGTATGGATAAGCTCGATACAATAACCCCCTCTACCCTGCCAGTGCCCCATTCTACTCGTGATAATGAATTAAGTGAGGTAATTTCTAATGATCTATCTGTGTCAACTTATCAATTACCCCCACGAACCACTCGTGCAAAACCTAAAGTACAATATTCTCCTTATATACATGCCAAGTCTAAATATCTCATTAGCCATTATGTGTCAACTCATCTTTTGTCTAAGTCATATGCATTATATTTGTGTCAATTATCTAGTGTATGTATACCAACTAAGCTGCAGGATGCTCTTTTTGACCCCAAATGGGTGGATGCTATGAATGTGGAAATGGAAGCTTTGAACAAGAATGAAACTTGGGATTTAGTCCATTTACTAAGAGGGAAGAAAGCTATTGGGTGCAAATGAGTGTTTACTATGAAGCATAAAGCTAACGGTTCCGTTGACCATTACAAGGCTAGATTGGTGGCAAACGGTTATACTCGTACCTATGGAGTGGATTATTTGAACATCTTTGCTCCAATAGCAAAGCTCAATACTATGCGTGTGCTCTTGCCCCTGGCTGCTAATCATGATTGGCCCTTGTTACAGTTTGATGTAAATAATGCGTTTCTACATGGTGACCTCAAGGAAGAAATATACATGGATCTTCCTCCTGGTAATTCTTGTGACCTCCAAGGAGGGTGTTGTGTGTAAGCTGGAAAATCCTTATATGGATTAAAGCAGTCTCCAAGAGCATGGTTTGGGAGGTTTGTAGCATCTATGAAAAAATTTGGGTATGTGCAGAGTAACTCATACCATACTTTGTTTCTAAAGAGTCATAAAGGTAAATTGACAACTTTAATTATTTATGTTGATGATATGATTGCAACTGGAGATGATTAGGCAGAAATGCAAAATCTTCAGAAGTATCTGGCTTCCGAGTTTGAGATGAAATCATTGGGTGATTTGAAGTACTTTCTTGGAATTGAAGTTGCCAGATCTAAACATGGTATCTTTCTATCCTAAAGAAAGTATGTTTGAATTTACTTGCAGAAACTGGAATGTTGGATTGTCAACCAATTGATACCCCTAGTGAACAGAATCATAAGTTGAGGTTGTATCCTGATCAAGTCCTTACTAATAAAGAGCGCTATCAACGACTTGTGGGAAATTGATTTATTTAGCTCAGACACGTCATAATATTGCATATGCAGTGAGTGCAGTGAGTCAATTTATGCATTCTCCTAGTGCAGTGAGTGCAGTGAGTCAATTTTGAGGTATCTGAAAGTCACTTCTAGTAAGGGGTTAACGTTTTCCAAGTATGGTCATACAAATGTGGAAGGGTATACGGATGCTGATTGGGTTGGTTCAGTCACTGATAGACTTTCTATGTTTGGGTATTTCACATTTGTTGGTGGCAAGGTCTAAAATATCGATGGTGTATCGGAAATATAGGTAGTCCAAAAACACGGAAATTTCGATGAAAATATTGGGATATTATTAATATAGATAAAAATTGAATAAAAACCACGGAAATTGTAAGAAAAACTTGGAAATTTTTATTGAAACTTTGGAGGATGTTTATTTAGTCAATTATCTGTTAGTTTATCACCAAAAAAAAAAAGGAAGGAAATTCATTGCATGATGGGTTTAACTAATTTAAGTTGATTATATAGCGAGCTGACAAACACTGTAAGTGTAGAAAATATGTAGTAATTAATGAAAGAAGAGTAAACACATCATAATCATTTAAATATAACGATGTACTACAATATTTTACACTTTATACATTGCATGGTAGGATACATGAGTGACTATGAGGTTCAAAAAATTTCAGTATCTTCATCATCTCTATGTGTAGAGTAAGTGTATTGTGAGTAGTCATCAAATGATAAATCCCCAAAATAGTTTTCCATATAATTGTTAACATGTCACCCATATGGATCCAAGATTAGTTGACGTTGTCCATAAGCAAAATCATTTGAAGATTGGGTTTTGGATTCTTCCCATGTAATTGTTAACATGCCACCCATATGGATCCAAGATTGGTTGACGTTGTCCATAAGCAAAATCATTTGAAGATTGGGTTTTGGATTCTTTCCATGAGCCACTCGATTCCATCCCAAAAGGAAAGGTCAAAGACTCACATTCTCATGTGAAAATCTAATTCTTGCAAAAACAGTTCAAAACAAAACAATATAAATATACATATTTTAGCATATTATCACCAAAAAAAAAAAAAACAACATGATGGTTAATGCGTTGGAGGAGTGAAATGGCACGGGTTTGAATCCCCTTTGAGTGCGTGCTTTGTGATTTTTTTTTCTTTTTTTCCATTACATCGATATTTTCGATATTATAGCGATATTTTGACAAAATATTGCTGAAGTGTGAGCTAAATTATCAACATCGATATTTTCCGATATTATCGATATTTATACGATGTGTATGGATACATTCCGAAATATCCCTGACCTGAAAAAACGATAATATCCTCGATATTTCGTCCATATTATCAATATTTTAGACTATGGTTGGTGGTAATCTTGTTACTTGGAGGAGTAAAAAGCAAAAAGTGGTGTCTCGGTCTAGTGCCGAAGTCGAGTATCATGGGATGGCTCAAGGTGTGTGCGAGTTACTGTGGTTGAGGAGATTGTTGAGAGATCTTGGGTTTGGGCCCCAAAAACCCATGGATTTGTATTGTGATAACAAAGCTGCAATTTCGATTGCTCATAACCCTATGCAACATGATTGTACAAAGCAGGTAGAGGTTGATCGACATTTTCATTAAAGAAAAGGTGGATGTTGAGATTGTTTCTTTTCCGTTTATATCATCCAAGTATCAACTGGCATATGTACTTACGAAAGCTGTGTCTACTACTATCTTTCTCAACTCGCTTGACAAGTTGGGCATGCGTGACATCTTTGCTCCAACTTGAGGGAGAGTGTTAGCGAGATCCTAACTTAATTAGGATATTTATTTCCTAGTCTATTAGGACTCTATTTCTTTTCTTTTTGTACAGATATTGTGTAATTAAGATTTTATCTTATTTCCTTGTATAACCCTACTAGGGTTACAACCTTGTATTATAAATACCTCCTTTTGGTGAATAAAATATATCTAAAAATATTCTACCCATATTGTTTGACTTCAACTGCACTACAGAAATTGTTGAAGTCCCTTGTCGGTTGAAGGCATATAAAAGTATCAAGTCAGTTCCCCACTCAATTCACAATGGTTTGATTCATTGGTTAGATTACGTGGTGCTATGGTGTCGATCGATGGTTGAAGGTGGTGGTGTCTGGCGGTGGTGGCCAGGTGTGAAACGTGGCAATGATGTCCCCAACCAAATAGGCTTAGGAACAAAGTGGTAATGTCCTAACATTTCGTTAAGCATTGGGGCCAGCTGACAAGAGACGTTTGTCGCATATTCTATCTAAACAAATTAGCTTTTGCTTGATGTCTAAAGTAGAAAAACTAGGTCAAGTAAACAATGACCCAATACTGCAGATGGGGTCTTAGCTCAGTGGTAGAGCTGGTTGCATGCTGGCTATTGGTATGCCGTTCGATCTCCATGAAACTGTGTGAGAATACCCCCTCCCTCTTCTGTGATAAAAAAAGAGACCGAAACTCGTATTTAATGCATAATTTCCTATATAGTATATATAAAATTCACTAGTACTATACTTTTTCCTCATGGCTGGTTCCCTGAAACCTCAGCCTACTATGTACAGGAGATAAAGGGAGATACAGTACAGAGGCTTCTACATAAACACACGTAGTAGAAGAAAAAATTGGTTGAATTTCTAAGTAATTGCAGCAATAACTTCATCACCGTATGCAAACTATAAACTAGGAACTATGAATAGCAGCAGCATTTGACCTCACTAGTTATGAAACAAACATCTGAGCATTTAATAAATGTTTCCTCATCATTCCTCATTCTCTTCTAGCGATCTGCCTTTCGTTTCTGGTGTGAAAAAATACGTTACCGCCAATCCCAAAAGACAAACTCCACCTAAGATCACCAGTAAGATCTTGACTGCTTTAGGATCCTCCTTTTGACCATGTGAGGCCCACCCAAATCCAACTGCGCCAATAATGGCCCCTACCTTCCCAGTCGCCCCGGAAATCCCATGACAGGTTGACCTAAATCTCGCCGGGAAAAGTTCAGCCGGCACTATAAAAGTAGTAGTGTTTGGTCCAAAATTTGCAAAGAAGAAAGTGAGGCCATAGAGGACCATGAAACCTTTATTTATGTGATGTTGCCAATGAGATGTGTAAGGTATCCCAATTGCGAAATAAACCAAGGCCATAATGAGAAAACCCATCATTTGAATCTTGCGCCTTCCGATGCGATCGATGAAATACACAGTGAACCAGTAGCCTGGAATTGTTGAGCATATTGCAACGATGGCTTGAAATAGCGCAACATGTATAGCATCTTCATACACGTTGGATTCGTACTTTTTCCCGAGATATTTTCCGTAAACTTTAGATTGGAAGAGGTTGCTGCTGTAAAAGACTACGTCCACGAGAAACCACGAAGCTGAGCAACCGAAGAGATCGCGGCCGTGTAGGCGTAAGAATTGCTTGGAGAAAAGGGGATAGGACGGTGGATCTTGAGGCAATGTCAATGATTCATCTTCTGCAATTTGACTCAGTGAAACATCCAACACTTTCTCCATGTCCTTAGCCGCTTGTTGGACATTTAGCTCCACCAATGCGGTATATCTAGATCAAACAAAGGAATTGCTTTGTAAGTCAATACTATGTTGTTTGTTACGAAACAGAGGCATGACATGCAATTCAACTAATATGAGTTGAATATGAGTATGAATATATACTCATATGAATATGTACACACGCCTATAATATGAGTATATTAATAATACTATGCGGCAGTGTCACCATCACACCAAAAATTACCAATAGTAAAGAGTCGAGGGAGGGAAAATCAATTCAACTAATTTAACTCTAGGCTTAATTTTTATTTGTCATTGTTAATCCCTGCTGGCCTCTCCCTCCTCATCCACACATCCTACCAAGATTTTTGTTCAAAATTTTACAGCTCACATATACAACCAACCAAGATGAGACGCATAGATGTTGACGAACTCATACATATATAAATAAAATCCAACCCAAAATGTCAAACAAATGATAATCAATATAGTAAATAATTAATTTAGAGTAAATAAAAATAATTAGTTACCTGGCAGTTTCAGGCATCATCATACGCCAATAATAGGTCATGGCAGCAGGAATTGCACCCAGCATCAGTATCAACCTCCATGCGACGTCAGCTTCACTCGGAGTCTTCTCCTTGGGGTTGGGATGGGACGCTGCGTTGAAGATCCCGCACACCACCATCGTCACGATCGAGCTCGCCAAAATCCCAAACCCTTGCATCGAGAACACGGCCGCTATGAACGAGCCACGTGTCCTCTTGTTGGCAAACTCCGACATGATGGTCGCCGACAGTGGATAGTCCCCGCCAATCCCAACCCCGAGCAGGAACCTGAAGAATCCGAGACTCACCAGAACGCAGCTCCGCGAGGTGCATATGGAGAAGCCGCAGCCTAGTGCGCTGAGAATCATCACCATGAGGGACAGGCCGTACACGCGGCGCCTCCCGATTCGGTCCCCGAGCCTGCCGAAGACCAGCTGGCCAATGACGGTGCCGAGGAAAGCCACGCCGAGGAGCGCGGAGTCGACATGCCTGCGGATGACGAAGTTGTCGTCGTCGTTGTTGAATTCGTCGGTGGGAAGGTGTGGTTTTTGGTAGTAGATGCGACCGAGGAGTCTGAGGATGGGAGGGATGCAGAAGAGGTCGTAGGCGTCGGAGAAGAGGCCCATGCCGGCGATGATGATGGCCTTGAAGTGGTACCATTGGGTCCTCGCCGTGTCGAGGGCATAAAGGACTTTTAACGCCATCACTACGATGTACTAATTAAGCTTTGCTATATGCTATTAAGGCGAGCTAATTATACTTACATCTGTGGAGCTATATATATATAGAGAGAGAGAGAGAGAGAGAGAGAGAGAGAGGGTTAGAGAGAAGAATTATGGGGAGATAGGATTCAGGAAAGGAAAGTATGAGGTAATTTCGCAGAGGAAATTTGATGTGATTAAGGTGGACGGCCTGCTAATACGAGTATGTGATTCCAAGGATATGCGGAATCATATGGTTTCAACAATTAATACTTAATTTGTTTGCGTCATTTATTGTATATTTTATATATATATTATTAATTTTATTATAAATGTGACAGGTGATCGGCCCATAAGTTTGGTGTACATTATGTTTCTTCGTGCCTCTGCTTGCTTGCTCTGATATACATAAGCTTGATATGCATTGGTTTTTATTTTTGTTTTTATTTGGGAGGGCACGTGTTGGACTTTTGGTAGTAATTAATTTTTGACATTTTGTGGACCATTCTAATTTTTGACGTTTTGTGGACCTTATCGGAGCCACACATCCTAGGATGAATGTAATCATATTCTCAGTCAGAATCGTGGATTTAATTTTAGTGACGGTCATTGCCAGTTGCTATTGCCATGCTATTGAGTAATTATTTTGAATGAGTTTTGAATAAAAAGGAAAGACTTTCATGAAACGGTAATAACACTATTTTGCTATTCCTAGTTAATAGCGCTATGAAATTGTAAAACAGTATTATTTCCGTTACAACTTACAAGTAAGTATTTTTGGTCAATTAGATTAATACTGAGACTACAAGGAGGCCAGGAACGTCAGCACTGCTGCTAATTGGTACTATTTAGTGTGATGGCTTTAAAAGAAGCTGTCTCTCTCTTATCTTTATAAATCAAGTAGCAAGTTACGAATGAGAACATGGAGAGTTACTTCCGCGTGGACCCTTAAATGGTGACACTTTTTTGGACTAATCTTTCATTGATCAAGATTATTAATAGTATTGTCTGACTTAATTAATAACAATAACTGCTTTTGTCTATGCTTTCAGTTTCAGAAATACTGGACTTATACTAGCTAACAACCCAAACTTCGTAGCAAATTCCACTAAGCTGGCCCAGTAAATGTCATATCTTCATGATAATTCCAATTTTCTATAGCAAAATGCTATAGAATTTTGTTATATTTTCTTTTTTTATTGAATTTTGACTCGAAGCAAAATTTGGAGGGGTACCCAAAACTCAGCCCAAGTCCAAGTTTATATACACTGCTCCTCAACAAGTTTTGACAATTGCAAGCTCTTAGGTGAGGCTCTATCTCTTAACCGTTGGATCAAATTGGTTAGTCCAACGGTTCAGAGATAGGACCTCACTTGAAGGCCATACATAAGGCCCTCACTATAGAATGATAATTAAAAAGTTGCATAATGGATGATCTGGGTCAAAGCTTGACCCCAGATTTTGAGTTTGCAATTAATTCTTTGTATTAAACAATCTAGCTATTTGAACTTCATTATCCATTTATATAAAGTCTGATTTTCTCCTCAAACTGACTCTATGCATCACTGCGCCAATTAAAACACACTGCTTTTTTTCCAAACAAGACAGAACCTAAGAGAGTGCCCTTCCACTAACCTCACAGATTTGGAAACCTGCCTTCTCCGGGTAGAGGTACTTTGCCTTTCATAACCACCACTTCCAGGATTCCATCATGCCGGAAATAAGGAGAAAACAAACGGGGGTCAACAGGTCCAGGAAGACGGAAAGATATGCTAAATGCTCCTGGTGGGCATAGTTGCTGGACTCTCGAATGGTACACAGTTGACGAGTTTCTCAAAAGTCCAACACCTGTCATGATTCCTTCTATATGAACCTTTCCATCACGTTGGATATCACATTTTACCTTACCTGCTAGAGCAAAAGTTACCTACTTGGTCATTGCTATCTTTGACTACATTAACTCAGCATTTAAAAAGGGCTCCATGTGCAATAATAGCACTTCATATATACGCCAGCATGAGAGACATGCATATCCAATGAGAACTGAGGTAACTTACATTCATTCTTCCGAATACCAGGAAGTGCAACTCGAAAAAGGTAGGCAGCTTCACTCACGCCAATGTCAACAAGACCACTAGGAGGTCCAACATTACCTCCCTTTGCTGTTCCAATCAAAACAACAGCTGGATCCAGAGGTGGAAGATCAGCCACATTTTCCACTCCCATGCCACCAACTTTGCTTCTTTACCGTTGTGATCACTCAGATACACCTGTTAGTTTAATTTAAATAAGCAATTGGTGAAGCTTCATGAAGTAAGGAAAATCTATATTAATCAGCAGAATTTAAGTTCACATGTAATCTGAGATTTAGCATACTCACATGCAGTTCAAAAACAAGAAAATAAAAGCTTTTACGTAAACTAATATGAAAATACATAAAAGTTGTTCAATGTGTTAGTGTGAAACTATGAGTTACAGATTGAGTATGTTGAAATGCCTTGTGAAATTTATGTCCATTACAGCATATTATTTCTTCTTTTTGGTGTATGGCAGCTAGTAATTGGTGTCTCTTTTTTTTTCAGTTGTAGTAATTGGTGTCTTGACAGAAAATAAAAACGAAAAAGCAGACGAACAGATTTGAGGAAGAGTGAGAAAATCATGATGATGAAAGAAAGACTAAATAGAATACACATGAAAAAAGGTTTATAAAAAGGAGAAGAAGAAAACCCCGCAAAATGCAAAATACATGCCTGAGATAAATACCATAATAAATGTAAAATATTACATCCAAGCGAAACTGACATGAGATGAGAGCATCCATCATTAATCAAACAAGTCATTGGTTGCTCCACACTTCTCAAGATAAAACAGGTTTAGGAAGAACAACTTGTATCAGGATCCAACACTTTTCTGTCTTTGGGCTTAAGGCACCAGTAGGCTAACCATATGCTGCAATTTGTTTTTAGAAGAACCATACACTACTATGAAGACCATATCATTTCTCACAGCTGATACAGACATCTTTGGAAGGAGAAATAAAAAAGATTCAAGGCAAAATACAGCATTCTGCATTCTTGTAAAGAATAACTTGGACCAAAAAATTACATCAGGCACAACACCACTGCGGTAATGAAATTGGCTGCCTGTAGTTTGCAATTAATTCTTTGTATTAAACAATCTAGCTATTTGAACTTCATTATCCATTTATATAAAGTCTGATTTTCTCCTCAAACTGACTCTATGCATCACTGCGCCAATTAAAACACACTGCTTTTTTTCCAAACAAGACAGAACCTAAGAGAGTGCCCTTCCACTAACCTCACAGATTTGGAAACCTGCCTTCTCCGGGTAGAGGTACTTTGCCTTTCATAACCACCACTTCCAGGATTCCATCATGCCGGAAATAAGGAGAAAACAAACGGGGGTCAACAGGTCCAGGAAGACGGAAAGATATGCTAAATGCTCCTGGTGGGCATAGTTGCTGGACTCTCGAATGGTACACAGTTGACGAGTTTCTCAAAAGTCCAACACCTGTCATGATTCCTTCTATATGAACCTTTCCATCACGTTGGATATCACATTTTACCTTACCTGCTAGAGCAAAAGTTACCTACTTGGTCATTGCTATCTTTGACTACATTAACTCAGCATTTAAAAAGGGCTCCATGTGCAATAATAGCACTTCATATATACGCCAGCATGAGAGACATGCATATCCAATGAGAACTGAGGTAACTTACATTCATTCTTCCGAATACCAGGAAGTGCAACTCGAAAAAGGTAGGCAGCTTCACTCACGCCAATGTCAACAAGACCACTAGGAGGTCCAACATTACCTCCCTTTGCTGTTCCAATCAAAACAACAGCTGGATCCAGAGGTGGAAGATCAGCCACATTTTCCACTCCCATGCCACCAACTTTGCTTCTTTACCGTTGTGATCACTCAGATACACCTGTTAGTTTAATTTAAATAAGCAATTGGTGAAGCTTCATGAAGTAAGGAAAATCTATATTAATCAGCAGAATTTAAGTTCACATGTAATCTGAGATTTAGCATACTCACATGCAGTTCAAAAACAAGAAAATAAAAGCTTTTACGTAAACTAATATGAAAATACATAAAAGTTGTTCAATGTGTTAGTGTGAAACTATGAGTTACAGATTGAGTATGTTGAAATGCCTTGTGAAATTTATGTCCATTACAGCATATTATTTCTTCTTTTTGGTGTATGGCAGCTAGTAATTGGTGTCTCTTTTTTTTTCAGTTGTAGTAATTGGTGTCTTGACAGAAAATAAAAACGAAAAAGCAGACGAACAGATTTGAGGAAGAGTGAGAAAATCATGATGATGAAAGAAAGACTGAATAGAATACACATGAAAAAAGGTTTATAAAAAGGAGAAGAAGAAAACCCCGCAAAATGCAAAATACATGCCTGAGATAAATACCATAATAAATGTAAAATATTACATCCAAGCGAAACTGACATGAGATGAGAGCATCCATCATTAATCAAACAAGTCATTGGTTGCTCCACACTTCTCAAGATAAAACAGGTTTAGGAAGAACAACTTGTATCAGGATCCAACACTTTTCTGTCTTTGGGCTTAAGGCACCAGTAGGCTAACCATATGCTGCAATTTGTTTTTAGAAGAACCATACACTACTATGAAGACCATATCATTTCTCACAGCTGATACAGACATCTTTGGAAGGAGAAATAAAAAAGATTCAAGGCAAAATACAGCATTCTGCATTCTTGTAAAGAATAACTTGGACCAAAAAATTACATCAGGCACAACACCACTGCGGTAATGAAATTGGCTGCCTGTTTGACATGGTTGCTAACCTGTTTACAACAATTGATTCAAGTACCAGAACAGAATTATGATTGGAAATTTTACTGTCTCTTTGGCTCCTGTTGTTCTTTATTTGTGTTTGGTGGGGCCATATCTCACCTTGTTCAGGAAGCATGAACTATAGCACAAATCACTTTTCAATAAGCACAAAATTTCATGCTATTTTTTCATAGATACATGGAACTGATGATTTTGGAATTAGGTATTGTTTTAGGTTTTCTGATGATAAATTTGTTGAATATATACTGTTTTCTTATATATTTATAACAAACACAAGATTTATTAAGAGAAAAGACAAGATATACAAGAAGCATGGACAATTAGTTCATGAAACACCTAAACGAATAGAAGAAACGGAAAAACCCAAAGAGAAAACCTAAACCAGCAGAGAGAACACCATCCTGGAAAGCCCTCAATACAAAACTTCCCTCCAATCAAATTGAATATTTACTGTTTTCTAATAATTTTCTGAGAAAAGCTATGTCTTTGTTTCTTCCTTTAACTTCTCATCTAGGTTTTAGTTTCTTTTATGTAAAAAGTAGTTATCTTTGTTTGGTATTGTCTTTTTTTAATCCCCTTCCAGTTACACACTCATAGAGCTTTGAGGCTAAATATTATGCTTCTTTGAATATTCCCTCTTTTGGGTTTACAAGTTAAGCAAGAGAACCAAAATGGTTCCTAAAATTTAACCACAAAAGAAAAAATTCTTTGATTTCAGACTTAAGTTTCTGTATCTTCACCTCTCATGCTCCGCCACTAAACTTAATCGCAACCCAAAAGAAAAATATCCTGAGAGCTTCAAGCTTCGAGCTCTAAGAAAGATTTTCACAGTTTAAAATAACGAAAGCAACACCAAACCCTCTACTCTACTTGAGCAAATTCAAGAACCAGATAGCAAAATAATGAATCAAATAAACATTCAGTAAATGGTCAGTTTGGTTTCATGGATTTGGCAATGCATTTTGCCATCGGCCCTTACAGTGCCGAATTCACAATTGATGGATTTCAAGCTGGAATTAAATTCCAATGCCAAAGTGCCCCATATATCAAGAAATTCAAAATTCAAAATTTCTTCTGGATGATTGTTACAACCAAATCTGCTTACCTCAGTCCTCCTTTCCAGATAAACAGCGACCGCAACGCAAAGGTGCAAGCCCCAGTAGTTCAAACCCCCTCTCTCTCTCTCTCTCTCTCGCTTGCTCTGTGGAAGCTCTAATTGTAAGAAGACGATGACTATGCAGGTGGTGCACGCTCAGAAGAGGGTTTTTATATTATTTTACGCCAAAAGTCACAAATGGGTACTGTAGTTTACCGTAACCGTCATCTTAAAACATATTTAATTCTTTTCAATTTGCTAAAATTGTCATGTACCTTGTAAGTTGTAAACATAGGGATCAATCTCAATGAAAATAATCACTTACTTGTCCATATTGCTATGATTCTCTCATTTTTCTCTTCCTATACGATTATACCACAAATTGATCCTTGTAATTGTCACGTATTTTGCCTTTGTTGTTTACTTATGCCATCAATTTTAGGCCAATGTTTTTTTCTTTTCAAATTTTTAGGCATATGTTCAATGTCCATCAATTTATATAACTTGGCATCCACGTCTAGGTCACACACAAGGGTTTATAGTTTCTTTTTGTCCAATCTTAATCAGTTGGAAGTAATGCTCGTTTTCCTCCAAGTAAACCGAAAAGCTTGGTTAGAAATCCATGCATTCGATTGTACCACGAAAAAAGATAAAATAGCTACCATTTAATCAAGTAGTTAAATGTTGTTGGATTTATTTTTTTTGCAAAATCTACAAAGAATACCTAAAATAATGACAGCTCATATGGTTAAGCTACGTACATAATTTTCCTTACAAGGATGTTCTCAAATAATTATTTTACAAATTTAGTTATATACCCAATCTTAGACATAGTCTTATAAAGAAGCCCTATACCATTTAAAAACTATAAACACTTCAATTTAATAACTATTTTTTAGTTTATTTGTGTATGTAAAATACCTATATTAATACCTATATTGCCCTTGTACTATGAATTTGAGCGAGAAACATCAGATCTGCCAAAAAACCAAATCAGATTCATTTTCTCCTTTCTCGCTGGTGCTTTCTCGATGTTGGAGCAAGAGGAGCTTCCATTGAAGCTTAGTCTCAGGTCCAACTACATTCTTCATCTCTGATCTACAATTTTCAATATTTCACCTTTGATTTCTTGTTCTAAAATCATGCTTCTATTCTTCTTCTTTTTTCTTCTGATTGTTCGGAACCTTGGATGCTCCTAGCTCTACTCCTCTTTCGCCATGTCATCGTCGTCGTCGTCGTTTGGTTTGGACTTGAGATTTTTTATCTTTTGCTTCAATTATGTGTTTCTCTTCGGATTTTAGTTGATTTTCGAAATGTATTTTAAGCTTTAATGATCGATTTATCTTTTGTTACTATTTCAATTATGGATCTCATTTTGGTTTACCAATGTACTTCTATGACTGAGTATGAACAATGTACTTATATGATAGAGTATTAACAATGTACTTCTATGACATAGTAGTATTAAGAATCTGGGCTCGGCTTGTTTTTAATACTCCGCAAATTTTTTTATAATAAATTGTTTGGGCTTGTTCAAAAAAATTAGGCTCAGCTTGTTTTGAGTTGGTTTTGTTTGTTCTTTCTTCATCCTTTCTTTGGTAGACATGTATTAGAAATAGCAACATGACAGTAAACTAGCAGTGTTGTTACCCTAGACTAGAACATTACAGAGGTAGATATGCATTAGAAATAGAATGTCATAAGAAACTAGCAGTGTTATTACCATTGACTGAAACATTAAAACGGTAGACATGCATTAGAAATAGGATGTCATAGAAAACTAGCAGTGTTATTACCCTAGAATGGAACATCACAGAGGTAGATATGCATTAGAAATAGGATGTCATAGGATACTAGCAGTGTTATTACCCTTGACTGGAACATTACAGGGGTATGCATTAGAAATAGGATGTCTTATGAAACTAGCAGTGTTATTACCCTAGACTGGAAGTCATTAATCAACATGATAGTAAAGGCGTGAAACATTACAGTCATTAATCAACATGACGCGTTAATGAAGCTACGGTTTTTGAGACGTTTTGTTTGTAATGAATTGTTTGGGTTTTTTTTTATAAGATTGGGATGGGTTTGTTTTGGGTGCTTTTTAAGTTTTTTTGTGTTGGGCTTCTTTTAAGTTGATCCGTGGCAGTCATGTAATTTATAGGAACTTCAACACCAATTTCTCATGTAGTAAATGGGTTTTGGGTGTGTTTCTAAAGTGCATTCCATATGGGTTTTTTAAATAATTTCAGCTCCTATTTTGGGTATATTAGTGAAGCACCCTAATTATTTTATGTAGTGTGGTTAAATACCTTTCTTTTTAAATATGGATGTCATCATTAAACTCGACTAAACTTTAGAAAATTGCAGTCAACCCTAACATGTGTGTATATGTATATATATAATTCAACCTTAATGTGTGTATATATATCAGAGCGCTCAAGTACTCGTTAGTTAGTAAGTTAATATGTCAATAACCACTTGTTTAAGTTAACTTTAACTGTTCAATTTTTATGTCCTCGTTAAAGGGTCATCCTTGCAAATTTTATCCGAATTATCTATCATTTAGTCACTTGATTATTATCGTGAATATTTTCTTGTTTATTGAATATATTGTGTTCCTTTATTTATTTGGTAACAATTAGATAGTTAAATTCTTCTTTATTTGAGTGAATTTTTGTAGGAATGATCTTTCAAGTATGACCTAAAAAGTAAGTGGTTTGGATTATGAGATAGATTGTGGTGTGGGGTACCACGTGTAGTTAACGTCGTATTAGCTTACTAACGTGTTAGGTCTTGACCGCTCTTATATATGTGTGCATACTATATTTATCGACAACGAACCTACAAATGAAGATCTATGAGGACCTCTTTAATAAAGGCTCTTGGATTAATCCAATGGCACATATAATTAGTAGTTTTAACATTCACTAGTGCTCCTTGTTTTACTCAAACAACACTTTTAATTATTCTAACCAACAAAAAGAAAAAAAGAAAAAAAAAGAGATACAAAAGGTTGTTGTCGTCCTTCCTCCCCATACAATTGTTGATGTTTGGCTCACTTAAAGATGCAGAAGGAGTGAAGGAAACATACTATCAAAAGAGTTGCAGCAATTTGACTGGGCTCTACTCCTCGAGCGGAAACTACAGTCGCTTGAGCGGCAGAGTGGTACTTCTCGCCCAGACCCAGACCCAGGAGCTCGAGCTCCTACTGAGTGACAGTGCTTAGACTCGAGCGGACACAGGCGCTTGAGCGGGACAAGTGAATCCAGTGCGTATCCCTAGCGAATTTGGACAGATTTTCTCCTATTTTTGGAGTCCTTTAAGTTTCCTATTCCTTCCATAATTGTATTAAAGCCCTATGACATATAAATAGGCACTTTAGCGCTAAGTTATTAAAACGTGAGAAAGCTAAGGCATCAAATTGGGTTTGAGCCAAGGGTGAGGGAAAAAAGAGCTAGGGTTTGTGAGAGATCAAATGGGGTTCTTCATTGTAACCAAAAGGGTTCTTTCATATTATTGGAATTCTCGGGGATCACAAAGAGGACGTAGACACAACGCCATACCTCTATAAATTCTTGTGTTCTTTGTGTGTGTGTTTACTTTGTGGTTTCATATGTGCTTTATCTTTGTGTGGCTTGTGTGTGATAGTTGCGTACTTCATCAATAATAAGGTCTTGGAGTGTTTTCGCACAACAACATCTTCTCTCCATCATCTCCTTTCTTTCTCGCTCTTTCTTAGAAAAATCATGAAAATTTATTGCATAATAGCGTCCACAGCGGACTCTCTAAACCACTTGCTTAGATAAAATTTAGGGAGGAAGTGAGAAAACCTACCTCCAGTCATCCTCCCTATCCAATTCCTAAAATAGGGAGACCTCTAGGGGCTCCTAAATCTGAGCAGAGAGAAAGGACTCCTAATGGCTCCTTATAATTACATGATACTTTACTTTACAGTCCCGATCTCTTGGACTACAGGAGTCCAAGAGATTTGTGGTTACTACATCCAACGGTTCACTCACTCTTGCACTTCTTTTAAGAAACTTTTTTGAACCATTGGATTAATATCCAACGGTAGGTGACCACAATTTCTTGGACTCCTATGGTCCAAGAGATCAGAACTGCTTTACTTTAATGCTATTTTAAGTATTTATTTAATGCTAACTTTGTTTTTATAATTATTTTATATGAAGAAGGAGCAATTATGCTAAATAAAAAAAGAAATAAATCATTAATGATTCCCTAAACTATAGAGCATGGTTGGAATTGAAATTTTATAAGGAGCTCCAAAAATAGCTTTATAGTGTTTTTAGCTAAATTTTAACTAAAAAATAAGGAGCATGATTGTGAATGCTCTAGACTAAAAATATATAAAAGCTATTTTAGGAGATCTCTATAAATTTTAACTCCAATCATACTCTCTAGTTTAGGTCCTTAGGTGAGCATGACTCATAAACAAATATCCCACTTTTAACTCCATGATCATTTGGACTAGTGGCATCTAGGCTTCACTTTGTTGGAGGAGGTTTTCTAAGTTCAAATCTTATAGACTATTGTTGGATAAAAGAAAAACCGATCACATTCTCTCTTGTACAATTTTCTATAATTGTTGAAACCACTCACATTCTCTTTTCTCACAGACATCGGTGTCATAGGGTTCGGACATGAGACCACTCATCTGCAAGTCAAGACCCTTTTTTATTGGGCTAAACAATTGATTTAGAGGAAACATAAGGAGAAGTGCATAATGAATTTTTTGAAGTGTCAATAACAACTATATATATTGATGTGTCAATGACAGCTCTTTTTTTTCCTAACAACCAACATGACATTATCATTTTGAGGTTTACAAAATGGTTTTGTTTTGAGAGCAAATAAGTGCATATTAAATTAGGGAAAAATAATTTTGAAGAAATAGTTTTGCTCCTTAAGTGTTTTTCGATTACACCACAATCTAAAAGGAAATAAAAGTAAAGAGTTAAATTTTGCACCTCAAACCCTAGAATGCAAAATGCTGCAACATCAACTTAAAATATGCAATAAGTTATACATTGTACTCTAGAGTACAAAATCTGCAATATCAACATTAAATTCATTTCAACACAATCCAATTGCTAACTTGTTCATTAATTTTGAAAGTTCTAGATGATGTGTTGCATGTAGGCCTAGGTATGGATTGATTTGATTCGAGAAAGAACTCAATCAGTTAGTCAAACCGAACTTTCGATAGACTAAAACTCTTCAATTAACCGATACTTTATGCATGGAGTAAACTTTCGGTTTGGTTTGGTTCACTTCATATATTTTACCACTCCACATTTTTTGCTCTCTTTCTAGCTTCAATAGGCCAATTTTGATTAGTTATCCAATGTTTTCAAGCCAAACATTGAAGTTAAAACTTAACATTACATTCAAAATATCAACTCATCGCATTTCCAATCTCATTGCCAATAAAAACCTTATTAT
Source organism: Prunus avium (assembly GCF_002207925.1). The sequence goes on along the minus strand of NW_018921617.1, from coordinate 94,598 downwards.
TATATGACTTATTATCAAAATAAACATATTACGACTTATTTGTCATTATAAACTTACACATACAAAATTGATAGAAAAAAGGGAGAGGGAGGAGTGTTGGATTTTAGATGTGTGGGATAATTTGTTATGTTGCAACCCACTAATGGCTCATCATCCAACCAATTCAATGTTGACACATAGATTAATACTTACTACTCTTGTGCCTTTGGACTGTTACTTGGTTACTACTCTTGTGCCTTTGGACTGTTACTTGGTTACTACTCTTGTGCCTTTGGACTGCTCTGAGAGTTACTGGATTTTGGGTTAGATCTGTGATGTGGGTCTGTATTATCTGTAATTTTTATTGTTTCAATTTGGTGTTACTACCACATGTTAGGTGTGGATTTTGTTTTACTGCTGGCTTTATGCCTGTTTAATTTTCTTTCGGACGGGATCATGATCTTCATGCTATGCCTATACCGGGGTTTTAGTTAGATATGGTCCTGTTTGGGTGCTGTTGCGTTAGTCCTTTGCGGGTGCTCCTACTTGGCCCTTTTGTTGTGTTCCTTGCCCTTTTGTGGGTTTTCAATGAATTTGCATTTCGACCAAAAAAAAAAAGACACATAGATTAATAATTAATATAAAAAAATTAATTAAGTTTGGTTCAGTACGAATTTGTAATGGTTTAGGGATTAATGTAACCAGCTCATTTAACCATTACTTTGATTCGGATTAGATTGAAAGATAATTTAATTAAAAATACTAATTTAATCAAACCAAATCAAACAATCAGTTTGCATGGGGACCCGCTACCTAACTAACATGGCAAATAAACTACTAAGAATTTAAAAAGAAAAGACAAGTAGTATTTCGTTTATTTTTCTTTTTCTTTTAATTTTTTTTTCATTTGGCATAGGTGTAAATTTGGGGAACTCAGATCTGCTGTCCTTGAAGTTACCATAGGTGTAAATTGTCACGTATCACTATACTCATGCCACCCAAGATGAAGAGTCTTCATTGGGAAAGTCTGCACTGCACTAGGACACCAAAAATGGATGAAGGATATGGCAATCCATTTTCTGAGGATTCCATGGCTATCAGTGTTGACTCCATGAATTTAGGAACTGAACGCAGTAACAACTCAAATGAAGCCTACGCTATTCTCATGGTCAATATGGTTATAGGAGCGTAATTGCATTCCCATACATGCATTATTGGGTGATTGAATATTTCTTACAGTTTCACCCAAAGTTTCCAGGTTTTCCAGCACATTTCCAACATTTCCGCCTACACTCAACAATATCGATATTTCCGTAAATTTGAGTATCGATTTTTCCGTGAAAACAGATATTTTTCATCACTGAGTATAACTAGCCACTCAAATAATGTCATGTAGAGTACTTAAAAACAAGATTTATTATTCGATAATCCGAATATGAACGAATGTTTTTGTTTTTCAAGTAATTAGACCCACCAAATACGTAGAAGCATGAAGTGTCCCGCCAAATTGTACATTTCATACCTTATGTTGATGTATGTGCAATGTGCATGCACATGCCTGAAAATGTGTGAGGGAAAGGATGGAATAGCACACTCGCTTCACCTATATCCTACCAATACTCTTTCTACAACATTTACAACATTCCTGCTAGCAGACTATGATGTTAGTGACTGGACTAGTCAGAAAATCCTACCCCTTTGTTGACCCTTGCTACATCAAGAATGTAACTCAGCAACAGATATCACTCGTCTTTTATGATAACTCCTTCAAAAATGCCATCAGGTCCAAAATTAGGTGCAAAGAGCCTTGGATCAACAGGTCCCGGAAGGCTGAACGAGAGCGTGAATGGTCCGGGTGGGCATAATTGCTGCAATTTCATTTGAAATACACGCGAACGTTTCCTTATGGGATTTCCACCACTTGTGACGCCTTGGAGATGAATCTTGCCATTAGATTCAATCTCACAATTGAATTGACCTGTTACCACAAATAAAATCAACTTGTAAATGTGAAAAACATGAACATTTAGCTGATGAAAAGAATATATGAGATATGCTTTGTGCCTAGCATGAACGTGTGAGTACAGGCTTGCACGTATACTTCATGGGTTCAAACAAATTCCCCAATACCGATCAGACCTAGAATGCGGGGAGGTGGGATAAGATACAGCTTCCAAGAGGCTTTCTTGTGTTCACCTTCTCAGGAGTGAGAATCATTAAAAAAATGCTACCTAGAATATACATCCGCCCTATATCTTGGCAGCAATGGGAACATTAACTGCATATAAACTCTGTTCCACTCGATGATGCATTGAGAGACAAGTATCCTATTCAAGGTAGAGGAGGTGCCTTAGAAACTTTAAAAACATAAAGGGGACACCAAACTATAGGCATTTTAATAGCATATGTCAGCAAGAATAAATGAAAAGATGTAACGAAAGGAGAACGTACAAAAATCCTTCCTGACCCCTGGTAGAGCAACCCGGAAGTAATATGCAGCCTTGCTAACACCAATGTCCACAACACCAACAGGTGGCCCAACTACCCCTTTCCTGGCAGTCCCAGACAAAACAACAGAAGAATCTGAAGTACATTCTTCCAAATTAGGAACAGAGATAAGGGGCATGAACACAGGTCCATCTGGTTGGCAGGTCATCCATGAAGCTCCATATTTGCTTAAATGTTTTGATGTAGTAACAACTTGGGGAAATGCTGGCTTTGATGGAGAATGAGAGAGGCACCTTCTCTTATATTTTTGCTGAAATCTTTCCGACCAATTTCCATTTCCATTGGAAAAAAATTCTGTCTTTGTGAAATTGCAATCATCATTCAAGCAATTCGTCTTACTTTCCCCATTATCCAGGTACTCGTGTTGATATCGTATGGCTTCATCTATATCAATTTTCATGTTATTTATACCAGATAAAGATTTGAACTTTTCCAGATCGTCCTCTTTCATACATGATGTAACAGGATCATCAATAAAAAGAATCCCCTTAACAATTCTGAAGCTTTCAGGGTACCATATCTGTTCATGAAGATCCAAAGGGAAAAAATTTGTGAACTGCCAACTGTCTTTCGTCAGCCCTGAACTTGGCAAAGGTAGGCTGCCCTTCAAATACTTATGCAATATTTCTGGTCTCAAAATGAGGCTAGGGTGAACATTTCTCAAGAGATAGTAATATAAACCCTCCAAAAGAGACACACTAACATATGAAGGCCCCAAATAACTTGACATATACGGAGGTGAACCTTCAGTTATCCTTTGAAATGCTGAATATTTGAGGTTATCAAACGTGACATCAGGACCCAAATAATTGCCCATTATGAAGTTCAGTAGAAAAAGCTGGTCGGCAAACGATGGATTGACTGACGTTTTAGGAAGGTCATCTTCCATGCTTCTAGCTTATTCTTTTCCAATAACAAAATTATTGACACCCACCTACACCTGTAAATTCACCTAACTTCAGTGGATAAATAAATGACTCGAAACAACATACTAAAATATATTGCTCTTCATGGTTTCAAGATAAGAAGATTCACTGCATAGAATTTTTTTTTCTTACTTCTATAAATTTTAAAAATGAAAAACTTAACTTTTAACCGGTGGGTGCGTTTACAGTGTTAGACAATGTCACTAGGTTGATACTCACATAAAGATTTAGTAATCTTGGCTAAGAAATTTAGAGATGAGGTTTTCACATCACATAAATTAATATTCAAAAATCAGATTGTGGCTAGAGAAAAAAAAAATTCTATTTCCTTCAAAATGTAGTGGGGCCATATCTCACCTTGTTCAGGAAGCATGAACTATAGCACAAATCACTTTTCAATAAGCACAAAATTTCAGTTTGGATACTGGGTATCATATGTAACTGATGATTTTGGAATTAGGTATTGTTTTAGGTTTTCTGATGATAAATTTGTTGAATATTTACTGTTTTCTTATATATTTATAACAAACACAAGATCTATTAAGAGAAAAGACAAGATATAGAAGTAGCATGGACAATTAGTGCATGAAACACCTAAAACAACAGAAGAAACGGAAAAACCCAAAGAGAAAACCTAAACCAGCAGACAGAACACCATCCTGGAAAGCCCTCAATACAAAACTTCCCTCTAATCAAGTTGAATATTGACTGTTCCAATAATTTTCTGAGAAAAGCTATGTCTTTGTTTCTTCCTTTAACTTCTCATCTAGGTTTTAGTTTCTTTTATGTAAAAAGTAGTTATCTTTGTTTGGTATTGTCTTTTTTTAATCCCCTTCCAGTTACACACTCATAGAGCTTTGAGGCTAAATATTATGCTTCTTTGAATATTCCCTCTTTTGGGTTTACAAGTTATGCAAGCGAACCAAAATGATTGCTCAAATTTAACCACAAAAGAAAAAATTCTTTGATTTCAGACTTAAGTTTCTGTATCTTCACCTCTCATGCTCCACCACTAAACTTAATCGTAATCCAAAAGAAAAATATCCTGAGAGCTTCGAGCTCTAAGAAATATTTTCACAGTTTAAAATAACGAAAGCAACACCAAACCCTCTACTCAACTTGAGCAAATTCAAGAACCAGATAGCAAAATAATGAATCAAATAAACATTCAGTAAATGGTCAGTTTGGTTTCATGGATTTGGCAATGCATTTTGCCATCGGCCCTTACAGTGCCGAATTCACAATTGATGGATTTCAAGCTGGAATTAAATTCCAATGCCAAAGTGCCCCATTTATCAAGAAATTCAAAATTCAAAATTTCTTCTGGATGATTGTTACAACCAAATCTGCTTACCTCAGTCCTCCTTTCCAGATCAACAGCGACCGCAACTCAAAAGTGCAAGCCCTTAGTTCAACCCCACTCTCTCTCTCTCTCTCTCGCTTGCTCTGTGGAAGCTCTAATTGTAAGAAGACGATGACTATGCAGGTGGTGCAGGCTCAGAAGAGGGTTTTTATTATTTTACGCCAAAAGTCAGAAATGGGTACTGTAGTTTACCGTAACTGTCATCTTAAAACATATTTAATTCTTTTCAATTTGCTAAAATTGTCATGTACCTTTATTTATTTGGTAACAATTAGATAGTTAAATTCTTCTTTATTTGAGTGAATTTTTGTAGGAATGATCTTTCAAGTATGACCTTAAAAATAAATGGTTAGGATTATGTGATAGATTGTGGTGTGGGGTACCACATGTAGTTAATGTCGTATCAGATTACTAACATGTTAGGTCTTGACTGCTCTTATATATGTGTGCATACTATATTTATCGACAAAGAACCTACAAATGAAGATCTATGAGGACCTCTTTAATAAAGGTTCTGGGTTTAATCCAATGGCACATATAATTAGTAGTCTTAACATTCACTAGTGCTCCTTGTTTTACTCAAACAACAATTTTAATTATTCTAACCAACAAAAAAAAGAAAAAAAGTGAGATACACAAAGTTGCTGTCGTCCTTCCTCCCCATACAATTGTTGATGTTTGGCTCACTTAAAGATGCGAAAGGAGTGAAGGAAACATACGGTCAAAAGAGTTGCAGTAGTTTGACTGGGCTATACTGCTCGAGCAGAAACTACAGTCGCTCGAGCGGTAAAGCGGTACTTCTCACCCAGACCTAGACTCAAGCGCTCGAGCGGCAATGCTCAAACTCAAGCGAACACATGTGCTTGAGCGGGACAAGCGAATCTAGCGCATATCCCTAGCGAATCTGGCGCATATCCCTAGCGAATCTGGATAGATTTTCTCCTAGTTTTGGAGTCCTTTATGTTTCCTATTCCTTCCATAATTGTATTAAAGCCCTATGACATATAAATAGGCACTTTAGAGCTTAGTTATTAAAACGTGAGAAAGCTAAGACATCAAATTGGGTTTGAGCCAAGGGTGAGAGAAAAGAGACTTGTGAGAGATCAAATGGGGTTCTTCATTGTATCCAAAAGGGTTCTTTCATACTATTGAATTTCTCGGGGATCACCAAGAGGACTTAGGCCCAATGCCAAACCTCTATAAATTCTTGTGTTCTTTTTTTGTGTGTGTTTTACTTTGTAGGGGTCATCGACTCTTTGTGAAATCTCATGAGGTGCAAGTGTTAACAAGTCAGTTGGTGGCAAAATAAAATTTGGTTGCAAATTGTCAGAGTAGTATAAGGAGATTGAAAAAGGAGAGGGCAAAGACTTTGGAGGAGACACGACACCAGCTTGAAATAATGCAGGAAGAGAATCAAAATCTATCAAGGATGGTAAATTTTTACTCTAAGGACATGCAAGAGCATCTGGAGGCCTTGGATCGGCTGGGTAAACGTGCGTGAGGAGATCCAAGTTTTGCTAAACCTAAGAAAGGGATCTTTGGAAGCTCAAGTGATGAGCCCTAAGAAGCGGTGTAAGAAAATCCGAGAGAGGAGATCTAGAGGGCCAAACTAAAGTCTCCTATTGTGAAATCAAGAAGTGGCCCTGATGTTTTTTTTGTTGTTTAAAAAAAAAATTAAAAAAAATTAATGTAGTCTCCTGTTCCTCTTCTTTTTTTTTTCTTTTTTTTTTTTTAAATTAATAATAATGTTAAGTAAATATTTTTCTATTTATTTATTTTTCTAATTTTAACTACACAAATTAAAATGCTAATCATCCAACTATAAATACCCACAAGTGTATGAATCTATTGGAAACTAGGAATAAAGTAAACAAATTATTAACCAGGTAACTTGTTTAAGACGACCCAACACGACACGTTTATTAAATAGGTCGAGTTTGGGTTGAGTAGTCTTGACACATTTATTATCCTGACACGACACAACCCGTTGTCACGCTTAAATAAAGGGCGTTGAAGTTGGTCGTCGGCTGGAGATGGTGGTGTCGGTGGGCAGTGATGGCCGACTGCGAGTGGTGGCTAACGAGAAAGGGTTGCCGGAGGTGGATATGTGGCATTGTGATTGATTTAGAAGGAGTGACAATGTGTGAAATTTTGAGGTTTTTTAATTACATTATTGTAAAATTAGATGCTATATTTTAGTTATTAACCTTATTCAGATTAAGTGAAATTAAATTATTATCTACCACAAGAATAAACTCTCTTTTGAGTTTAAACAAAAGCTGCATTTATATTAAGGTATGAAAAACTGGGCTTTATTGCCAATTGGCCAAAGCAATTTGAGGAAACAAAAAAAATGGTACGAAAAACAGAGCTGGGGTGAGAGAGGCTCGAACTCTCGACCTCAGGATAACTCAGAAGCTATGAGACCTACGCGCTAGCCAACTGCGCCACCACCCCGGTTGGTTTTCTAATCGCTCCAAATGATATATTAACCTGTTAAGGGAACTAGTATCTTCATTTCTTCTTTTATGGACCTTGGTTTAACATTAACGATTAACCAACCAAATAAGTTATAGTAATTTGAACCAATGGACAGGACCACACCTAAGCGTCGCTTCAAGTCTTCCCTTTAAATTGTAGCATCTAATAAAAATGAAGGGTTATTTACTCAAATGGTCCTTAAATTTATACACGAATTGCATTTTGGTTCCTCAACTAAATTATTCTTTCAAATGGTCTATCAACTCTTTATTATTTGTCAAATTGATCCCACCGTCTAATTTTCTATTAGATTTAACCAAATTTTAAGGTAAATATGACTTTTCATAATTAAAAAATAAAAAAGAGTTAAAATTAATACAAAATTTGAAGAATTTGAAGAAAAAGAGAAAAAAGTGCCCCCCCTCCCCCGATTTCTTCTCCCCCATTTCCCTACAGACCCCTCCTCCTAACCCCCCCGCTCCCCAACTCGGAGAACCCATAACCCATCCCGCGACTCAGAACTAGTGTAACAAGAAATAAATTTGATTGCTCTATTTTCACTCAAGGACTCAAAAAGCTAGTGACTAAGGGCTCGTTCGGTAACGTTTTCGAAGAATGTTTTCTTAGAATATTTTCAGAGAATGAAAACAAGAAAACGAATTTGCATTTTCAAGAAATAAAAATGCGTCTGGTAGATTAATTAGAAAACATCTTCAGAAAACAAAAACAATGAAAACGTGTCTGGTAGTACAATTTGAAATAATAGTATGTGAGTTATTTTTATAAAAACGTTTCCCATGAGATACAAGTACACATGAACTTGTTTTCATTTTATGAAAACATTCTCAGTGTTTTCTATTTTTGGGGCACCGAACGTGTTTTTTCCTCATTTTTGTTCTTTGAAAATGAAAAGAACCCTTTAAAACGTTATCAAACTGGCCCTAATAAAAGCTTTTTATTTCATTTTTCAGTATTTATTTATTTTTAATGCATGAAATGATTAATTTACCCTCATATTTAATGACAATATTGATAGAATGTAACGGTAGACCAATTTGCCAAATAATAAAGAGTTGATGGACCATTTGAGCGGATAATTTAGTTGAGAGACCAAAATACAACTCAAGTATAAATTTAAGAATTATTTAAGTAAATAACCCTAATAATGAATAATATGGGCTAAGTAAAACTACATAGAAGAGAGAACCCAAAAATACCAAACTTGCTGGGAAGTTTTTTTCCTTGCATCAAGTTCTTTTTTCTTTTTTCTTTTTCACTCTTTTCCTTTTTCCCACCTTGCAATTTGCGATATGTACAAGTATATGCTTGGTCAATAGAACACAACACTAGAAGCAGATCGAGGGATCGCTTTTTTGTCTTTATGAACTAAAGATAGGAGGGATCGCTTTTTTGTCTTTATGAACTAAAGATAGGAGAGAATGTCCCCACCAAGCAAGATCATGCAGTAGACGGCTCAGATAATCCACTCAATGATTGCAAATTCCTAAGGAATTGACTGCATTCCCGTCAAAGAAACACAAAGGGTAAGTTGGACCGTCAAAGCCATTCATTTCAAAATGCTTGAGACTCACACACATTGCTTTGCGCAGACGGGAAGCCTAGAAGCTTGAGCTTACTCACTGTTCTGTCTCCTTATGTTAACCGTTTATTTCCTTGTTCCAGGGTATATGTCTTGTGTCTTTGAAAAAGCAAAGTATAATTAATTAAAAACAAAGCAGATCAGATCATATAATTTCTAGAAGTTTTGTCGAGGCAGAGACAGTCCCAGAAACCAAGATTGCTTTACTGTTTATTCCATCTTTTTCATGTCCCCACTCTATAACCCTCTTATATATGAGTGACTGAAAATCTCTATCTGTTTCATTCATCCATTCTTCATTGTGTTCATTTTTTTGCTCCTTTAATTCATTCCAAGCCTCTGTACATACATACACATACATACATACATCATCAGTTGATCATTTCCAGTCCAGAATTCTCTCATGGAGGTAATATTATATTGGATTCATGCATTAATATCTATTTTCTTCAAGTAATTAACCCTTTCATTTCTTGCAAGTGTAGCGGTTGTGTTTTCCCTCACAAGTTATGTTACATTGTTATATCTAATATTGTTGGTTAATTTGCAGAGTGTGGAGTTGAAGGTGGAGATGGTTGGGATACATGAGAAGCGACTTAGGAAATGCCTGTCCAAGTTGAGAGGTACCTTGTGTTGAGGAAAAAAACTTGTCTATCTCATGTTTCATATACCTTTCTCTTTTAGTGAACTGTGGTTTAAGACGAGTCAACTTCCATATAACATGTTTCATACACCTTTCTTTGTGGTATATGAAATATGCTATATATAGAAGTTGTCATGTCTTAAACTACAATTGATATATATATATATATGGATGGTAATGACGGTGGTTTACAATTAATTACAGGGATAGAAAAAGTGGAAGTAGATGCATACAGTCAGAAGGTGATTGTAACAGGATGTGTACACAGGAACAAATTACTGAAAGCAATCAGGAGAGGAGGATTGAAAGCTGATTTCTGGTCTCCCCAAAATGAGCTCCTCACTGCTTATGCCAGCGCCAGTTATGGAAGCTTGAGATTCAACAACTTCAACTTCAACTTGTTCTAGAAGATATTACAACTTTCTTCTTCTTTTTTCTTTTTTCTTTTTCTTTTTTCTTTTTCTTTTTTTTTACCCATCTGAGTCACTGAGTTGTTTCATGTGTGGGACTGGGATGGCATACCAATTACCAAGGTTGTGTTTGTGATTTTCAAAATATATATATATATATTTTAACTCTCTTTTCCTTTTCTGTATTTTGCATGTCACATGGATTGTCCTTGTAATGATTAGCGGCCCTTACCATTCTTTTCATAACCAGTAGTTCATTTTGTCATCACCAAGGGAGGCTTTCCCCTTTTGTCAAGTTAGGGCTCTTGATCCTTTTCATCACAACCAACCAACAAGCTTTATTTTCTTTGACCAAAAAAACAAACAAGCTTTGTCTCCTTTTGACAAAGAACACTTGGTCCTTGATATGTAGTTTCTCACAACCAAGGGGGCCTTAGTTCTTTTCCAAGAATAAAAAACAAGTAACGATAGTAACCAAGGGGAACTCGGTCGTATTGGTCATGATCGAGTCCCCTTCATCACAAACTATGGCCATGTTCCCTTCATCACAAACTATGGCCATGTTCGTAGTGCCTTCATCTAAGTGATGGTCGTTGGTATGTGTGTGTTTCAAATGACTTGTTCAGGGCCTAATTCAAGAGAATGAGATAACACACTATTTTGCTATTTCCAACTAATCACATTACGTCATGTGAAAAAGGTATCACGTGTGAAGCAATGTAATTGGTTGGTAATAGCAAAATAGTATTACCTCTCCGTGATATACAAGTTTTCGCCTAATTGAAATTGATTATGACTATAGTGTTGCATCAAGGATGACTCGTCAAAATGGATCATAATGACAATGTTTTTGTCCAAAGTGGATCACGATGGTGCAAACATGAATAATAACGTGATGTTACCGTTCCATCCAAATACCATTTATTATACCGTTCTACTAAAACATCACTTATTTGTACCGTTCTACTGAATACAACTCATTTCACAGAGTCCGCATGTATCACAGCTCCGCTGAAATATTACTCGTTAGGATGCGTGGTGAGATCTAAAACACAGATCTGAATCTGATTAAAGAACAAAATCTGAATTTGAATTTAATGTAATTTTTCTTTTTAGGTGAATAATTAATTGAGAATTTAAAATAGACACGTGTCATGGCCACTAGTGCGTGCACCAACGGCACGACAGATCAAATTCTTGTACTTCCTTATCCACCATTTTGTTGTGACCTGACTTGTGTGTGAGAGTCTTCTTCTGAGTCGGTCTTTGAGTTCGATTCGAGTGAACAACAAGAACGAAGGAAAGCAAGAAAAGATGCACTTAAGTGAAAATGAAGGCATAGAAGGGAACACTTTTGTGGTGACGGGTGGGTTGGGGTTTGTGGGCTCCGCACTCTGCTTGGAACTGCTTCGAAGAGGAGCTCACCAAGTCCGAGCCTTTGACCTCCGAACGACCTCCCCTTGGTCCGCCAATCTCCGCCAACACGGCGTCCACTGCGTCCAAGGTTCGATCCATCTTTCCAATTACTCATTACCCCTTTGCTACGCCTTTCAAATCCATCCACTTCCTTCATTTCAATTGCGTTTTCTCTTTCAAGTTCAATTTTTTTTTTTCACTTGGGTATATTGAAATTCTCAATTTTTTTTTTCTGTAAATATTAATAATCAGTAGTAATAATCATGTAGGGGATGTTACCCATAAAAAAGATGTTGAAAAGGCTCTGCGTGGAGCAGACTGTGTGTTCCACCTTGCTTCATATGGAATGTCAGGGAAAGAAATGCTGCAGTTTGGTCGTGTTGATGAGGTCAATATAAATGGAACCTGTCATATATTAGACGCTTGTCTCGAGTTTGGGATCCGAAGGCTTGTTTATGTGAGCACATACAATGTTGTGTTTGGGGGAGAGGAGATTGTCAATGGGAATGAGGCCTTGCGCTACTTCCCCATTGATAACCATGTCGACCCGTATGGCCGTAGTAAATCAATTGCCGAGCAGTTGGTCCTCAAGTACAATGCTCGTCCCTTGAGGTAAGTACTTTTAATTGAAATTGTTCATATGCCTTCTTTAAGTAAGCATTCCACAATATATGTTACTAGGGATATTCTAGTGTACTTGGAATTGGTGTGTCGTAGGATATGCGTGCGAGCAAACTAGTGAGGGAAAAGTGTTTGTTAATAGGGTCATTCTAGTGTACTGGGAATTTGTGTCTTAGGATACATGGGCTGGATTCGTACAAAAACTTTTGTGTATGTGAGCACAAGTGTGAGTAGTATTAAATCGTGGTATTTATACCAGCCGAAATGTGGAGTTATCTTTGTTGGTAATGACACTGGCTATTGTTTATGGGTTCTCATCCGCCATATTTAGTTTGTCTTTGCATTAATTGTATATTATTGAGATGTGGTTGTTTCTATGCTTTATAGGAAGAAGAGTGGGAAGTGCCTTTACACCTGTGCAGTTCGTCCAGCTGCTATCTATGGTCCGGGTGAAGAAAGGCACCTTCCAAGGATAGTGTCTCTGGCAAAGTTAGGCCTAGTTCCATTCAAAATTGGCGAAGCAAATGTAAAAACAGATTGGATTTATGTCGATAACCTAGTACTTGCACTGGTAATGGCAAGCATGGGACTTTTGGATGACATTCCTGGGAGAGATAAAGAAAGACATCCCATAGCTGCTGGTCAGCCATATTTTGTATCTGATGGTAACAATGCAACCCTTACTTTACCTTTTTGAATTTAGTTTCTTTTTGTTGTCATATTATTAACTGGAATTTGCTAGACACAGATTATCGAACTATTCCTTTGACATAAAGAGTAGTATCTGAAAAGTAAAAGGTGAAAACCAACCTTTCTTACAGGGTCTCCAGTCAACACCTTTGAGTTCATCCGACCTCTGCTGAGAAGCTTGGATTATGACCTACCAAAGGCCTCCTTGTCTGTACCTCGTGCTCTTTCTCTAGGAAAGGTTTTTTGGGCAGTCTATACTATCTTGTATCCATGGTTAAATCGATGGTGGCTTCCTCAGCCATTGATCCTTCCTGCTGAAGTATACAAGGTTTGCTTAATCCTTCCATTTTTAAGTTTTGGCTGTATTGGAGATATGCATGTGGCAGTTCTATCTTTATCCATTCACTGTTTTCCCCTCTCAATAGAAACAAAAATTTCTGCAATGTGGAGAGTGAATATAATTACGGTTGAAGCCGGAAGGCTTTCCATCTAGCATACATGATTTCCCTTTTTTTTATCCCTGTAAATCAAGATATCCTTGATCAAAGTTCCCGATGCACTAGACCGTATTTACTTGTTTCACGCCTTGAGTGATATTGTGGCCGAGCTCTTTTATCTCACTGTTGTGGTGAGCTCCTCTATTCCGATTCACAGTTTCTCTGAGCTATATGGTTCCTCTGGGAGCGAAATCAAGCTTCAAGAAATAATGTGATTCTAATCTTCTGAGAAAAACCATCAATCATTGCATTTTTTTTATGGATATAAAGTAGAGCTTCATGTCATCTCTGTCAACATTTGTTGAATCTCTTGTATAAATTACAGGTTGGTGTTACCCATTACTTCTCTTTCCTTAAAGCAAAGGAGGAGCTTGGCTATGTCCCAATGGTGACTCCTCGAGAGGGAATGGCTGCTACGATCTCATACTGGCAGGAGAGGAAAAGGAAAACTCTGGATGGGCCTACAATATATGCATGGCTATTTTGTGTGCTTGGAATGGCCACACTATTCTGTGCTGCTTATCTGCCAGACATTGGACCTGTGCCACTCTTCAGAGCTATTAGCCTCTTCTTTCTCCGGTCAACGAGAGTAGTTAGGACAACGTTTCTCCTAGCTGCAGCAGCACATATTGGAGAGGCTGTATACGCGTGGAAGCTGGCAAAAAGGGTGGACCCTGCTAACTCAAGAGGATGGTTTTGGCAGACCTTGGCTCTTGGGTTTTTTTCATTACGTTTTCTGTTGAAGAGAGCACGGAAGGCAAGAGCTCCTCGTCACTAATGCGTGCCTGTAGTAGTGTTCATAGAATTTTATAAGATAGTGGTTTTATGCATGTTCTGTATGAGAGAACATGGTTTTATGTACGTACAATACAATACATGTGTCTGTTACAAAAGGGTTGAAGCGATGTTTCTCACAGTTTCAAAGTTTCCAGAGATGGAAATTCATACGTTTGATTATAGTTTGGTTCGTTACTTAAATATCCCAAGCGATTTGGCACTCCCAGTTAAATTCTAACACTCTAATTGAGCATTTTATTTTAATATTTTTATACAATTTGGAGTGCCAAAAGGTAAGGGCCTCGTCGCTCAAGTGGTTAAAGAGCAATTACCCATGCACTCAAGGTTCTAGATTTGATTCTCCCTTCCCCCAATATAACTTGTATTCAAAACCAAAAACAAAAAGGTCCCAAAAGATAAAGTGAAACATCATTTTTGTTTCTCATGGTTATGGAGAAACATAAGCAAATTTATTTAAGTGCAAAACTTAGTTGCGATAATTGCTGATTTAAGTTCTGATTTGGTATGCATTTAGAGTATCGCAGATAAATGCTAAGGGCAGACGCAGGCAACTTTTAACCGTAGATGCTTGTTGATCTCACTGCACGAAAGACTATATACTACAAAAACCAGAAACCCAGAAACAATGGCGAAGACTTTCTCTGAACTCAGCACCATAGGTGATAAACATATCCATATTTGCAACAGTAACAAATGGAGTTACATGGGCATGAACCAAGCAAGACAGGAAAAAGAGAAAAATGAAAGCAACACCATGACCCAAAAGAAGAGATTGTTCTACAAAACAGAATGGTTAGAATCAAATTGGCACCATTAGAGAAAAAGGTGAAGCTGAGCATATCTGAAGTAAGGGTCTACAAAGATTACAACAAGCCAACACATGATAAACAACTAGATCACCAACTCATCCTAATCCTACCAAGTCCTAAAAGCACAAGGCTTAATCTAATTTCTATTTCACACACACCTCTTGTTACCTGGTTGACACTTTCAGCTGCCCACATCCTATAAGGTCAAGCTGTAAAGTATTATACAGTTCTTATTCTACTAAACATACATTACACAAGGTTGAAACTACGACGGGGTGCCCTCGAGACTCCGAATAAAGTTAAAAAACACAACATTGCTGATCCTGATCTTGCCTACTACACAAATTAGTGAAAAGGCTGGAGTTATGAAAGCTTCACTTCCATGGCATGCTTGACATGCCTTGCGGGTTACTGTTATTGCAGCCTCCTGTACTCTGGTTAAGCGGACTTCCAGGTCCGCCTGAAGATTCACTGAGCGTTCCGCGTGACTGGGGGCTACTGGCCCCTGTTGGCCCGCTACTCGGTGCAAGTTTTGGTGCTACAGGCTCCAATTGGTTTGCTGTCTTTGATTCTTTCCTACCATCTGCAACAAAGCTCCCCACTACTACCTGCAATGGATTTTGCAATCGTAAAATCATTGTTTCTATTACGTTCAATCATATGAAGACGCTGTATCTGGCAGTGCTAATACTGCTGATAAATTCCCTTTTCTCAAAGAAACAAATATAGGGCCTGTCCAGTGTTAACATCACAGTTCATAGACCCACACATACTGTGGAAAATCTTCTGAACTTAAACTAATAATTTTCGCATAACAAGTTAAAAATAAATAAATAAAAATGCGCACACACAAATAACTGTTTGGGAAAAGTTGAAAGAAATGTACCTGAACAGGGGAGGCAGCTGTCAGAAGACCTGCCACACCACCACCTAAAACTCGACCATCTGGGCCAGATAATGACACACTTAAGCCCCCAGTTCTACTCCGCTGGCCACTACTTTCAGATAGAAGAAATGAGCCAGAAAGTGTTAGTATTTCAAACCTCCCCTGCATATGAAAATTCATAAGAAAACAGGAATTAGCAGAGAATAATTCATAGGTAGAAAATATACATAAAATGAAGCCGACCTCCTATCGTAATTACCAAATGATTAAGTAACAAAAAGTTCATGATAATTACTCGTGTTAGGTCAAGGGAAATTTAAACTAGTAAAAGCCGCAATATGAGAAACAACAAAAATCACTACTGTAGCCCCCTAGAGTGCTTTTCTTCACAGCGTTGTGGAGTATATGTAAACTTTAGCTGTTACCAACTTCACCACCAAGCTTTTTCTTTTCTTTTGACACAATTCAATTTCAATCCTAGAAGGACTTGGAGTAACTTTTCATCCTGTCCATACTCCCAGAGGATAACTATTGAGGCCCGACATACTTTCAATACAACCGCATGAAAGAGTCAGCACATCCTATGCAACAGTTCAACTTCAATGCAAGGGAAGGCCAACAGACAGGTAGCAATCTCACAAACCTCATATGTTACAGTTCCACCAGATGTGGCCGGTTGGCGAAGAGTCACATTAGAAATGGCTCCATTTGCAGACAAGATGCAAACAGCCCTAGGACCATTCTGAGAAAATGACATTATTTTTGCCGATACATCCTGAAAGATTAAATGCAGTAAAATAAAATTTCAACACTGTAATCAACTAGAAAAATGATGAGTCAAATTCAAAAGTTGATAATATGAAACACATAAGAAGTTGGAGAATATGGAAACTGCATACTATTCAGAGTAAGAGTGCAGTGATGTTCAAACAGGGAAGAGCAGTAAAAATAAATAAAAAATTTAAAGAAAGAAGGGGAATTAGAAACCTCTCCAGCTTTTACAGTGATAACATGTGGCAAAAATCCAAACCCCGCAGATCCTACAAAGAGGAAAACAAATAAAAACATAGCACCGTTATTATTATACAGTAATTTGCAGGGGGGAAAGCAACATCAAAATTGAATTCTTGAAAAGGAAACAATAAAACAAGATCCTTGCCACTGCAAGCAGGCATCTATGAGTTATATAAGGAATCAAATAAACAATTTTGTCTTACCACTTGATGGTTGAAATAATAAGATTTAAGCATGGAAATATCATGAATAATCAAAGGTTCAATATCTTTGAGCTTACAGCATCTGATTGCAATACAAGAACCAAGGGCAGATAAGTAATTTTGAAACATAAGAATCTCAAGAGACACTGAACAGAACCTCAGTTCCAATACCCTTTTCTATTTCATAGTCATCCACGAATATATCCCTTTCTCTTAAATAAAAAACAACGACCACTTCATTTTCTGTCAGAAACCCAAATGGGTGGGAACAAGAACCTCCAATAGAGAAGATAGTAAGTAAGAAAAAAAACTAAGACAAAGTAACATAAAAATAGAACTTAGTTGATCCCGGTATGGGAATAAGTCAAAGCCACTGTTGCCTTAAAACCCAACGGCTCACTCAAACGTAGAAAAATCACCACGCGACAGACATGGGTAAACGCAAAAGAAAAACAATAGCAACATCAAAGACACAGAAGAACGCAGGTTTAAAACGCAGCCCACAAAAAATTAAAGCAAACCCAATTAGATTCAAAAGATTTGTGGAAAACCCAATTAGAATAATAAAAGGAAAGAAGCGTTACCGAAAGCATCCAATTGTTGCTTCTTGGTAGAACCAGGTGGTCTGCCTCTGGCTTTCTTGATGGAAGTGGGTGAAGCAGAACCTACAGATGGAGGAGGAGGATGAGGAGGAGGAGGAGAAAAGGCTCCACCACTGGACTGGGTTACGGTGACAGACGCAGCTGAAGGTGAGAGAGCCAATGCCATGGTGCCATCTGGCCCATACTTCCTGGGCCTCCCTCTCTTCCGCTTCATTGGCTCCC
>NW_018921617.1:54238-76260 GCF_002207925.1 Prunus avium | reverse complement strand
CCTGCGGCGGCAGAGGCGGCGGCGGAGGACTGGTAAGTGGGTGAGTTGGCGGCGGCGACAGGCTTGTAGAGAGCAGCAGCAGCGCCGTCAGGACTGAAGTTCAAGCGCATGTTCTGTATGGCGGCCTGTGACTGCAGCGGACTCTTCTGCAGACCACCGACGCTGAAAGGCTCTCTACTCGTCATCACTCCTGTCTCAGATCCCGACATCTTTTTTTTTTCTTCTTTTTTTTTTAAAAAATTTAAAAATAATAATAATTATTTGCAGTTTTGCACTTGTACTAAAATCCCATCAAACCAGCCTCTGAAACACCATAAGAAAAAAGAAAAAAAAAAAAAAAGCTCAGTACAAAGAAATTTACCATTTCTCAGATCATCACAATTTACAAACCCTAATCCATAAACAAAACTAACCAAATTTAAAATGGTATTTACAAAATGATTATTCTTTTTTGTGGTATCTTAATTCTTAACCACCAGAAAAATAAAAAAGAAAAAAAGAGAAGAAGATGATGATGCTAGATTCCAAGTAAGCTCATTCTGCAACAAGTATCTAAACCCTAACTCTGACAACATACTTACCCACGAATCTGGGAGTAAAATCCAACCCCAACTGAACAACAAACCCTAATAACTGCGACGAGAATTACATTCAACTTACAGACCTGGTTTAAAAACCACCGGAGAATTTTACATTTGCTTCTTTTTTTTTTCAAATTTCAGCATAGATGATGCAAAATATTTTAATATTAAAGCTAAAACCAAACAAAAATCCGCATTTTATTTCCACCAACGAACAATTTGTTTTTAAAAAATAAATCTTTTATTTTTCGGAAATTCAAAGTAAAAGAATCATAAAAGAAAATACAATGAAAATTGAGGAAAATCGTAAAATAAGCCCAAAAAATACGTTCAACTTACCAATAATTCAGGAAAATTACGCCGACGCGGAAATTCTAGGGTTCCGGAACGAAAACGCAGAGCGGCTCCGAAGCCCTTTTTCTGAGAAATGCGAGAATTCTGAATTATTAGTTATATTTTAATTAGGATATTATATTTTCTTTTTATTTCGTGCCTTTCCGTCTACGGGCGTATATTAAAAAAGCGAGTAAAAGCCAAGCCCTAATTTGCTATTTTGCATTCTTACAAAAAATATATTAATAATTTAATTTGCATTTACTCCAACGCCTTCATTGCTATTTGCTTTTTTAATTGGGTCGACTGTCGACTGTGGCTTAATATTACTCGCTGTTACAATTTTAAAATTCAAAAACAAAGTTGGTTGCCGTCTACGTGGTCCTTCAAATCAAGCGAGTACATTGCATTTGCTGCTCTCAACCCGTTTGGATAACATTTCTTTTTGTCAATCTTGTGTTTGGCCCTTTCTTCTTTTCTTCTCTTTCCTTCTCTTTTCCTAAGTCCAATCTTTCATCACAGCTCTCATGAACGTTACTTGCCCCCATCTGCACTGCACAGTGCGCTTTGTACTTTTGTTTTGTCAAAAAATAAAAAGAATTTTTGCTTAGTTAAAAAATTATCCAAACTAAGAGAACTTTCTAACTTCACACATAATATTAGCAACCATTTGATAACCATTTTATTTTCACTTTTATTTTCACATTTTTTGAAAAATAAAAACTGAAAACATGTTTAGTAACAGTTTTTTATTTTCATTTTTCAAGTTTCCAGTTTTTAGCTTTTCAAATATGAAAATTGAAAATTGAAATGGTTATCAAACGGGCCCTTAATAAAATAGAGAGAATTTTTGCTAGATTATAAGCACTTGTTTAGAAGTGTTTATCTTATAACAAAAAACACTTAGTAGTGTGTCCTGAATGCTTATGTAGAAAGCATTTTTATGATCCCACCCAAAACAACAGCAAGTCCTCCTCCCCTTCTTATTGTCAGCCAAGCCAGTTTTTTAGAAGTGTAAGTTTGTGAAATCTGAATTGTTATTCTTCTTACTGTTGGAGGAAAGTTTATATACAACCAAGCTAACGTTACAATAGGAAATATATATAAAGGAATTCCTAGTCTTTAGGGATTGACAATTAATATAATTGACTGGAGAGATATAAACAGTATACATCGATTAGCTATAAATCAAGGATGCTGTCTAACACTCTCCCCCAAATCCGACGATGTGGAAGAGACGAGATTTGAACGAATGAATTGAAAACGATGCCTAGAAAGGCCCTTGGTGAGGATGTTAGCGAGTTGATTGGAAGAGAAAACAAATTGAACTCGGTGAGAGCCAGAAATAATGCGCTCCCGAATGAAGTGGTAATCGAGTTCAATATGTTTAGTGCGAGCATGAAACACCGGATTGGAAGCCATGTAGGTAGTGTTGAGATTGTCACACAACAATAAGGTTGGTCCAGAAGGAGGAAGCCCCAACTCATGAAGGAGATAAGAGATCCATGTAGTGTCTACACAAACATGAGCCTGAGAGCGATATTCAGCCTCAGTAGATGAGCGAGGAATTGTCGATTGTTTCTTAGCACACCAAGAAATAAGGTTGGAATCAAGAAACACACAAAAACCAGTGGTCGAATGACGGGTATCAGAACAACCAGCATAATCAGAATCAGAGAAACCACGAAAAAGCAAGGGGGTTCGGAGATCGACAAAAGGAAAGACCAAAACCAAGAGTGCTCTTCAAATAACGAAGAATGCACTTAGCAGCAACCAAGTTAGGAGAATGAGGAGCGCTCATAAACTGAGCAATATGATGAACGGCAAAGGAGATGTTGGGTCTAGTGAAAGTGAGATATTGGAGGGAGCCCACAAGCTACCTGTACTCAATTGCATTAGAAAGTAACTCACCATCAAGAGAGGATAGTTGACAAGATGCACAAATTGGAGTACTACAAGGGTTACAATCAATCATGAAATGTCGTTTGAGAAGATCAACAATATATTTGGTTTGTGAGAGAAGAAGGCCAGAGGTGGTAGAGGTGGCTTCAAGCCCCAAGAAATAAGAGAGAGAACCCATATCAGTAAGTTCAAACTCTTGACCAAGTGTAAGAACAAATGAGGAGATTGAAGGAGATTGTGTGATCAATTCGGTAGAATAACACTTCTTAAATAGACAAGAGAATGAGATGACCTACATGTTTGAAAATAATTGAATGAAGATAGGAAAAGATAGGGAAAGATAAGGAATCCAATAAAGTGAGATGAACAAAGATGAGCAATAGTTCAGAACATGATTGAAACAAGACAAGATGGGAAATGGTTCAGAAAATAATTGAATGAAGATATGAAAAGATAGGGAAAGATAAGGGAATCCAATAAAGTGAGATGGACAAAGTTGAGCAATGGTTCAAAACATGATTGAAATAAGACAATAGGGGATGGGAAAGGGTTCAGAAAATAATTGAAGAACACAAGTGGAGGTGGGCAAAAGTTCATAACATTATTAAATTAGAATAAAGGAATCCAATGAAGTAAAAGTAAAAATGTAAGACAATTATGACAATGGCTTCAATGAAGGGTTCGAATTATTCCGGGCACACGCAAAAGTAGCAACTCCAGGGATTGTTGTCGCTTAAAAAAAATCATGTGGTTCCATTGCTTTTAATATAAATCATGTGCTACTTGTTTTTACTTTCAAAGTCCATGAAATAAAATGTTGTTGTACTTGTTTTTATTTTTAAGTGAAGTTCTATTATGTTTTGGAATTTTAATTTTTTTAGGTTAAAATGTTAGAAAATTAAATCACGACTGTTGAAACAAAAATAATGTTAAGAAAAATTAACGAGAAAAAAATTTAGGGGTTAATTATTCTTAAACAATTTAATAAAGTTGCGGACTCAAATTATGAGTATGCAAGATTAGAGAAAAAAAAAATTTGAGTCCTGAAAATATATGAATAGTTGTATTTTGAAGGATGGAAATTTAAGTTTAGCCCTAGTATAGTTGGAGATGGCGTAACCATACAAAGTGACATAGTTGGAGAGGTTTATTTGTCTCTTTTCAAAATATCAAGAAGGTAGAAAAGAAATAATGGCCCACGACAATATAGCTGAAAAAAATGAAGTAACTAACAAGGCAGGCAGAAGGCAATCTGAAAGGCATGGTGTGCGTTGCGTCTTCGTATTCTCTGCCCCTGCTGCGACCTCTGTCGAACAACACAGGTCTTTCCGGTCACCTCAGCTCCACACCCATATGGACCCTGAATTTCCCCACTTAACTTTACTCTTGGCAGGTCAGAATTAATCAGCTAAAGTTGTTGCTTCTCTGTTTCTTCAGGCATCGCCATCTGTAGAAAAAGCTACGTGCAATGTTGCAGAAACAAAGAACCAGAACCAGAACCAGAATCATGGTATATATAAAGCATCATCACACTCAATTTCCCTTTAGGAAATATATAGCATGATTCCTTTACATCACATATCCTTTTGTTTTCCAGTTTTGGCATTCAATGTCAAGCCAAGAGAAGACAAGTTTTGCTTGGGACGACGTTTGCTGCATTTTCGTTTCCGGAACTTATTTCAAAGGCGTTGGCAGAGAATGGTAACATATAGTTGATCATCTCTCTCCCTCTCCATATTGATATTGGTAACTCAGTTGAATTTTAAGAATTTTCTTGGAGTTTGTTAATCCAGATGTGGCTGAGGGTTTTCGCATTTACACTGATGATGTGAACAAATTCAAGATATTGATTCCTCAAGGTGAATCTAATTTTCTATGTAAAATTTTGGTTTCCTTTAACCCACTAGACCTCAAGTTAATATACTGAATGCTTTAGTATTTTGGTTTTGGAGACTGGCAAGTAGGTGCTGGAGAACCAACTGGGTTTAAATCAGTAACCGCTTTCTATCCGGAAGAGGGATATAGCTCAAGTGGGTAATCTCAATCTCATTTGGACCAATCTTGTGATTTTTGGACTTGGTTATATATAATTGCTCTGTGTGCTGCTTCAGTTAGCGTTGTGATCACGGGACTTGGTCCTGATTTTACAAAGATGGAATCCTTTGGCAAAGTTGAAGCCTTTGCTGAGACTCTGGTAGGTAGTAGTAGCTAGGCGCTTCATTTCTCCCAGTTTAATTACTTCCTGCTCATTCGAAATGCGAACGAAGCTTGTTAATTTGCTCATTAATTTTGCATTAATCTTTTGTATGGTCTTCAAACATAGGTTAGCGGATTAGACAGGAGCTGGCAAAGACCAGCAGGAGTGACAGCAAAACTTATAGATTGCAAAGCATCAAAAGGTATTGGCAGGAAGCATCACTTAGTTTACCAACTTAGGAAGATTGTTCATAAAATCGTAATGATTTGAAATTGATGATGATGATGATGATGATCAGGGCTTTACTTCATCGAGTATTCGCTACAAAAACCTGGTGAAAGTGTGAAGCACCTGTTTTCAGCACTTGGGATGGCAACAAACGGCTGGTACAACAGACTATACACTGTGACCGGACAGGTAATTGCAAGTTGCCTCCACTAGAAACTATACACTAGATAGATAGATATGCAGAGAAAACTTCATTTTAATTTCTATATTTGCACTGTGTTCTGGAATCTGGATCCCTTGTTTCTTATAATGTTAGACCTGCCAACCTGCAATGCTGACATTGCAATGTTTTGCTGCAGTATGTAGAGGAAGAATCAGATAAATACAGTTCCAATATTGAGAAGGTGAGTTTCAAACTAAAAGTATAGTTTGGCAGAGGTTAGACTAGACACTTATCTAGGACGATACACCAGACTGACGACGTTTTGTTTGGTTTTGCAGGCTGTCAAATCCTTCACGTTCATTTGACAAATAACCTCCAGGCTCCAGGCAGAGTTTGAAACTTTGGATTACCAGTTTTGGTTGGGTTAATTTTACACTCAATATTTTGTGGTAATCTAATGAAATACATTTCAATCAAACATCTAGCTGCCAAGAGAAGATTGCTAAATGTATACAGATTGCGTATTTGACGACGGATTTAGTTGGATATTATTGTAGCAGCACCTTCATTTGATTGGAAATTTATAGTTTTTGCTATGCATATCTGCGTTTGGAAGAGCAATAATCCTAGCTGATGCTGCTAAATACCCAGGGAACTGAAGTTGAACCTATCTAATATCGGTTTTGAGCCCCAACCGTATTTTTTTTAGGTGAGACCCAAGGGTATCCACCGCCGACAACAGTGACTAATCCCTTTCGCCGCGGGAGCTCTCCCAATGGAGGTAGACGGCTGGCCACGAAATGCGCTCCATTCCCATGGGCGGGGATCGAACCCCCAACCTCATGGTTAAGAGCCCCAACCGTATTAATTATATGAAACAACATGCATAATGTATCGAATATGATACAAAAATTTATAGCTTGGGAGCTTGACTCTATTCTTCTGTGTAATAACAGGTTCAACAAATCAAAACCCTAAACGAATGTATCCACATGCCTCGTGTTCAAAAATCAGGCAGATTTTCAAGTTGTATTCTCCTAGAAACGCCTATAAGTGCCACTCAAATATTTCCAATTGAATCAAATCCTGGTAATTAATTTGGAGGAGTCCCTATGGCAACTTGGGGGCAGCGGTTTTGTTTTCCTTTTTTGTTCTCCTTTTCTGCTTTAGAGAGGGGAGGAGAGAGAGGAAACTAGATGGACAGTGTTTTGAACCTAAAACTAGATGATTATAAACATGCATAAACTACGGAAAATCAATCTGTTTGTATATTCTTCTCCATTCCTTCAGTTTTTTGTGCACAAGTTTTATGAATTGAAAGTGTTAGCTTATCAACAAAGAGCATGTTTTTCAGTTGCTCCAGTTTTTGCCGTTCTTTCTCCATCTGTAAATCTAACTCCTCAAAATGAACAATCTTCTCTTGAATCTCTTTCATCTGCAAACCTTCTGATGGTTAGAAAATAGTTTACAACTAGAGAAGAGTACCGTACTACTAACCCCAGAATTTCACATACCTGCACCTCTGTAATCCCAGAAATTGCTCTCTCCACATCCATCCCTTCCTTTTCGAGCTGTGAATTTGCATCTACAAAAGCACCTCCCAGTTCATCTAGGTTGGTGTCCCCATTGGATTCATCATTCGCTTCTGCGTAAGAAAGCAAGCCATTATTCTACTTGGAGTTTGATGGTCACAAAATTCTCTTCACCAAGTAAATTTATAGGATTGTCCTCCCAGTGCTAGTAAATTCAATATTTTAGAAAATCCCATGACAGGTTCGGGTCCATGTGCAATAAACTAATTGAGCATTATGCTTGAGCAGAGTTTTTAAGAAGAAGCACACCATGCTGTCTTGCATTCCAAGCCCGAGATCCTAGACTCAGTCTACTTGTTTCATAATCCGCCTCACAAAGGGTTGTTACAGCAGCACAAGCAGCAGCTTTTGCAACCTCTACACCTGCCAAAGCTGACAGGAAGGCTGCCTGAAAGGAAAGAGAGATGATACAAAAATCAATGTAACCTGAATTTTGCAAAATAAAAAAATAAAAAGAAATTTCTGGGAACACATTTACGCAAGAAATGAGAAGTCACATGTATTATTAATTAAAGAAAATAAATCAAAACTTATTATATGCTCAAGGTGACCTAACGAAAATATGCTTTGTGCCTTTTCATTTTAGAACTTTACTCAGTTCACTAAGAGAAAGGCAAGGGAACTTTTTTCTACTTGTATTACCTGAGCCATTATTGGGTTGCTTGCGTCTGCAAGAGGTGTGAGACGCATTCTTTTACTTGGGAATGGTGTACCATTACTCTCCATTCCAGATTCGGAATCTACAGAGTCTTTGAAATTCCCAGAATGGAAATCAGCAATAAATTCTTCACCGAAAGGAATTTTAATGAAATGAGTGATGCATTCCTTCTCACTCCGACCGACATGTTGTGCTACCTTCCTCCAATCGTCACCATAATGCATGAGAGCTTCTAGAAGATGCAAAGTATCTTTATATGCCCAATCACTCCTCGTCTCTTCATTGATCTCAACCCTCCTGAAATCTGAAGAAGTTACACCAATCTGATAATTCCCGCGAACATAGCACCTTGCACAGAGAGTCATGTCATACTGGTACCAACAAGGAATGAAAAGATCAGTCCCAGGAACCACAATGAGATAAAATGTTACATGCAATGCAACTGCCCACGCAAGGGCAGAGCTACATGTTAGCTGCCCTGGACTATAGCCCAGTGCAACCTTGATGCAAAATACTTTTTACAGCACAATATTTTAGGATATTGCAACTCTAGCCTACCAATCTATGTAGTTTCTTCATTTTTACAGCTAGCTAGTACACAAAACCCATATTTTTCTAACTTTTTTAAGCCCAAAAAATTCCAAAGTAGCAATTCCCAATGTGGCTTATCTTTATTTTTTCAATTAACAAAATATTAGCCCACCCTTTTGAAAAGTTCTGGCTCCACCCTTGTGCCCACAAGTATTGTGAAGTGTCACACATATGACTTAGAAAAGTGGGAGTGCCCAAGTTTATTTATGCAATGCAGATGTGAGGACAATATGACATATTAAGGGATTGCAAGACACCTACATGACAAAATCATGCTTCAGTCAGTCTGTTAATCAGTTCACTTCTATAATAATGATATCAAAAGAATGATAGACCTTTTCAGAAACAAAGCAGGCAATGCTACAAAGAGACTTGCAACCATGGCACACTCTCTTCTTGGGGCTCTCCTTGTTGGGAGTGGAAGAGTCCTTAGGACAACCTGTGGGGGATTCAGCGACCGGAGAGGCAGCCTTGCTGTCCTTGTCCTCCCACCTAAGGGGCTTGTTGAGCGCGGAGGAGTAATTGATCAAACCCCAAACCTCAAGAAAATCAAAAACCCTGCGAATGGAGCCAACATCACCAACGAGAGTCTTACGGGCATCAGTGAAGGTGAGCTTTCGGGCAGGGTTGTCCCTGTACTGCTTGATGATGTTGTTGCGATAGTACATGTAAAGCCTAGGATTCTTGGAAGGTGAGTGAGAATCGAAGAACTCTGGGAGGAATTGAACTTCACAATGGTGGATATGGTCCCATGAGAACCACCTGGAATAGCTAGGTACATGTACGATATGAACGTCTGAGTTAGCAGGTGGTTGAGGAGGGCGTGGAGTGGCTGGAGTCTCGGGCTTGACAGAGATTGGAGAAGGATTGGGTCGGCATGGAGTGTCAGATGAGAAGTCTTGGACTACTGATTTGGTCGTCATGGGGTTACAGCCCTGAGCTTCTAAGTTCTATAAATAAAAAATGGATGTGCTGAGCTTTGAGTCATCTCTAATTGTCCATTAAGTCTTCTTATATATATTTAACTTGATATAATGTATTTAGATTTCCAACGTCCATACATAAGCAATGGTTCTAACAAAAAGGCTCGACAGAGCTGACACATTTTCTGGAAGAAGGAAGATAAAAAACTGAAAAGGAAAATACTCAAACATAGACTTCGAATTTCTTCAAAACACCCATTTCTTTTCTATAAGATCAAAACAGATGGCAAATAGCAAATCACAAAGTAGGTACCAAATTTAAAGGAAAAAATTTCACTTCATATATGTGGGTTTCTTATGATCTGCGGACCATTCAACGGGGAAAAAGTAACCACTAGCAACGAATTGACAAAACACAACCCCTGTTTTCTTTTAAACATTCAAACATTCACTGACCAAATACATAAAGGAAAGTTTCAATGCATATTGGGAACCTCATAAACCATTATCCACAAAAACGCACAGGAGCACAATAATCACACAACAACAACAACAAAATCAAACCCATACCAGAAAACCAATAAATAAACAAACAAACTGCCTCAAAATCAATCCAAAACAATAAGCCCAAAAGAAACAAGGAACAAATAAGAAAACCACAGCCCGAAAATGCCAAAAAAGAAAAGAAAAATCCTAAGCAGAAATGCCTACTCTACCAAAAAATCAAGACGTACAAAACACAAAAATGGAAAATTTAATGAGATAGGAACTTACCGTCGAATAAATGATATTTCTAATGAGAAGACTCGATGGTTTGAGAGTGAGAGCGAAGAGATGGGATGGTTAAGGTACTAGAGAGTCGATGGAGTTGAGATTGTCAGAGAGACAGAGTGAAACGTTTCAGGAGCTCAGTGAAACACCTGGAGAGGACGATGAAGAAATAACATGTTTCGATCAATTTCACAAAATAATAAGGGTAGTATCACCATTTCAGAAAACAATAGGGGTACTGTTGCCATTTCACACAAAATAATTACCCGGAGCGAGGAGCATTGCTTCCTCTTTTCTTTTTTCTTTTTTTCTTTTTTTCTTTTTTTCTTTTTTTCGTGAAAAAGGAGGTTAACACCCCAAAAGCAAACTAAACAGACTCGAACCAAATCAAACGGGTTCAAGACACCCCTAACACATCATCAGCTAATAAGGAGTAAAGCCTTCCCTTGACCCAAACTAGCAGTAAAGCCTTCAACCCAATCCCTGTTATAGTTACGAAGTACCCTTCCAGTCCCAATAGTGCCACTAGAAAATCTCCAAGAGCCATCCACATTCAGTTTGAACCATCCCACTTCAGGTGGAACTGGAACCCAAGCAAAAGAAACCAACACTTTCAGTTTTTGAGGTTGAGACACATAAGCATGCAATAACCACTCCTTAGCAGCTTTCAAAATAATATTTTGGCAAAATTGTAGCAATAGTCCCTCAAATAAGGCCCTATTTTATTTTCCGTCTCTTTAACCTCAAAAATTGTTATGGTCGTCTTTCAATTAGATATCGTGTTGCATCATTGGTCATTCAGTCAATTTTGTTAGATTTTCTGTCAAAATTAAGGGCAAATTGGGAAATTCATGTCAACTATTTATTAGATAAATAAACTATTTAAAGAAAAAAACCACTGACACTACCCAAAAAACAGCCACTTTATCCCCATCCCCACTTACCCAAATTTATCATCGCAACCACCCACCTCAACTCAACAGCTTCCACCTCTACGCTTTTCCCTGCATCACCAAGCTCAAGCTCAGCACCACCAGGCTTAAACCCATCAAAATGAGCAAGCCCTCTTCCAACCCACCCACAGTCGAGAGATTGGCCACGATATTCTCTCTCAGTTTGATTACTGCATCCCTGTTTTGGGTTGGTACAATTCTATATAAAATTGAATTTTTGGAATTTTTTTTATTGAACTTCCCTTTTTCATTCTTGAATTGTTGTTGATTGGCTTCGTTCTATTTGGACATTAGTGTTTAGTTCTCAGATTAAGAGGCTGGGTTGCTAAGGTAAGGGAGGGTCGTGTGATTTGGCTGAGAATTAGTGAGTGTAGTAACTGGGTAAAAGTCTTATTTGACCATGTGCATCACATGTGGATGGCTTGCGAGTGGTGCAACGCGATATTTAATTAAAGCACCATTATAACAATTTTTAAAGTTGAGGGATAAAAGTAAAGTAGGGCCTTATTTGATGGACCATTGCTACAATTTAGCCTAATATTTTAGGGGCAACTCCTCACTATTAAAAACACAATGATTTCTCCACTTCCAAGTATACCAACAGGTAAAACCAAAAATTGTATTCCAAGGTAGGCCTGCACAACCTTTGTTCTTATTAAGCATATTGCAGGATAACCAAGGCTGCAAATTGTTGGGGTCTTTTTGTTGAGAGCTACAATGGGCTTGTTGGACTATTGCGAAGTAGATCGGGCTCTCTTGAGCCCTTGTCTGAGTTTGCAGCACGAGATCCTAAAACACCCCAAAAAAGTTGAGACCTTAGGGAGTGCTTTGGTCTTCTTCAATGGCTCTTCAGTACATTGAAAGTTTTGATGAGAAAGATACATCAGCTACTATTAAGCTATTGCTTGATGATAGAGGTAGAGCAGACGCTAGAAGGGGTTTGCTTGAAACATAGTGGAACAGGTGTTCCAGCAGCTGCTACTTGTTTGATTGGGCTTCTGGCAACTTGACAAATGCTTGGTCGCTCCTTTTGGATTTCTCACCAAAATGGGGATGCCATGATTTCAACTTGACGAATGCTTGGTCGCGCCTTTTGGAATAGGGTTTTTAGAGAGAGAGAGAGAGAGAGAGAGAGAGAGAGCTTGGATTTCTTATGGAAACAAAGGTTCATAGCAAGGGGAGAGGGAGATTTGGGAAGGTTTGATTAGGGAAGAGAGGAAGGGTGGCTTGAGAAGATTCTTCCAGCCGCTTGACAAAAGCTTCGTCGCGCTCTGGATGGTTTTCTAGAAGAGAAAAGAAGAATATAGGAGAACATGGCTTGGAATTGAAGGTTCTAGCAGTGAGTGAGGATGCTTGCTTGCTTTGGATGTCTCCCTTTGCTGGGTAGGAGATCCCCCCTTTTATAGGCATTGGAAGCTCTAATTTTACCAAGTAATCCTCTCCATTTTTCTTCACTCTCTTCCATTCAATCCTATTTAGTGAAACCTCCCCAATTCAAGTGCATAGGGATGGAGCCTTTTGGGTTCCAAGGTTTTCCTACGGCAGGACTCCTTCATTTTGGGTGAGGCGCCTCTTGCTTTCTCCCTGGTTTTTCCTACCAAAGCTTGATAAGAAAGGAAATGGGTAAGACTGCTGGTCTAAAGGGTGTTTCATTTCTAGCAGCCTGTGGGCACGTGGGTTTGCCTTGGTTTTGACAAGATGCTGGATATTTTGACTGATGTGGGATATTTCCAAGTGTTGTGGGTTATGGCTATTGGATATTTTCTAATGTGTTTGGGCCTTTTCTTAAGGTGATGGGCTATTGGATATTTTCTAAGGTGTTGGTTCATTTTTTCTCTCTTATGCTTACCCATATGTTTGGGCTCAAGAAATGGGCATGAGTTTTGGTGCTCCCAAGCAGCCTAAAACTTCCACTCATCGGTCCATCAAATGGGCCTCATGAACACTCATGACCATCCTTACCACAACCCGCTTAGCAAGCCCTAGCCATTCGCGTGGCTTGGGCCCACTTAAGCTTGTAGCGTGACTTGGTGCCAAAATAAAGGTTTTTCGCTTGGCGTGGCAAGTTGCTTGGCGTGTTTGTGCTCGAGCTTTCCCGTATTGCAGTGGGCTATAGCCGGGCTAAATAGTGCTTGACGGGACAGTAAGCACGGGTTCATAGAACCAGTACATTTTACAAGCTTGTTACGACCTCTCTGCATGGCGAGTTGCGTGTTTGCTTAGCATGACATGTGGACCATAACTTGCGCAAGCATATACGACAAATTCTTGCATACCCAAGTCAGGCTTCTTTCCCTGTTAAGTGTTGTATTGGGCTAGAAATATATTTGGGCCAAGCCTTGGATTTTTTGGGCCTCAACACAAATCATGCTGGAAGAAATGAGGGACTTGCAAAGGAAGCAAAATAGCTCTCGATACCTCTTTAGCTTGTGGGCACTCTCTTAGGATATGAAGAACCGTCTCTCAACTACCACTACAAATGTTGCAAGAGGGATCCAAAGTAAGTCGTTTATACCTATGCTCATTAGAAAGAATTTTCCCTTAGCAAACCAACCATAAGAAGAACTTTAGTTTAGGGGGGAACTTTCAACCTCCAAAGATGTTCCCAAAAGGGGTCGCTCCAGCCATGCATAGAAACCAACAACTCATAAGCAGTTTTAACAGTAAATACCCCATTTGCCGTAGGTCGCCAAATTTGAATGTCCTGCAAATTGCTATTAAACCCAACAGGCGTACCAATCACTTTCTGGACAAGCTCATCAATAAGAGCATCACGAAGCTATGTAACAAGGGCTCCTCAGTGACCCAGTGATCCTTCCAAAACTTGATCATATCACCTTTGCCCACTCTCCATATCACACCCTGCCTAAAAAGCTTTGCCCCATACAGAATCCCCCTCCAAGTAGAAGAACACCCTTCTTTTTTCTTTTAAGGAAGGATCCATTATGGACTGGCTTTTTAAATATTTGCTCTAAAAAATATTTGCCCTAAAAAATGTTTGCACATACCCCTTGGTCCTTACAATTGAGGCGCCAACCAGTTTTAGCCAAGAGAGCTTGATTCATAGCAGTTAGTTCTCTTAAATCCCAAACCACCCTTAGTTTTAGGGCGACAAGCCAAATCCCATTGACATAAATGAATTTTCAGTTTCTTGTCATCCTCTTTTCTTTTCAACTTAACGCACCACTACAAACTTTTTTAGAACATTCGGTCCAAAAGAAAAAACCTTTTCAGAACATTCCCAAATTCGAGTCCCCCAGTTGGTGTGGACAATGAACTCACCCCCTTCTAACCAAGTTCAAGTGCCCTTCTCATATTGACCATAGCTTATATTAAAAAAAACAAAAAAACAAAAAAAAACAAAAACAAAAAAAACCAATAAACTCGCCCTCTTCCCCACAAGTTCGAGGCACCTCCTAGTATAGACTATCGCTTATATTTAAAAAAATAAATTTAAACTTTCCAACTACCATGAGTGGACATCTATGCAGCTGTGCTAAGAATAAATGTTCTTAATCAATTGAGCTACAAGCCTCTTGTCCACTATCCTAACTATCCTACTCGTTAGCCCTTAATCCAACACAAGATCAAGTAGTGAAAAACACGCATATTTCTTCACCATCACAAAGCAACACTTTAGTTGCCCTTTATGTCCCAACTGCTGAATGCATGTGACTTGTGAAGAGTGAGTCCACTTGGCTTGTCTTTATTGGACTTGGTTGTCAAAACATTGCATTTTCTCAAGTAGCACTTGTAAATATCAACATCAGCCATCTAGTTTCAGATGGAAACAAAACAAAGTGGAGAAATCTTTCCACTGATTAATAAACTCCACATCCTTCAAATCAGAAGGATCAATATCAATAGACGAGACGAGTTTTACTATATCAGTACAAAAAAATTCTCCTTTCCAAAGAAATAGAATACACCTGAAGCTTCTCTCCTTGTGAAGCCAGGCACTCGAAATTATATAAACTACAGGGGCTTTAGTTTTCAGCCGAAATCCTAGCACTATTATGCACAACATTTGAACCACATTACAATTATGGACCAACCAACACACGACACCAGAGACTATACACCCAAAATGTTGGGGCAAGACTATATAAAAGAATCATATGTTGATTCTAACATGACTTTTTACAGAGATTTTTTTATTCCTGTATGGCTGCTAGAAACCTGATTCCAGCACCCTCCAATCAATGACACCCCCCGCCACTTTTCCTGAGTAACGGAAGTAAAAAGGTTTAGATGCACCGAGGATAAACGTCCTACAGCGAAGAGCAGCAGGTTTCCTCCATCCTTCTCTGCCATTTGGAGCGACTCAGACATCTGTTTTCTCTGGTGAGCATGACTACGTATGACCTGCGGAAAAATGAATTGTATAAGACCGAGGCATAAATCTAGAAAGAAGTAAACCTTGGGATGCCAGGGCTTGCAATCATAAATCATAATCAGACTGAAGACACATCCAGATCAACAACACAAATTCAAACTGGCAAAAAGAAATTCATGCTTAGGTTGGGTAATGAAATCCAGCATGCAAACAAAATGCTCCAACAAGAATTACTATCTTTATTATTTACAATCATTGAGTAAGCACTAGAAGAGCAATTTCATATCTAGCTAAACAACAGTGTAGAATCTTATTAGGTGAAGAACAGGAGACTACTAATGGCAATGGAAAACCACAAACATTTGCATATAGGTTACAAATTAATTAATATTACAACAACAATCTAGTAATCATTCCATTAAATTGATTTGGACGCCGATCTCCAACCTAGACCATGAAACCGCATGATCATCAGTTGGCCATCAAAGGTATCCTGAGAATATTATTAATTCAACTTGCCTTGCTCTTTCCAGAAAAAGTCTGTATAATCAGAATTTACAGAGCTCTTGCTTAACCTTACACATGTAAAGAAGATGACAAAATTTACCTCTAGAATGCAAAATAAAATTTGCAAGGCTAGATCTGAAGCCCGCCACTTAAGTAGCAGTTCTGCTGCTCTTAGTCCTGCTGCAATCTAAGGATACCTGCAAACAATATTAAGAAAACCTCAGAGCATTACCATACTAGTGGCAGGTAGATGCCTTTTTCTTTCTTTTGTTTTTCTCCGAGAAATAGATATAGAACTGACTGAACAAAATTCTATCCTGATGTGGGACTAACCTCAATCAACCCCTCACCCAGCTGTTTGCTCAGAACCACTACCCTGCATATATTGGGGAGCAGAAACTATAAAATGTGGTTGTGCCGCAACACTTGCTACCATACCTGATAAAAAATCATAGCACTTTTCCAGTTAGGTTTACCTACATGCTACATGGTGTATTGATCTAGATGAAAAATCTATCTAGCTGTCTTTATGTCTCCAGCAGGAGACTTCAAAGACTGCTTTACATTTGCTAAATTTCTGTTCTTCCATATTCTTTCTCTATTCTATAAACTTAAAAGGATATAAATCTAAGACTTTCAGTATCTGTGTTTAGGAAGAAAAAATGCAGCCCCTTTCCTCGCTAGTATTGAATTTAATCTTTCCTTGCTAAATAAACAAATCATTCTGTTATGTTTTACTGTAGACAGGCTGAGCCATGTAGGACAAATAAAAATGGGCATAAAAAAGAACTAGAATCTATCATGATCTGCCATCATTTTAGATAGTCTGATCAAGCCAGAGTGGTCAAGCCTCAGATTTTTTTAATGTCAAAAAGTATGAGCTCTACTAGGTGCATGTTGGTGGCACAAAACTCCACTAACATTATATTGAAAGAATAAAGAAAAATTTCAGGACATAAATGTACCTGTAGGATATGGTGCTTGAACTGTAGGCACTGGGGTAGTTGTAACTGCATTAACACTGGGTCCACCAAATTGGACTATCTGCTGAGCAGGCATTGCATATCCATGAACTGTAGGATAACCCTGACCACCAGGTATTGTTTGACCCAGTTGTCCATAAGGATAAAGAGCAGCATTAACCGTCCCTGGAACTCCATACATCTGAAGATATTGCTGACCCGCATAGGGGTTGTAAACACCCTACCAAAGAAATGACAACACAATTTTGGGAGCAAGTCAGCACATACAACAACATAATATCCACATTCATAAATCCAAAGAAAATACATCCACAATTGTGCTGCCACTTAAGAACATTACTGACCTGTGAATAAGTGTATTCAGGTCCATAAGTTGCATACCTGCATGTACAAAACAACCATTACAAGTTTAAATTTTAGAATTTCTATAGACAGAACATGGATGAGTTAACGTCCATCTTCATCAAAATGAAAATAAAATTATACACATGACACTGCATTACACAACATAAGACACCACTACAAATCCATTACAATGCAAGGACCAAGGTTTCGGGCTAAACTACAGGCTGAAGTGCTCCAGCACACTGAATGAGCAAACTCATGTATGAGATCAATCAATTAAATGGCAAGACTAGGAAACACAATTCTTGGTCCTCATTAAAGCCACCAATCCTAAGTTTTGCCTGTCCAATAAATATTAATCTACATATCCTCCACAACTACCAATTTCATTTCCTGCATTTACCAATCACACCATGTCACACCATCGTAGTCTAGACAAACGAACCATGATTACTAAGGGAATGACTAAGAATCTCTATTATTGAATGGCATTGCATGCTGTAATTGCCACATGCCACACAAGAAAGCATGGAAGAGAGAATAGTTGCTAAAAACAAAGTACCCAAAATAACTCAGATGTCACTAATCATTCCATGATCAACCCAATTAATATCAAACATTGAAAACATACATACCAGTCAGCTAATAGTACACAATTAAACAGAACTCTGTGGCATCATCAAATCTTATAAAAAGAACAGTAGTGGTTCTCAAAAAAACATAAGCACATGTGGGAACTGACATGCTTAAATGAAAGAAACGTACACTTAAAAAATAAAGAAAAGTTAACTATGTGCCTACCACATAATCCTACACATAGTAAAGTAGTGGTTTTAAAGGCACATAAGCGCATATGAGAAACGCCATGCTAAAACGAGAGAAATGTGCATTTAAACAAAACACAAAAAGACTTCTACTTGATGTAGATGCTGAAAATATCTCATCATCGACTCAAAGTATATTTTCCTTGATTTACTGAACAAGAAATTTGAGCAAACTTATGAAATGGTAAAAGAAGAAACTTGTCAGCAGAGCAATAACATTTAAGTATTAATGAATAGCCCAGAGCAGTACGTAATCCAACTTTGAATCGTTCCAATAACATAATATTCTCTCAACGATTATTAGATTGATTTGATACCTTAAACCCAATTAACCTGAGAAGACTCTGTATCGTAGTTTACAGATTATACAATTAAAAACAAGCTTTAAATGCACAACTCACCCATAATTAGGATACATTAGCCCTTGTTGATAGTTGTAAGGAACAGGTTGCTGGTAGCCATATCCTCCAATGTAAGCCCCTCGGGTAGCTTGCATGCTTCCAATGTATGGAGCAGCTGGTCT
Source organism: Prunus avium (assembly GCF_002207925.1). Next base: position 57,850 of record NW_018921617.1, on the reverse strand, counting down.
CGGGCGCCCTGCAAGTAAAAATTGCAAAGTACAATAAGCAAATTTCAGTACTAGGAGAAAGGCTAGGCTAATATGCACAAAAATAACCGTTAGAAGTGAAATGATGGAATCACTCATGAGCATAGTTCTATTTTCTTCAAATCCGTGGAGGATTTTTCTGCTCAAAATAAATAGTGCAAATACAATCATCACCCAACACAATGAAGTTTCAACTGAGCAAGAAATGGGAAACTACAAAGCGGGAACTTTTGGATAGTTATCCATCCAACAGACTGGGAAACCATACCATAATGCATAGGTGGCCTCGGCCGCCTGAGTGAAGCCAGATTACAATTTGCCCGCCTGCCATCGATAATTGGAGTTGGATCGGCACAGGCTCGTGCAGCAGCCTCTGGTTCTCGGAAAGTCACCTAAACCCTCCATGTAAATACAAACAGAAACCAAGTCATTTCTAAAGTCAGACAGAACACATCCTTGATTCTTCATACAAAAGGCGATTAGATTGCATGTGCTTCGCAGCTAACTCAAACTCATATTCATTTAGAAAAAACGAATAAAAATGAAGAATCATACAAACCCAAAAACTGAAAACAATAATAAATACTCACAAAGCCATAGCCTTTGGATCGGCCTGTGTTCTTATCGGAAATAACAACGGCCTCGAGAATCTCTCCGAACTGCTCGAAATAGCGGCGCATAGTGTCGCTGTGCGTCTCCCAGGCGAGCCCCCCAACAAAGACCTTGGTGTAGGTCGTGTCACCAAAAGGGGAATTCTGGAACTGGAACCCAGATGGGCCGGAACTGGAACTCGACCCAGAACTCGGATACGCCATGAATGACAGTTGTTTTTAGCCAAACAGAGTAGAACCCAGATAGCCAGATAGCGGCAGAGGAAGACTCGGAAAGGAAAGAAGGAGAAGAAAAGACGACAGAAATAGAGAGGCTAGTAGAGTTGATAGCAGTAGGAGATGGTAAAGCCGACCCAATAGATAGAGGAAGGCAATAGTTAAAAGAAAAACCCTAGCAAAAACCCTAGATTTGGTGGGAGATATACTGGGGATCCATTGAATTTTGGTAGGAGATTCGTGGGAACAGGGGATGGTCAATTTTGGCAGGAAATAAATAAGGAGGCACACAGTGATTTGATTAAATTAAACCCCCAATAAACCAAATAAGAAAATTAATAAAAAGGGAAGAAAATTATGAAGAAAAAGAAAGTTGGTTTAAAAAAGAAAAGAAAAGCCCCAGATGGGCCATGAGGAGGGGCTAGGTCGGTGCTAGTGGTGGGATTGGATGGAACATATAGAGCATGGACTGGCTGGCTCTCTATACGGAATAAAAAGGAAAAGCGATATCACAGAGAGAGAGAGAGAGAGAGAGAGAGAGATGTTTGGATTGGGAGGTTGGTGATGGTAAAAACTTGCTAGTAGTAGCGGAGGTGAAGTAGAAGTGGTTTCCTTTTCTCTTTCCTCATCGCAGTTTCTACTTGTTGTTGTGAGTGTGACCTTGTTGACGACGGAAAGGAAAATGAAGAGAAATTGAAGAGGAAGGACAAACAAGGACTCATCATAATCACTCAAGGGAAAAGCGTCATCATTTCCACTCGAAGAGAAACAAAACAAACAACAATGACCAAGACTATTTGCCTTTTTATTTCTTGAAATTTTAATAAGAAGAAAAGTATGAGACTTTTCCCATTGTATTCTATTCTTTTGGGGTTGGAGAGTTCTCAGAGACAAAGACGACAACTCGGGTCGGGAGTTTGCGGCTGTGGGACCCACCTTCAACCCCCCCTCTAAAACCTAGTTTAGTTTAGTTTAGTTTAGTTTAGTTTAGTTTGTTGGCGTCAACTATACTTACGGTATGACGCCAACGCGGAACCAACACGGGAACACGAGGCCTTTCCTTTGGAGTTTGGACTCTCGGATTCTTCTTTTGTCACGAATTTTGAGTCTCGAATGTTCTTGTCACTTTCTCAATAAAATTAAAATAAAATAAAATCATAACTTAGTTCAATTTTCTTTTGTCACTTTTATCAACTTTAATGTAATGAAAATTACCTACATATATTAACCCAAAATTCATTCACTTCCTTGTTCAAAGGGAAACGGTGTTTCACTACATATGTGGCTTCTTATGCATTGTGATTAGGGTTGGGCAGCCGAACCGAATTGCACTTAGATGGCAAATGAATTTTGTCGAGACCACTTCAACCGAAAGAGTCAGTTCATCAAGAAATCGGCTCAATTTTGTCGATTTCACCGAGAAACCAAAGATAAAGAACAAGGAAGAAAGAGAGAGCAAGCATGAGACGAATATGGAGGAGAGAGAAGATGTGAGCTCTTAAATATATTTTCTTATACAATAATAACACAATTAAACTTCTTAATAAAGTGCTATGGCGTTGGCATTATAAGATAGAGGTGAGGGGCTTGAGTCCTCATGCGTCTAACTTCTACTAATATTTAGCATTTTAAAAGCATCAATTTGGTTCAGGTGAACCGGTGATCGGATATTTATGAATTGCGAACTCAAGGCCGATTCGGTTACAAATTTATTTTATAAAAATCTAATCAAAACAAGCTGATTGGTTTTGGTTGGCTTGCTAATATTTAGCATTTTAAAAGCATTAGTTTGATTAAGATGAACTAGTGGTTTGGATATTTGCGAACAACGAATCATGAGCCAATTCGGTTTAGTTTCCCACTAAAAGTTTTGTAAAAAATCAAATCAAATCAAATCAAGCTGATCAATTTGGTTTGGTCAATTTTTCGATTCAATTGCACAACCCTATTGCGACTTTGAATGACTAAAAAGTGATGAAAGTTCAATTTTAAAGTGAAACGGTACAATCTTTAGTTTTTTAAACCTTTTGTGCTTCTTGTTGTTGGTAGACTAGTCTATATTTGAATTAATCATTTTACGGTTAATGTGGTTATGTATATGCATTATCGCCTTTCTTTCCAAAAAAAATAATAAAGACAATAAGAATTCCACATCTATATAAAGGCGGGAGATTCTTCATTACAGAGTATCAAAATGCGAACTTGTTACAGAGTTTCGTTTTTAATCGACTGATTATTTCTATGGTGCTGATTTAAAAAAACATTCTGTCTCACACTCTCCGTCTCCCTCCTCCCTCTCTTCCTCCATTCTCATTTCTTCCCCCATCTGTGTTGCTGAAATTTTCCTTCCTTTTATATTAATTTTTTTCCTTCCATCTCCCTCCCTTCTCTCGCACTCTCCGTCTCCTTCCTCCCTTTCTTCCTCCATTCTCATTTCTTCTCCCATCTGTGTGGCTGAAGTTTTCTTCTTTTTTTTTCTCCGTATATCTCCTCTCTTCTCCCATTTCTTGCGGTAGCTCCTCCTCTGTCTCTCCCTCTGATTTCCCTTCTCTTTGTCCTTCCCTATTCTCCTCTCCTCTCCACAGTTGTTTGCTTTCTTCTGGGATTGGAGAGTTTGTTGGGGGTTGGATTTTGACTGTGGGGCTTTGGGTGTTTCTGGTGGGGAGCATTTGGGTTGCTATATTTTCCTTCTTATTCCTTCCTCTTCCATTCCACCATTTTGGGTTGTTGCTCTGGTTCTTTCGTTTGGACGTTTCTCCCCCGCCCC
>NW_018921617.1:1684-28460 GCF_002207925.1 Prunus avium | reverse complement strand
TCCGCTGATCTGAAGCACCCTGCCGAAGCAGGACAGCTTGAACTATATTAATTAATAAAAACAGCATAATTTATATATTTTGAGGTCTAAATAAATATAACAAGGGATTTATATTGTAAGAAAATTGATTAATGTTATATAATATATTCTTGCCTGATCAGGATCTGTAACACTAAGAACAGCAGGACTGGCAACATGAAAGACTCCACTGCATCCTTCAACAGCCAAACGCAGAGAATCGTAGTCCAACAAATCTGCCTTGAAAAGTTTCAAGTTCTCTGATGCTTTCTCAAGCTTGTTCAAGTGAGCATACTTGCTCGCCCCTACACATCAATACATTTAGTTTTCATTTATTTTTTGACAAGGTATGCAATTTACCTATAAAATCTACGTTAAACCCACAATAATTTTATATAATATGTGCTGATATTTTTCCAATCATAACTATTAATGAATTAATATGACTGAGGAAAAATAAAATAAAACCAAGTAAGAGAAGAGATAAGAGAAGAGAAGAGAAGAGAGACAGAGAGTGATGAGCTGAGTGACCTGGCTGTCTGACTGTTCCATGAACAACATAGTCCTTTGAGAGAAGAAGGTTGACGACCCAAGAGGCTACAAATCCTCCAGCCCCAGTCACGCATACTTTTTCTTTCTCACCCGCCATCTATAATCAATGTATTATTAGCTGCTATGTCTTCTTGTTTCCCTTCATTCAATCTATCTATCTATGTACAACTACTTAATGCTGTTTTTTCCTTCTGAATTGCTTTTTTGCCTCGTTGACTCCGCACACTGGTTTTACATTTATAAATATTCTTGCAAGAGTCTACACCACACAAATTTAGATAAGGATAATGCTAGCAACCTTCTTTTTTGAGCCTTCTCCGGTTCTCTCATGACATATGTCAATTTCTTTACACTTAAAACAATGCCATTATTATATCAAACAATCTAACTTTTGTTTTTCATATTTATCCTTATTTGATGTATTGACTTGACTTTAATTTATTAATTTTTTTTTATAGCTTTCTTACTACTTAGTAAAAAATTATTATATTAATTTATTAAATATTAAAAAAAAATCGTGAAAAACCTATCTCAAGTTGTCCCCATCTTCTTCCCTAAAGCCCAGCACCTCCATCTCCCCCACCATCTCCTTAGCGCAACCCATCCACACCCCACCCTCTCCTCACCACCTCCCCATACTCTCTTCCGTCTCTCTCCCTCTTTTTCTCTCTTCCCCCAATCTTTCTTCAAACAAAACCTAGCCCATGCAAGTTTTGGCTACGGTAAGAACACCCTCAAGGCCATGGTAAGCATTGGCCATTATACTAAATTTGGGTTTGACGACCATCACCAAGCACCAACAACAACAACAACCCAGCCCAAATTTAAAAATCTCACCTTAAAGTTACAAACTTTAATTTGAGAAATAAACAAAATGATTTTGATTTTTTGTTTTTGTGGGAGATGTCATGTTGTTTCGGGTGTGAAGTCTGGCTCACTCAAAATGACGAGAGTGAGGGTTAGATTTGGGGTTGCAAGTCTGTGATTATTCGAAGAGAGAGAAAGTTGTAAAAAAAGATTGAAAGAATTGAAGTAAATATTAAAGTCAATACATAAAATAAGGATAAATATGGAAAACAAAAGGTAGGTTGTTTGATATATTAATGACATTATTTTAAGTATAAAGAAAATGACACATGTCATAAGGAAAAGGGATAAGGTTCAGAAGAGAAGAGAAAAAGTTGCTAGCATTTTCCTTTTGATAAATGGAGTTTTCAAAAAAGTCTAATTCCTTTAATTTTGTTTTCTTTTGAATTCCTTAAAAAAAAATTTATTGGCTTAAATGTCAAAATGGTCTATGTGTTTTACTTCATCCGTCAATTGAGGCCCTGTATTATCAATTTGGCCAATTTAACTCTTGTGTTTGTATTTGTTAGTCAATGTGATCCCTTTCATCCCAATTCCGTTAAATATTAAAAAAAACATTTAAAATTAATTTTAAAAAGCTGTAATTGATTGTAAAATATTCAAATTCAATATATAAATGGAATTTTAAAAATAAAATAAAAAAATTTCTCCTCCCCCAATTTTACACTAAGACTATAACCACCTCCAAACTCAAAACCAAACTCGCCACCACCACTCCATTCCCAACACCACCTAAACCACAACCGCTTTCTCTCTCCGGCTACAGCAAAAGTCTGCGACATAAATACCAAAACCATGCTTACTACAGATTCCATAATTGTAAGAGGATCTGGGTTGCTAGGTGCGTCTAGGTTGCGTGATGGTGGCTGAGAAGCAAGAGGATATGTTCTAGTCATTGAGCGATTGGGGTCGCTTGAGGGTGTGGTGTTTTTGGGCAGTTAATGGATCAGAGAGGAGAGAGATGAGGGAGAGAGTATGAGAAAATCCAAAGCAGAAGAGAGATGAAAGTTGAAAGAATGAAAGAGAGGCATTCGATTGACTCAAGAACCTTTTTTGTTTTCTACAATACTCAACAACATGGGAGCCTGAAGCCCATTGAAACTTTTGCTAATTGGTGTGTGGTTTATTCCTTGTGCTTGCTGAACTCTTGGGAAATAATTGTGTTGTTGTGTAGGTAGATTTTGTTGGAGTTGGCTCGACTAAATGAAGGAAATAAGGAAGTAGCCCAGCATGCAGGCGCTCGAGCGGAACCTGCATGCGCTCGAGCGGGTCGCGATTTCCTAGGTCAGTTTTTGGCCTATTTTTGGGAGGTTTTTTAGTTTCCTATTCCTTGTATGATCGTGCTAAAGGCCTATACATATAAATAGGTACTTTAGACTAGGGTTTAGTAGAGATTTAAGATATACAAACCTAGGGTGAGAGAAAAAGAGATCTAGAGAGAGAGAGAGAGAGAGAGAGATCAAAGGGAGTTCTTTATTGTAACCAAAGGGATTTTTCTCATACTAGTGAATTTTCTCGGGGATCACCGGAGAGGACGTAGGCACAACGCTGAACCTCTATAAATTCTTGTGTGTTCTTGTGTGTGTTTACTATTGTCGTTTCGTGTGCAATTTATCTTTGTGTAGCTTGTGTTGTGATTGTTGCGTAGTCCATCAACGACAAGGTCTTGGAAGTGTTTTCGCACAACAAGTGGTATCAGAGTCGCGGTTGTGGCGGGCGTTGGTTTATGCCCAAGTGCTCTTATAACTTTAAGAGCGGCGGTGTGTTGAAGATGGCAGGTGACAAGGACGAAGAATGTTCTGGTACTAAGTCACAATGGGTATCAAGCACAAAGGTGGAGTTAAAGCCATTCACCGGCAAGGAGAACTTCACGCTTTGGCAAAGAAGAATGAAGCATGTTCTTAAGCAGCAGGGTCTCAACAAAGTTTTGGAAGACAAGGAAAAGAAGCTGGTAACCATGACAGATGCAGAGTGGGATGACCTAGACGAGCTTGCTAGAGGATCCATCGAACAACATCTAACCGATAAGGTGTTGTGTAATGCGATGGAAGACACCGCAAAGCAAACATGGGAAAAGCTAGAAGAGATGTTTGCGTCAAAATCATTGTCCAACAAGCTTTTCTTGAAGAAAGAGCTTCACTCTCTTAAGATGGAGGAGGGCACAAGCATGATGGAGCACGTGAGCGCCTTTAATAGGTGTATTACTGACTTGCAGAGAATGGATGAGGTTTATAAGTCGGAAGACAAGGCCGTGATGTTGTTGACATCCCTGCCACCTTCTTATAAACACTTTCGCACGACGCTTATGTTCGGGAAGGGAACCTTGAAGTATGAAAAGGTCATGCAAGACATCTTGATGCATGACAGAATGGTTCAACGCTCCAGTGGAGTCTCTCAAAGTGAAGGTCTTGTGGTCAAGTTCGGAGAGAGAGGTATATCGAGCAAGCATGAGGGCAAGAAGAGCAATAAGGGAAGGTCAAAATCCAAGGTGAAAGATGGTTGTTTCGAGTGTGGGTCAAAGGATCATTGGAAGAAGAATTTCCCTACATGGCGAGAGAAGAGAAACAAAGGGAAGAAGTCGGATGAAGCCGGGGTCGCGGAAGAGAGCGACGGTGAGCTTTTACTTACTAATAGAATTGTTAATACTGATGCACTTGCTATTACTTCCAGGGTTTCTGCTTCTGATTGGATTTTGGATTCCGAGTGCTCGTATCACATGTGTTCAAACAAGTCTTGGTTTGACACATATGAGATGGACAATGGCGGCGAAGTTATGATGGGGGACGGCTCAGTTTGTAGAGTCGAAGGAACATGTACAATCAAGGTGAAGATGCATGATGGCATGGTTAGAACATTGGGTATGGTTAGGTATATACCTAAGCTGAAGAAGAATCTCATCTCCCTGGGTACTTTTGACAAGAATGGTTATTCGTACAAGTGTATGGGAGGAAAGCTCATAGTTTCGAAGGGTTCACTCGTGATTATGAAATGAGAGATTCAACCTAACTGCCCTGTATCGACTATGTGGTATAACAGTGACCGGTGGAGCAGCTATATCTACCAAGAAGAACTCAGAAGATGACACTCAGCTTTGGCATTTGAGGCTAGGGCACATGAGTGAGCGAGCCATGCAAGAGTTGCACAAACGGAAGCCTCTAAAGGGCGTGCACAGTTGCAAACTTAAGTTCTGCAAGTATTGTACCATGGGGAAGCAGTCGAAAGTGACATTCAAGCTGCAAGACAAGGAAAAGATGAGCACGAGAGTGCTTGACTATATTCACTCGGATGTGTGGGGGCCCGCGCCAGTTAAGTTATTGGGTGGATCTCGCTACTATGTTACTTTCTTGGATGATTTTTCTAGGAAGGTTTGGGTCTATTTCATGAAGGAGAAATCCGAGGTCTTCACAAAATTCAAGGTGTGGAAGGAAGAAGTAGAGAACCTGACAGGAAGGAAGATCAAGGTCCTTAGGAGTGACAATTGAGGGGAATATAAAGATAGCAAATTTCTGGAGTTTTGCAAGAGCGAAGGTATCAAGAGGCATTTTACCGTGAAGAAGACGCCCCAACAGAATGGAGCCGTAGAGAGGATGAACAGAACTCTCATGGAGCGTGAGAGGTGCATGAGGATTCATGTAGGCTTGCCCGAGGCATTTTGGGCGAAGGTGGTTAACCACGCTTCCTATTTGGTTAACCGGTCACCATCAAAGTATCTTGATTTCAAGTGTGCGGAAGAGGTATGGTCTAACAAGTCTATTGAGTATTCTATTTTGAAAGTATTTGAATGCAGTGCCTATGCTCTTATACCTAGTGATGAGAGAACCAAGTTGAAGCCAGAGTCTCTTGAATGCATATTCCTCGGGTTTGAGAGTGGTGTGAAGGGTTTCAAGTTATTGAATCCAGTGAACCGGAAGAAGAAACTCAGTAAAGACGTTGTCTTTGACGAGAAGACTATGCCTATGATTAAAGTCAAGAAACCAGAGGTGAAGGAAAATGTTGTTGGGACAGAAACAACCGTTACAGAATCATCTAGTAGAGTGTTCGGGGGTACTCCGAGTTTGCAGCCAATTGGAGACGTCCATGAAGCAGTGGAGTCCAACACTGAGGTGGAGGAATTGGGCAACAACAACAGACTCAAGATGAAGAAGAAGAAGAGACTCAAGATCAGGTGGAGCCGCCATCCATAGCAAGGTCAAGGCCCAAGAGAACCATCAAACCTTCTCAACGGTTTGGATGGGAGACGGACGTAGTTCACTATGCTATAAACATAAGTGAAGGAGACCCAACTACGTTCCAAGAAGCAGTTGAGAGTGCGGAATGGGAAAGTTGGATGAGTGCTATGATGGATGAGATGGAATCTCTACATCGGAACTCCGTTTGGGAGTTGGTCCCTAAACCCAAAGACAGAAAGGTGATTGGCTGCAAGTGGGTGTTTAGGAAGAAGGAAGGAATATGTGAGAAGGAGCCAACTAGATTTAAAGCTCGTCTAGTGGCTAAGGGATACTTATAGAAGGAAGGAATTGATTATGATGAGATTTTTTCCCTGGTTGTAAAGCCTACTTCTATACGGTTATTGCTCTCCATAGCGGCACAGTGGGACATGGAGGTGGAGCAAATGGATGTGAAGACAACTTTTCTCCATGGAGACTTAGAGGAAGATATCTACATGAGTCAACCTCAAGGGTTCGTTGAAGCAAATAAGGGAAATCTGGTTTGCAGGTTGAAGAAGTCTTTGTATGGGCTCAAGCAATCTCCAAGACAGTGGTACAAGTGCTTTGACACTTATATGCTGCGGATTGGGTATAGAAGATGAGAGTCGGATTGCTGTGTGTATTCTCATGTGTTCAAGGATGGAAATATCCTTTTGTTACTACTTTATGTGGATGATATGCTAATTGTGTGTCAAGATGTGTCAAAGGTTCAAGAGTTGAAGATCCAACTTGGGAAGGAGTTTGACATGAAGGATCTTGGACCCGCACAAAAGATCCTAGGAATGGAAATAAGGAGAGACCGAGATGAGGGCAAGTTGTGGCTGTCACAAAGCAAGTACATAGCTAAGGTACTTGAAAGATTCAATATGTTGGATTGCAAGCCCGTGTCTACTCATTTGGCGGAGTACTTTAGGCTAAGTGCCCAAGAGAGTCCTTCTAGTGACAAAGAGAAAGATGAGATGAGTAAGGTTCCGTATGCAAGCGCAGTAGGGTGTCTCATGTACGCAATGGTTTGCACACGCCCCGACTTGGCTCAAGCTGTGAGTGTAGTTTCAAGATATATGGAAAATCCGGGCAAACAACACTGGAATGCGGTGAAGTGGATTTTCAGGTATTTGAAGGGCACCAAGAGGTTTGGGATTTTGTTTGAAAGACAACAAAGAAAGGCATGTGTGTTGGGATATGTGGATTCAGATTATGCGGGAGACTTAGACAAGAGAAGGTCCACCACAGGGTATGTTTTCGTTTGTGGTGGAGGACCGATTAGCTGGAGAGCGGTGCTACAATCAGTCACTGCATTGTCTACTACTGAAGCGGAGTATATGGCACTAACAGAGACTTATAAGGAAGCATTATGATTGCAAAGATTGGCACAAGAGTTTGGGATAGCTCAAGACCTAGTGGTGATTAAGTGTGACAGTCAAAGTGCTATATGTTTGGCCAAGAACCAAGTGTATCATGGAAGATCCAAACATATTCATGTACGGTACCACCGGATAAGGGATTGGGTGAACGATGGGGCCATTGCGATAGAGAAGGATCATACAGATGAGAACGCTTCAGATTGCTTGACCAAGCCAGTTACAGCTGAGAAGTTCAGACATTGTTTGAGCTTGCTCAATCTTGTTACATGTTGAAGATTGAGGTGGAGCTCTTGGGAGTTACTAGAACGATTTCCAAGAGATTGAAGATGTTCTAGGGATCAATGGTTTTCACAAAGGTGTTTAGGCTCGCCAAGGTGGAGATTGTTGGAGTTGGCTCGACTAAATGAAGGAAAGAAGGAAGCAGCCCAACTTGCAGGGGCTCGAGCGGAACCTGCAGGCACTCGAGCAGTAGAGGCATCTTGGCATAGGCGCTTGAGCGGGCCTGCGGCGCTCGAACGGGTCGCGATTTCCTGTTTTAAAACAGGTCGGTTTTTGGCCTATTTTTGGGAGGTTTTTTAGTTTCATATTCCTTGTATGATTGTGCTAAAGGCCTATACATATAAATAGGTACTTTAGACTAGGATTTAGATGAGATTCAAGATACACAAGCCTAGGGTGAGAGAAAAAGAGATCTAGAGAGAGAGAGAGAGATCAAAGGGAGTTCTTTATTGTAACCAAAGAGATTTTTCTCATACTAGTGAATTTTCTCGGGGATCACCAGAGAGGACGTAGGCACGACGCCGAACCTCTATAAATTCTTGTGTGTTCTTGTGTGTGTTTACGATTGTGGTTTCGTGTGCAATTTATCTTTGCGTAGCTTGTGTTGTGATTGTTGTGTAGTCCATAAACGACAAGGTCTTGGAAGTGTTTTCACACAACAGATTTCTGGGTTTTGAGCCTTTTTCAGGGGAGACTCTGCTAGTTTTCCGGTAGAAGTCAAACCTTAAAGTTGTTTTTAGGTTTAGGGCAAAGAGGGTATTTTGGGTCATTCGTGCCTGACACCAGCCAGGTGTTGGACACGAACAAGGTTCGACACAAATTCCAAAGTGAAATTTGAGTCGGGTCCTTTCATAACCAACCAATCCAACTCCTAAAAGTTTCATGGGAATTATTAGACTAAAACAAACTAAGAAACAAGACCACCGCTCCACATCCTCTTGGGCAACCCGAAGATCGCCATAGCGTCGTACCGGCTAAACTCATAGTGCTGCACCGGCTGAACTCGAACCCGACGCAACTCGACATCATCCCACCTCGTAGCTCCAAATCTAAATAGAGGGCTGACAACTGGAGCCAAATGCTTGCATGTGTGGGCCAAAAGACAACAACTATTTAATGGTGATGCCAACATTTCACGGCGACTGCTTCTACATCACAAAACAAAACAAAAAAACAAAAAATCCAGAGGGAAGAGGAAGGGAAGGAGAGGAAATGGGATGAGAGGAGAAGAAAGAGTACGGAGTAGGAAGGGTCGCAAGCAACCCCAGAAAGGGACGATAGCTAGAGATTTTTCTTTAGGGTTTTCTCACCACATAACTCTAATTAAACAGAAAAAGAGATGAAATGAAACCAAACAATTTCACAAGGATTAAGATTAAATAAATTTTAAAATATAATTTCATGATATAAATGAGAGCAGAGCTTGCTAAGAATGCTGATGACGATCATACTTATTAAGCGAAATTATGATCTTCATTGTGCATATGATGATAGGGAAGATACAATAAACATGTGAACTTTTTCTAGTCCACAATTCCAGCCGTCCGGTAGCTTTCAATGGAATCAATAAGAGTTTCATCCACAGGCCGGAAAGTCCAACCCAACCTCTGCAATTTTTCCGAACTGTAGTGCTCTTTTTCTTCCTCTGTGTGGGTAAGGCTGCCAATACCAATACAAGGGCAAGGCATCTCAGTAAACATCAACATGGATGGTTAAGGCGCACAAACTGAAAGATGAAGAAACAAAGAGACCAACTAAACTAATTATTGGAGGGTAAGAAAAACTTACTTGTTGGGATAGTTGTAGTTAGGATATGCAGGCCTCAAGTACTTCTCCACCACCTCCTCTGCACCGATCTCGTGCGATGTGCATATGTATCTCTCTCCGGCCTCAGACTTGTTGTATACAAGAAGCAGTGCTTCTGCTAAATCACGAACATCCACGAGCGTCCAGTAATAGTATTTGAATGACTCAAGCTCACCTACACAGACTCTCAGACTTGTAATCTCAATTTATATATGCATATAAATTGATTTGAAACAACTACCATATGCTATATATAGCTAAGTAGATATAGATACCTTTTACAGTCCCAACTAGCAGAGAGCTACTTAAATTCAACGTGGATTGCAAAATTGGCCCCAAAACGACAGAAGGACAAACAGTTACAACCTCAAGTTCATTTCTTTTTCCAAACTCCAAGGCCTGGCTTTCTGCTTCTGTTTTTGAAAGATAGTACCATTTCTGGAACACAAAATTAATGGTCTGGCTTCAGCATAAAGTCAAAATGGAAAGTAAAGTCCTTCTTCCATCAAATATAAGTCAAAATGGACAATTACCTTGGTCGTTTTAATATATTCAGGAACAGACCAACAGGTCTCGTCCTTGACTTGACCCTTAGGCCAGTCAGGGTTCATAACAATAGCAGCTATGGAGGACACAACAACAACTCTTCACTTTGGCTTCGACGCAAGCCTTAAGTACATTAAGCGTTCCCTTTACAGCTGGTTCAAGAACCTGCAACATTTATATATATATATTTATTTCAAAATATATCCATCTGAGAGAACAAATCTTTAATTATTCTGTGGAAGGAGCTGGGCAGCTTGAACTATAATAATTAATAAAAACAGCATAACTTATTTATTTTGAGGTCTAAATAAATATAACAAGGGATTTATATTGTAAGAAAATTAATTAATGTAATATAATATATTCTTGCCTGATCAGGATCTGTAACACTAAGAACAACAGGACTGGCAACATGGAAGACTCCACTGCATCCTTCAACAGCCGAACGCAGAGAATCGTAGTCCAACAAATCTGCCTTGAAAAGTTTCAAGTTCTCTGATGCTTTCTCAAGCTTGTTCAAGTGAGCATACTTGCTCTCCCCTACACATCAATACATTTATTTTTCATTTATTTTTGAGAAGGCAAGCAATCTACCTATAAAAATCTACGCTAAACCCACAATAATTTTATATAATATATATGCTGATATTTTTCCAATCATAACTATTAATTAATTAATATGACTGAAGAGGAAAAATAAAATAAAACCAAGTAAGAGAAGAGAAGAGAAGAGAAGAGAAGAGGAGAAGAGAGTGGGAGTGATGAGTTGAGTGACCTGGCTGTCTGACTGTTCCATGAACAACATAGTCCTTTGAGAGAAGAAGGTTGACTACCCAAGAGGCTGCAAATCCTCCAGCCCCAATCACGCATACTCTCTCTTTCTCAACCGCCATCTATAATCTACGTATTATTAGCTGCCATGTCTTCTCGTTTACTCCGCACTCTGGTTACGTTTATAAATATTCTTGCAAGAGTCTGCACCACACAAATTTCGATAAATGGAGTTTTCAAAAAAGTCTTAATTCCTTTAATTTTGTTTTCTTTTGAATTCCTTTTTTTTTTTTTTTTGGCTTAAATGTCAAAATGGTCTATGTGTTTTACTTCACAATTGAGTCCCTGAATTATCAATTTGGCACATTTGGCTGTTATATTTGTATTTGTTAGACAATGTGATCCCTTCCATCCAAATTCCGTTAAATATTAAAAAAAAACATTTAAAATTAATTTTAAAAAGCAGTAATTGATTGTAAAATATTCAAATTCAATCTATAAATGGAATTTTTAAATAAATAAAAAAATTTCTCCTCCCTCAATTTTACACTCAGACTACAACCACCTCAAAACTCAAAACCAAACTCACCACCACCACTCCAATCCCAACACCACCTAAATGTTGAGATTTATTTAATTATGTTTATTTAAGTTTTTAATTAACTAATGCTAACCTGGTAACATAGAGACCAAGTCAAGCTAGAGTCCTAGCATGTAGAGGATGTGGTTGAGTCTGCTCACCACGATCACAATTTGCTTCCGTTGTTTAGAGTTGTTATCTTCACAAAATCTGCACTAGTTGTGTTAGTGGTTATAGTGGAGTTAGAGTTTGTTTTTTCTTTGCTTCTATTTAAGATGTAAACTTGTTCTGTTTTAATATAAGAGAATCTTCAGCTTTTAGTATACAAAGCATCCTTTACGTTTTGGTTTCAGTTACCAACATCTGGTATTAGAGCTCTTCTTGGACTTGATAAAGAAACACTCGAGTAAAGAGTGAAGGAGAGAGTCTTGCACCAACAAGAAACTATGGCAACTAAAAAAGTCACTGAGAGTTTTGTTCAACCTGCAATTCCATGGTTTGATGGTCATTATGGTCACTGGAGTATGCTGATGGAGAACTTCCTAAGATCAAAGAGTATTGGCACCTCGTGGAATCAGGGATTGACTCACCAGCATGAGTCACGTTGACTGAACAACAGCAAAAGAGATTTGATGAACAGAAGCTGAAGGACTTAAAGGTAAAAAATTATCTATTTCAGGCAATCGATCGATGTATTCTAGAGACCATACTCGAGAAGGTGACCTCCAAACAGATATGGGACTCCATGAAGAAGAAATATGAAGGCTCAAAGAGAGTGAAGCATGCACTGCTTCAAACTCTAACGAGGGACTTTGAAACCCTCCAAATGAAATCAGGAGAGTCAATAACTGATTTCTTTGCTAGAACATTGGGGATAGCAAAGATGATGAGATCAAATGGTGGCACCATGGAAGAAGTAAAAGTTGTGGAGAAGATATTGAGATCATTGACTCCTAAATTTGACTAAGTTGTTTGCTCAATTGAGGAGTCAAAAGAATGTTGCTGAGATGCGAATTGATGAATTGTAAAGCTCTTTGCTAGTGCATGAGCAAAGGCTTAACCATACCATTATTGCCAGTGATGAGCAAACAGCACTAAAGGCTTCTACTTTCTCTGAGTCCTCAAGCTCTAGAGGAGGAAGAGGTCGTGGAAGAGGTGGACGAGGTCGAGGAAGAGGTGGTTGAGGCAATCGAGATGGTGGAAGGTTTGGGAATAGAGATGATAGCAAATCATCTCATGTCTCCAAGAAAGATGATGACTCTCAAGGAAAAGGAGGAGGCCACTATGACAAGTCCAAAATTGAGTGTTACATATGTGGAAACTTTGGTCACTACAAGAGTGAGTGTTACACGAAGCTGCCAAAAGAGAAAGGAGAAAAATCCAACTTTGCTGAGAAAAATGAGGAAGAGACACTTTTGATGGCCTTTCATGCATTGGAGGAGTATGATCAAGAAACACGGTACGTGGATACTGGCTGTAGCAATCACATGAGTGGATGTAAGTCTTCCTTTATTAATTTAGATGAAAGCTTTCGTTCAATTGTGAGCTTTGGGGATAAATCAACTGTGAGTGATGGGAAAGGGAGATATTCAAATCAAGACTTAAAATAACTCTGTTGAAACCATTGCAAATGTTTTTTTTATTCCTGACTTGAAAACAAGTTTATTAAGTGCTAGTCAGTTACAAGACAAAGGGTACAGGATTACAATTTTTAAATGAGAATGCGAAGTGTATGATCCAAAAAGAGGCTCTATTGCTGTGGTAAAAATGTCCTCAAACAGGTTGTTCCCTTTGAAGATCAAGACAATTCAGGCTTCCTTGCTTACAATTGAAGATGATTCATGGAGATGACATTACAGATATGGTCATTTGAACTTTAATGGTTTGAGAACACTTCACCAAAAGGAGATGGTCACGGGCTTACCTGAAATAACTCCTCCATCAAAGGTTTGTGAAGAATGTATCATTGGGAAACATCAAAGAGATTCATTTCCAGGTGGCAAGGCAGTGAGGGCTCAATCAGTTTGGAGTTAGTTCACTCAGATCTATGTGGACCAATTAATCCAATCCCGAATGGTAACAAGAAGTATTTCATCTCTTTCATTGATGATTTTAGTAGAAAGACATGGGTATATTTTTTGCAGGAAAAGTCAGAAGCATTTGATGCATTCAAAAGCTTCAAAGCCCTAGCTGAGAATGAAACTGACAAGAAGATTAAAACACTTAGAACAAATAGAGGAGGGGAGTTTTGCTCCAAGGAGTTTGATTTGTTTTGCAGAGAAAAGGGCATAAAGAGACATCTCACCACTACTTACACACCACAACAGAATGGTGTAAGTGAGAGGAAGAATCGAACCATTCTTAATATGGTTCGAAGTTTGCTAGTTAAAGAGAAGGTTCCAAAAAGGTTTTGGCCTGAAGCTGTACTATGGTCAGTTCATATTCTTAATAGAAGTCCCACATTTTTTATTAAGAATATGACTCCTCAAGAAGCTTGGAGTGGAAGGAAGCCCTTGGTTGATCATTTTAAAGTGTTTGGGTGCATTGCATATGCACACATCCCCGATGAGAAAAGAAAGAAGCTGGATGATAAGAGTGAAAAGTGTATTTTTCTTGGTGTAAGTGAATCCTCAAAAGCTTACAGGTTGTACAATCCAGTGACAAGGAAGATAGTGATAAGCAGGGACGTAAAATTTGATGAAGAAACTATGTGGAATTGGAATGTTGAAAGCTCAGTCCAGAAGCCACTCGTATATGATGATGTCTCGGATGGTGAGGAAGAAGAAGTACTTGCAACTCAAATTCAAGAATCACCTCAACCTGTGGCTCAACCTCAACAACAATCAGAAGAAGAAAGAGATTACAATTTGAGGGATGAAAACACAAGGAAGAAGCCAGCATGGATGATGGATTATGATGTAAATTTTACAAGTTCCGATGATGATAATGCTCATTTTGCTTTATTTGTAGACAGTGATCCAATCACAGATGATGAGGCTGTTAAAGTAGAGAAATGGAGGGAAGCAATGGACAATGAAATCAAGTCCATTGAGAAGAATCACACTTGGGAGTTGACAGACTTACCTAATTAAGGAAAAGAAAACAATTGGTGTTAAATGAATTTTCAAGACAAAGTTGAATGAAAAGGGTGAAATTGACAAGCACAAAGCTCGTCTAGTAGCAAAAGATTACAAGCAAAAGCATTGCATTGATTACAAGGAAGTGTTTGCCCCAGTTGCAAGACAAGATACAATCAGGTTGGTGGTTTCACTTGCAGCTCATGTAACTCTAATTAAACCCAAAAAAAAAAAAAAAAAAAAAAAAAAAAGATGAAATGAAACCAAACGATTTCACAATAAGCCTGACCATAAAATAACTCTTTCTCTCTCTTCTTGAGAGTCTCTCTCTCCTAGTGAGAGTTCCCATACCCCTGGTGGTATCTCACTTCCTCATACCTGTTCCCATCTCAGGTCTTATCCTTTGTTCTCAATAGGAAGATATCTACATGAGTCAACCTCAAGGGTTCGTTGAAGCAAATAAGGGAAATCTGGTTTGCAGGTTGAAGAAGTCTTTGTATGGGCTCAAGCAATCTCCAAGACAGTGGTACAAGCGCTTTGACACTTATATGCTGCGGATTAGGTATAGAAGATGTGAATCAGATTGCTGTGTGTATTCTCATGTGTTCAAGGATGGGAAGATTATTCTGTTACTACTTTATGTGGATGATATGCTGATTGCTTGTCAAGATTTGTCAAAGGTTCAAGAGTTGAAGATCCAACTTGGGAAGGAGTTTGACATGAAGGATCTTGGACCTGCACAAAAGATCCTAGGAATGGAAATAAGGAGAGACCGAGATGAGGGCAAGTTGTGGCTGTCACAAAGCAAGTACATAGCTAAGGTACTTGAAAGATTCAATATGTTGGATTGCAAGCCCGTGTCTACTCATTTGGCGGAGTACTTTAGGCTAAGTGCCCAAGAGAGTCCTTCTAGTGACAAAGAGAAGGATGAGATGAGTAAGGTTCCGTATGCAAGCGTAGTAGGGTATCTCATGTACGCAATGCTTTGCACACGCCCCGACTTGGCTCAAGCTGTAAGTGTAGTTTCAAGATACATGGCAAATCCGGGCAAACAACACTGGAATGTGGTGAAGTGAATTTTCAAGTATTTGAAGGGCACCAAGAGGTTTGGAATTTTGTTTGAAAGACAACAAAGAAAGGCATGTGTGTTGGGATATGTGGATTCAGATTATGCGGGAGACTTAGACAAGAGAAGGTCCACCACAGGGTATGTTTTCGTTTGTGGTGGAGGACCGATTAGCTGGAGATCGGTGCTACAATCAGTCACTGCATTGTCTACTACTGAAGCGGAGTATATGGCACTAACAGAGACTTATAAGGAAGCATTATGATTGCAAAGATTGGCACAAGAGTTTGGGATAGCTCAAGACCTAGTGGTGATTAAGTGTGACAGTCAAAGTGCTATATGTTTGGCCAAGAACCAAGTGTATCATGGAAGATCCAAACATATTCATGTACGGTACCACCGGATAAGGGATTGGGTGAACGATGGGGACATTGCGATAGAGAAGGATCATACAGATGAGAACGCTTCAGATTGCTTGACCAAGCCAGTTACAGCCAAGAAGTTCAAACATTGTTTGAGCTTGCTCAATCTTGTTACATGCTGAAGATTGAGGTGGAGCTCTTGGGAGTTACTAGAACGATTTCCAAGAGATTGAAGATGTTCTAGGGATCAATGGTTTTCACAAAGGTGTTTAGGCTCGCCAAGGTGGAGATTGTTGGAGTTGGCTCGACTAAATGAAGGAAAGAAGGAAGCAGCCCAACTTGCAGGGGCTCGAGCGGAACCTGCAGGCACTCGAGCAGTAGAGGCATCTTGGCATAGGCGCTTGAGCGGGCCTGCGGCGCTCGAACGGGTCGCGATTTCCTGTTTTAAAACAGGTCGGTTTTTGGCCTATTTTTGGGAGGTTTTTTAGTTTC
This sequence comes from Prunus avium, assembly GCF_002207925.1. The sequence goes on along the minus strand of NW_018921617.1, from coordinate 12,472 downwards.
ATATTCCTTGTATGATTGTGCTAAAGGCCTATACATATAAATAGGTACTTTAGACTAGGATTTAGATGAGATTCAAGATACACAAGCCTAGGGTGAGAGAAAAAGAGATCTAGAGAGAGAGAGAGAGATCAAAGGGAGTTCTTTATTGTAACCAAAGAGATTTTTCTCATACTAGTGAATTTTCTCGGGGATCACCAGAGAGGACGTAGGCACGACGCCGAACCTCTATAAATTCTTGTGTGTTCTTGTGTGTGTTTACGATTGTGGTTTCGTGTGCAATTTATCTTTGCGTAGCTTGTGTTGTGATTGTTGTGTAGTCCATAAACGACAAGGTCTTGGAAGTGTTTTCACACAACAGATTTCTGGGTTTTGAGCCTTTTTCAGGGGAGACTCTGCTAGTTTTCCGGTAGAAGTCAAACCTTAAAGTTGTTTTTAGGTTTAGGGCAAAGAGGGTATTTTGGGTCATTCGTGCCTGACACCAGCCAGGTGTTGGACACGAACAAGGTTCGACACAAATTCCAAAGTGAAATTTGAGTCGGGTCCTTTCATAACCAACCAATCCAACTCCTAAAAGTTTCATGGGAATTATTAGACTAAAACAAACTAAGAAACAAGACCACCGCTCCACATCCTCTTGGGCAACCCGAAGATCGCCATAGCGTCGTACCGGCTAAACTCATAGTGCTGCACCGGCTGAACTCGAACCCGACGCAACTCGACATCATCCCACCTCGTAGCTCCAAATCTAAATAGAGGGCTGACAACTGGAGCCAAATGCTTGCATGTGTGGGCCAAAAGACAACAACTATTTAATGGTGATGCCAACATTTCACGGCGACTGCTTCTACATCACAAAACAAAACAAAAAAACAAAAAATCCAGAGGGAAGAGGAAGGGAAGGAGAGGAAATGGGATGAGAGGAGAAGAAAGAGTACGGAGTAGGAAGGGTCGCAAGCAACCCCAGAAAGGGACGATAGCTAGAGATTTTTCTTTAGGGTTTTCTCACCACATAACTCTAATTAAACAGAAAAAGAGATGAAATGAAACCAAACAATTTCACAAGGATTAAGATTAAATAAATTTTAAAATATAATTTCATGATATAAATGAGAGCAGAGCTTGCTAAGAATGCTGATGACGATCATACTTATTAAGCGAAATTATGATCTTCATTGTGCATATGATGATAGGGAAGATACAATAAACATGTGAACTTTTTCTAGTCCACAATTCCAGCCGTCCGGTAGCTTTCAATGGAATCAATAAGAGTTTCATCCACAGGCCGGAAAGTCCAACCCAACCTCTGCAATTTTTTCGAACTCAAGTGCTCTTTTTCTTCCTCTGTGTGGGTAAGGCTGCCAATACCAATACAAGGGCAATGTGTCTCAGTAAACATCAACATGGATGGTTAAGGCGCACAAACTGAAAGATGAAGAAAAAGAGAGACCAACTAAACTAATTATTGGAGGGTAAGAAAAACTTACTTGTTGGGATAGTTGTAGTTAGGATATGCAGGCCTCAAGTACTTCTCCACCACCTCCTCTGCACCGATCTCGTGCGATGTGCATATGTATCTCTCTCCGGCCTCAGACTTGTTGTATACAAGAAGCAGTGCTTCTGCTAAATCACGAACATCCACGAGCGTCCAGTAATTGTATTCCAATGACTCAAGCCCACCTACATAGACTCTCAGACTTGCAATTCCCAATTTATATATGCATATAAATTGATTTGAAACAACTATCATATGCTATAGCTAAGTAGATATAGATACCTTTTATAGTCCCAACTAGCAGAGAGCTACTTAAATTCAACGTGGATTGCAAAATTGGCCCCAGAACGACAGAAGGACAAACAGTTACAACCTCAAGTTCATTTCTTTTTCCAAACTCCAAAGCCTGGCTTTCTGGTTCTGTTTTTGAAAGATAGTACCATTTCTGGAACACAAAATTAATGGTCTGGCTTCAGCATAAAAGTAAGGTCCTTCTTCCACCAAATATAAGTCAAAATGGACAATTACCTTCATCGTTTTAATATATTCAGGAACAGACCAACATGTCTCGTCCTTGACTTGACCCTTGGGCCAGTCAGGGTTCATAACAATAGCAGCTATGGAGGACACAACAACAACTCTCTTCACCTTGGCTTCGACGCAAGCCTTAAGTACATTAAGCGTTCCCTTTACAGCTGGTTCAAGAAGCTCCTGCACAGCATTTAAATATATTTATTTCAAAAGATATCCATGTGAGAGAACAAATTTTTAAGGCCAAAAGTCACTTTTGGTACCTATAGTTTGGCATTTCAACCACTTTTAACCATGTAGTTTCAATTTTGTCAATTTTGCCATTGTAGTTTCGTATTTGTAGCAATTCAAGGACATGTTAGTATTTTTGTCAATTTCTTTAACGATGCAAGGGGCAATTTCGTCAACCCAAAACCCTTAAGCTTAAAAGCTTGTTTGAAATTCTCCCCTTTTCATATTAGGGCTCAAAATTCAACCACTAATCCCAATTTTTGAAGAACCCTAAACCAAATGACCAATTTCAAGCCCTAATATGAAATTGTGGGTGTTTCAAACAAGCTTTTATGCTCAAGGATTTTGGGTTGACGAAATTGCCCCTTGCATTGTCGAAGAAATTGACAAGAATATTAACTTGTCCTTGAATTGCTACAAATATAAAACTACAGGGTCAAAATTGATGGAATTGAAACTACAGGGTCAAAAATGGTTGAAGTGCCAAACTACATGAACCAAAAGTGAGTTTTAGCCAATTTTTAATTAATCTATGGAAGAAGCAGGGCAGCTTGAACTATAATAATTAATAAAAACAGCATAACTTATATATTTTGAGGTCTGAATAAATATAACAAGGGATTTATACTGTAAGAAAATTAATTAATGTAATATATATAATACATTCTTGCCTGATCAGGATCTGTAACACTAAGAACAGCAGGACTGGCAACATGGAAGACTCCACTGCATCCTTCAAAAGCCGAACGCAGAGAATCGTAGTCCAACAAATCTGCCTTGAAAAGTTTCAAGTTCTCTGATGCTTTCTCAAGCTTGTTCAAGTGAGCATACTTGCTCTCCCCTACACATCAATACATTTATTTTTCATTTATTTTTGAGAAGGCAAGCAATCTACCTATAAAAATCTACGCTAAACCCACAATAATTTTATATAATATATATGCTGATATTTTTCCAATCATAACTATTAATTAATTAATATGACTGAAGAGGAAAAATAAAATAAAACCAAGTAAGAGAAGAGAAGAGAAGAGAAGAGAAGAGGAGAAGAGAGTGGGAGTGATGAGTTGAGTGACCTGGCTGTCTGACTGTTCCATGAACAACATAGTCCTTTGAGAGAAGAAGGTTGACTACCCAAGAGGCTGCAAATCCTCCAGCCCCAGTCACGCATACTTTCTCTTTCTCACCCGCCATCTATAATCTACGTATTATTAGCTGCTATGTCTTCTTGTTTCCCTTCATTCTATCTATCTATCTATATATAATTACTTAATGCTGTGTTTTCGTTCTGAAGTGCTTTTTTGCCTCGTTTACTCCGCACCCTGGTTTTACATTTATACATATTCATGCAAGAGTCTACACCATACAAATTTAGATGAATGGAGCCTTCACAATTGTCTAATGCCTTTAATTTTGTCTGAATTGCTTTTTTGCCTCGTTTACTCCGCACACTGGTTTTACATTTATAAATACTCATGCAAGAGTCTACACCATACAAATTTAGATGAATGGAGTTTTCACAATTGTCTAAGGGCTAGTTTGGCATTGCAATGCTTTAAAAAAACAAATACTTCTGTTGTGCTGCGAAAATAATCAGTTGTGAAAAAAAGCAGTTAGACGTTTGGTAAACTGTATTTGAAAAAATTGTTGTGAGTAGTCAAAGTGTTTGGTAAATTTTTATCATAAGTGCTTTTAGTATGTATAATGATCAAAAAGAGCATGATGATGAAACTATTTGTTTTTTTCTTCATTCTTTTTCTACTTTAAAAAAAATAAAACAAACTTCACTACATAATTTTTTTTTTTAATTTACTCTTTTTTTATCAAAAATTGTAATCTACAATTAGTACACATATATTAACATAAATTATAAATTAATATTGTAACAAAAGTAGTTCTAAATATTGTTATATTAATAATAACAATGTGTTTTGAGGGCTTCAGAGAGAGTTAGCATAACAAATATACAAAAATTGTTCAATTTTAACATGTCCAAATAGATCACTACAATATAAAAGAAGCTAATTAGATCCATTCATTAAACTTGTAGCGATGCTATTTCTCAATACTTCCATTTCTTGTGTTCCATTATCATGAAGACTATAAAGTTCTTGTTGTACATCAACATCCTCACCTAAGATATCATTTAAAGCATCAAAATGTCTATCACATTGGGCATGCCTCATGATATTTCAACCATATGTCAGTTTATGAGTTCCCCACCACAATAACCAGCATGCTACAATCACTTTTGATAAAGCCCACTGACACAAAACATATAAATAAAAGGAAGAACTTGAAACCATGACCACATAAAAATAAAAGCTTTATTTACCAATAAAAAATCTTCTAACACAATAAATCCACCGATACTAAAAAAAACATAATAATAAGGAAGAACTTGAAACTATGACCACTAAAAAATAAAAGCTTTATTTACCAAAAATCTTCCAACACAATAATGGACGACAACTTAGATGGAACAGCAGTTTCAAAGAACAAGAGCTTTTTTTTTTTTTTTTTTCATTCTTGAGAAAAGAGAAGTCCACAGATCTGACGCTTTTCTTGTCTTGTAACTATGAGAACTAAAACTAAAGTCCCAAGGAATTATGTTTGAGCTTGAAGACAATGATGGGTATATTTTATATTATATATTTAACCCCATTCTTAGTATATTTTGGTTAATATTTTGGAAGAATTTTGATACTTTGAATTATATTTCCAATATAGGACTTTCGACTTCCTTTGGAGCAAAACATAATCAAATGAACAAATTTTGAAGTAATTCCAGTTGGAGGACGTTCGTGAGTCACTTAGCTTGATCATATTGAAATTTCATATTTTTCTACCAAGCGGTTATTTTCTGGCAATAGAATAAAGGAGCAGTGCATGGTGCTGGAATAGTGACGTTTTGGGCTTTTATTTCGTTTTGGAGCCCAAAATGACCTCGGATAGGTTTGTGGCCTTTTGGAGAAGTGTTCAGAATGTTTTTATCTTTAAAACAAGCTATCTTGGGCTTGATTTGGAGGAGATTTGAGGCCAAAACGTGGCTGGGCGGTTTAAATGCAGATTCTCCTAGTTCAATTTGGACTTCCTAGTATTGCTTTATTTTAATTAGTTTTCTTGTGGGGATAGGAAAGCTAGAAGATTGGCTTGCATTCAAGAATCCCAAACTTCCCTCTTATGTGCGATTGACCTCTAGCCCAAGAAAGTGCTTGAGTTGTCTCGGTTCTTTCATATGAAAACAAACTGACAAATTCTCCTTCGTTTGGTGAATTTCTTCCTTGTCATCACCAGTGATGATTAGATTATCCATGTATACCAGTACAACAGCTAATTTTCCTCCATTAGATTTGACGAATAATCTGGAATTTGCACGTGTCTTTGAATAACCACTTTGAGAGAGAAATTCAGCAATCTTACTGTACCATGCTCTTGGCGCTTACTTCAATTCGTAAAGTGCATTTTTCAGCTTGTACACATACTCAAGATAAACGTTGTTCTCAAAACCCATTGGTTGAATCATGTAGATTTCTCGATCCAACTCCCCATACATAAATGCATTCTTCACATCCATCTGGTACAAGTTCTTATCTTTGTTGGCCGCAAGTGCAAGTAGGCGGTATTTAAGTTGGTTTTCACGGCAATATTGGGGACCTCTTTTTGGCTTTTGAATGTGACATTGTGGAGCGCAATTGCTAGGAGACAAACCCAGTACAAAACTAGGAGCAAAACTCTCTCTCTCTCTCTCTCTCTCTCTCTCTCTCTCTCTCTCCCGTGTCTTCCCCCTAAAGCCCCAAGAACACAAAGCCCCCAATCTCGTAGAAACAAAAAAAAACCTAATTTCATAACATATATAAACCCAAAAATCATAAATGTAATGAAAAGATGAACTCACTGATGAGTAGCTGATTGTTGTTAGCGATTAACTTCCTTGATTGAGACTGGAATTTTGAGATGCAGGTGGAGGAAGAATAAGAAATGTGAGAATAGCAGTTTGACTTCGAGAGTGAAGGTATGAGAGAGAGTGAAGGTCCAACGAGCGACATCTATTTTGTTGAGAGGGTCAAAACGTTGTTATTTTGTAAAATATTTAGGGGCATTATAGGAATAATGAAACTTTCATTAATCAAATAATCGGCTCTTTTTTTAAGCAGTTTTTGAAAGCTGGCTTATGGCCACTTTGAGAAATCGCTTTTTATAAGGGAAGTTTTTAAAATAAGCTAGTTTTTTAGGGTTTACCAAACACTTTTAGTTGGACAAATTTTATTTTAAGTTGCTTTTTAAAAAAAAATTTAAGCAACCCCAAACACCACCTAATTCCTTTAATTTTGTCTTAATTGCTTTTTTGCCTCGTTTACTCCGCACACTGGTTTTACATTTTATAAATATTTATGCAAGAGTCTACACCATATAAAGGTAGTGTATCCAATTCTAACTTTTAAAGACTTATTTTAAGTGTGTGACTTTCTTAGAGTTGACAGATTCTTAATGACTTTTACATACTTTATAAAGTTAAGTGACAAACTTTAATATACTTTTGTCATAGAGTTTTACATACTTATTTTTATATTTATTTTATAAATAGTATTTATATTTTAATATGTATCATAAAGTAGTATAACCACATACGAAATTGCTTCTCATATTTATGTTTTGTATATGTTGAATTAACCAATCGGCATACATGGAATGTAACAAAAAATGTAGAAAAAAAATGGATATAATTGTGTAAAAGCAAATAATATTTTTCCTTAACATAAATGTAATAACATATTTGTATGCAAACATAGCATATGAGAAAATCAATGTAATAAAATATTTGTATGCAAACATAGTTTCGTGATGAAGTATTGACAAGCTTCAGGATGCAAGCATAAGGAAAAGAATAGAAGAAATATTCATCAACAGAAGGAAAGTAAAACGTGTGGACGAGAAAAGAGGAAAAACATTCAAGATTTTTTACTAACTTGAAGGAAGTAGATGATAAGATGGGATACCAAAGTGGAGCCTTAACACCACAGTGGTAGTGGATTCCCCCTTCCCCCCATGGCCCCCAGGATCGAACCCCAATGGGGTTTCTTTCCTCCAATGTAACCAAAAAAAAAAAAGTGGAGCCTTAACCATGAAGAGAACAGATCTATGTACTTGCTGCTTTTTTTTTTGTTGGTAAAGCTCTACTTGCAGCTTGATATAATGAAGGGAAGAAAGAATTGGAGACCTTTTTTTTCTTTCTCTTTTTAGCTTTCCAATAGTTTTACTCATAAAGTCTTGTGTAAATTAGCAAGACTTTTGGTAGTAAGAATTAGCTTTAAAAGTATTGAAAAGTCATTTTTTTAACAAAGTTTTCAAAAGTCATTAACTTTTTGGATACCACAAAACTTCTAAATATTCTTTAAAAATCACAATTGAATACCACTAAACTTTTAAAGACTATTTAAAAGTCACAATTGAATACCTTCAGACTCTTTGAAAGTCATTAAAAGTTAGAATTGGATACACCCCCAGATAAATGGAGTTTTCACAATTGTCTAATTCCTTTAATTTTGTTTTATTTTGAATTCCTTTTAAAAAAAAAATTCTTGGCTTTAATGTCAAAATGGTCTATGTGTTTACTTCGTCGGTCAATTGAGTCCATGTATTATCAATTTGGCTGATTTGGTCTTGTATTTGTATTTGTTAGACAATGTGATCGCTTCCATCCAAATTCCGTTAAATATAAAATAAAAAAAACATTTAAAATTAATTTTAAAAAGCTGTAATTGATTTTAAAATATTCAAATTCAATCTATAAATGGAATTAAAAATAAAATAAAAAATTCTCCTCCCCCAATTTTACACTCAGACTACAACTACCTCCAAACTCAGAACCAAACTCGCCACCACCACTCCAATCCCAACACCACCTAAACCACAACCACTTTCTCTCTCCGGCTACAGCAAAAGTCTGCAACATTCATACCAAAACCACGCTTACTACAGATTCCATAGCCGTAAGAGGATCTGGGTTGCAGGTGCATCTAGGTTGCGTGATGGTGGCTGAGAAGGAAGAGGATATGTTGTAGTCATTGAGCGATTGGGGTCGCTTTAGGGTGTGGTGTTTTTAGGCAGTCAATGGATCAGAGAGGAGAGAGATGAGGGATAGAGTATGAGAAAATCCAAAGCAAAAGAGAGATGAAAATTGCAAGAATGAAAGAGAGGCATTCGATTGACTCAAGAACCTTTTTTGTTTGCTACAATACTCAACAACATTGGAGGAGTAGAGGTTGTGTGAGTTTTAATTATTATTTGAATTTGAATATTTTAAAATTAGCTTTTCTTTTTTATTATATATTTTTAATATATATTTAACGAAATTTGGACGGAATGGATGACATTGGCTAACTGATACAAACACAAGGACCAACTTGACCAAATGGATAACTTGAGGACTAAATTGGCCGATGGGCTAAAACACATGGATCATTTTAACATTTAAGCTTTTGTTTTTATTTTTATAACTTGACAAGTGTCGAAATTCCATTTGTTGTGAGGAGGATCTCCTCCTAAATTTTAAGGAGCCAAGTCATGCTCCCAAATTAACATTATACATACTCATGCAAGAATACAAATAATGGCTGCAATGAAGAGGAGATGGCTTTGGCCTGAGTTTAACTTTCAAAATCCTTACGGTTGGCTTAGGAGAAGTAAAGGGACTGAACTGCTCAGATCAAGGGTAGTCCGCCTCATCGTGAAGGCAGACCAGGGAAGCTTGCCTATTCAGTGCTTGCGAGTCAAGACAAGAGGGATAGGTAGACACGTGGATGAAAATATTTGAAGGTCAACAAAAACTAACAATATAGATAAATCCGACGACATAATATTAGTCTATATCAGCCTCTCTATATAAGAGCATCTCCAATGGACATTTTACATATGAAAAACAAATTTAGAGCTCCAATGGGTCGGGATATTGAGGATGTAAATTTACATCTCGCCGGAAAGTGTAGAAAAATTCATAGGTCTACACTATTTTTTACATCTCCATTTGTTGGTCACAAATAATAAAAAATTGAATGCGGGGCCTAAGATTTTACATTTTCTTACCTAGCAAAATGGTTTTACATCTTGAAATATTCCAATCAAGATACCACTAGAGATGTAAAAGTGCCATTTACATCCTCATTTTTACATCTTTGCATTGGAGATGCTCTAAATACCAAATTTTATAGAGTCTATTGACCAATATGCACTTACGGCCCAATCAACAAGACATAAAATTGATTATCCACAAATGCAATTAACCGTAAAACATATAGACCATGTTGTTGTGTGTTTAATGTTCTGGTTTTTTTTTTGAGTACAAGTGAAGCAACAGTCTAAACTACAGGGAGTGGGATTTCACACACATACCCAACTATGATGTGAGAATTCAAATATGAGACATTTGGTCTATAAGTCAAGGCCCTTTTCCCCTAGACTAGACCCCGTTAGCTTAATGTTCTGATTCTAGAACTACATAGATAGCATCTCCAAATTTGACTAGTAAACCTCCAAATAAATAAACAATTTAATGAATAAACCCACCATAAACAATAAGATAACTAATGATATAGCGACGGCTAGGATGAGTGGATAAGAAGAGACAACAGAGTAACTATTAGTCCTACGTGGAATTGGTACTACTACTCTTCCTGTATCAGTAAACTGAATTCCCTTTGCCGAATAGGAGGCTCATGCCAAGGCATTCACACAATCGTTGTCCCTATTTTAAATTTTTTGTTATGGCTGAGAGAATTGTATTGTCCTTACTACCCCTATTCTTATTTAATCCACAAAACCAAGGACTTGGCCTTCGGTTGTAGCTAAGCAAATTGAGCTTTCTTTGTCATTCATTGTTAGCATTAACATGAACCAAAGATTCTGATTGAAAGTGTCCGAAGGATTGTGCCGTATCACCATTCATTATTTACTAATTAAGAACCCTTAATTTAATTATTGTAAAGGCCTGGGCCATTAATTTATTTAATTGGTCTGGAGACTGAATCAAACTTGCACCAAATTAGACATGATCGAGACCCATATGTGATGGCCAAGAGGGAAGGGCTAGACAAAGACCCTTTTCAAGCCAATCCAAACAATAAACACCTAATCTAATTGGTACACTACTACAAAAAGGGCAAAAGACGACCAGAAAAAGACGACGGTAGAACAAAAAACCGTCGTGGATAAGTGACTTAAACAACTAAAAAATGGAGATACTGTTGAGAATTTTTTTATAACGACGCACACAAATAAAAAAGCGTCGTCTTATTAAAAAGCTTTTCTTCAGAGTTAAAATCTGACCAAAAAATAACGACAGCAGGTATGACAAGCGTCGTCTTTTAAAAATCAAGTGTCCTTTTTTTGGTAAAGACATGGTTGTTTTGAAAGAACTGTCGTCTATTATAAGTAAAGACGACTGTTTTTTTATAAAAAGGGTCGTCTATTATGAAGTAAAGACGACCCTCTTTATATGAAAATGGTCGTCTATTATATGTAAAGACGACGGTTTT